>SEMN01000176.1:602500-952180 GCA_005408345.1 Macquaria australasica | reverse complement strand
AAGAAGGGGAGAAGAGGACAGCAGATCTTGTTTTGGGAGAAAAAAAACAGAGAGGAAGCGAGGAGGTGAGGAGCCAAAAGAGGAGGAGTGAAAGGTGGGATAGAGGGGAGGAGAGGAGAGGTGAGCAGGTACCCTGGCAACAGTTGCTGCGGCGAGGAGCAGATGGCGCTCGGAGGAGCGGTTATGGCCGCCGTGCCTGGTCACCCTGTACAACGCTGGGCAGACCCGAACGAGTCACACGTACAGTATACACACAAACACACTCACAGTTATCCTACACTTTTACTTTGGCTTTCTTCAACCTCTTCTTTCTCTATTTATCAGACCATCTTCCATTCTCTCTGTCCTAACTCATGAATGTTGTTGAATAATGTAACAAAGAGCATCCACAGTCCGTCTGTTTTCTCTTTTAGCACTGTCGATCCAACTCTCCCCGTCTTTGCCTCCGTTTCTCTGTGCGTCCCCCAGATGCTTCATTTTGGCACTTTGGACCTGCTCGAGTCACTCCTTAAACTCTGTGCTGTTCAACAGAAATGGGTCAGCGGCTAATGACACTCAACGGTTAGCTGCTAACTAAACGAGGAACAGAGGGACTCGGTCAGAAGCCGGAGTTTGAAACTGCAGCAGCTAGTAGAAGTGTCAGATAGGTCAGTTTGTAGCAGGAAAGATCAGGCAGAGAAAAAGGACCAGAGGATGAAATGAAAGGAGAGGTGCATGTATCACAGGTTGTTCCGGAGGATGTGTGTGTTTGTTTGTGTGTGTGTGTGTGTGTGTGTGTGTGTGTGTGGTGGAGGCTGTCAGCTTTATTAGGTTAGGAAGCATGGAGAGCCCAGGTGATTACATTACACATGAAGTGAGCGGAAATGTGTGTGTGCATTTGTGGAAGTGAGAGAGTGGGGGAGAGATAGTGAGAGAGACTGTCCATTTCATCCCTACGTCTCACGGAGCAGAAATATGGTGTCTACTGTATTCACTGTGTGTGTGTGTGTGTGTGTGTGTGTTTAAGGGTGTATCTGCATACACTGGTATGGTCACTCTCCAGACGGGATGAAATCACCTGCTCCCATGGTGACCACAGAGCGTTAAGATTAAAGGCTGTACTTGCTACTATGAAATAACACACACACACACACACACACCACAGTGCACCCTCACACACACACACACTACAGCACATGCAACCACATTCAAAAACCAAAGAAAACACAGACAGACAGACTACTACAGCGCTACATGATGCCTCACAGTTTATGCATAAAGGCTTTAAATGAAACAACTGCACACCATGCGTAAACACACACACACACACACACACACACACACACACACACACACACACACACACACACACACACACACACACAGAGCCTATCAGAGCAGCGGCGCCTGGCAGCAGAGTGCTGGGGGTCTGTGTGCTCTCCAGAGTGGCTCACATCTGTCACCCACTTGTGTAAGAGAAGGAAGGGAGGGAGAGTGAAGAGGAGGCGAGCAGGAGCAGTGAAAGAGAGGGAGCAGTGAAAGAGAGGGAACAGAGAGTGAGGGCTGGATGGATGAGGAGATGCCTCATTAGACCCCTTACGCAGACTATGGCTGCAATCAGACTGAGAAAGTGAACGAGAAAGTACATCAGCCCGCATTACTTGTTGATTCTGCATTTGGGGCGAGGGTGGATGCTGCAGTAGTTCATGGTTTGGGGGGGTGTTAAAGCCGCGTCTCCGGTTAGCGTGGCCAGCTTGAAGGTCACAGGTTTGATCTCTCTCACAGCCAGCACTCATCAACGTCTGAACGTCCTTGAGCTTCACACTGGTTGACCTTGCACTCTGACCCTGCTGGTGATGTCTACAGATGTGTAGAAATATGCAAATCAAAGAGCTCTAAAAGACACTACTGGGTGCCTCACAGAAAGTGTCTGACTCCTGGAGTGGAGTTCCTGCATGTATGTAGGATGTGTAGCAAGTATTGATGTGATAGAAAGACAAATATGAAGGCTGTCATAGTTATGTCTGTCAATGCATGCAATTCATTTAAAAAGGCACCTTTATGTTCCAGATCACAAATAAAAAGCATTTGCAGCCTATGTAGAGTACTTATTATAGATGATATATACACAACCTATTATCAGTGATATTCTATGACATCTATGAAAATGGCCATGATCTTGTAAGACAAATGACACTGTATGTTCGTATAAAAAGGCATACAATTTCTACAGTTCAAATGAAATTCATTTTACTATGAGCACAGTTAAAACTGTGTTAGCTATAGGTGTAAACCTGTATGCTATTGCTAACCCTATGCACAGTACCTAGAACATACAGTTCAAAGCTGTAGCCTTATAGTTCAAAATACAAAAGGAATGTTAAATGCAATCGTCATGCTGGGGAATTTGAATATCACATACACTAAATGTCTGAATATATGACTGTAAGGCACCACACAATTAAGATACCATCAAAATAATACAAAATAATGAAAATGTGCACGTTTTGAGACATGGAAAACTCTACTAACTACTGAGATATTTTAGCTTGTCCATTATTTCCTGCCACATCCACCCTTAAGACTGGGATTCATTTGGCATTATTCATCTAACAACACCAGTTTCTACAAGTCCAGAAACATTAAGAAAAAACTTGCACTTTTTATGCAACTGTGCAACACAACTCTTATATTACACAGAAATTCCAGGTAGCCACAGACTGGAGTTTGTGTCTGTGCACCATCGAGAGCCATAGGTCCTTAAGCATCACACTCAACCTCAACCTGCTCCTCACTGTATGTCGCCCTGGTTTAGAGTTTTAGTTAATAACTGACAGAGCAGAGATGGGTTGCTAGAAGAGCTAACTAATCCACTACTTTATGCCCTACACAGATGACCAGGACACTCATACAGTGTGTGTGTGTGTGTGTGTGTGTGTGTGTGTGTATCACTATCAGGGTAACATTGAAGGCTAACAGTTCTGTGACTCACAGGACTAAAGCCAGGAGAGTACACTGTTTAAAGCCAGATTAGAACTCATGGCAACTAAATTGTCAGGCATTATGATGGTCTTGCCTCCCAGTTGAGCCTTAGATCACAATTATATCAAACATTTTCAAGTTTGACAACTGGAGTTGGCACAAATATGAACATTATCATGTAGTTTGGCTGGTTAGTGACAGAAATCTGACTATCTGTCTATGGATATAATCTGAAAAAGGTAGCGGTAAACATAAGTCTTCACAGCTTGTTGGGATTCTTCTAGTCTGTTCCCATCTTAAGTCATCATATAGGAGAACAGGACATGTGTCCTCATATGTTTTCAATTGCACTCTGCCTAACATAGTAGACGTGAAGTCAAGGAATAAAGTATTTGCAATAAAGAAAAAACAAACGTGTTGTGTATTAGAGTGCATGGCTAAAACACAAGTATTATGCAGCACCTGGCACATGCACATACAAAAACACACGTACACACTAACCCCCGAGCAGATGGCGGAGCCAGACCTCACAGTATTAAACTATCCCCACAGCGCCAGAGGTAAAGAAGACATCACTTTGACACACACACACACACACAGTAACAAGGATAGGTGGAAGTATGAAGCCAGTGGTTTGATTCTTAACCACCAGTTGTGCCCACCCACCTACCCTAACCCCACCCCCTCAAACACCCACCCACACTTACTCAGTTTCTCCCTGAAGAGAGTTATATTTAAACTGCTGGAGAGGAGTCTTGCTCCCCACAGGTTTTGTGGGGATCATCCTTTAACCATAACTGAACCAACATGATGCCATACACGGATGCTGTGAAATGTATGTAGGCATGCAGGAGTGGATCAATTTAGGTAAATTATCCCTGCAGGATGAATGCTGTTTGGAGGCACTGTGCTTAACCAAGGGATTTCTCTGCACACAGGATGCCACCCATAGACAGCACAGAGCCTGGAATGTCAGCTCATGCTTGTTTGCAGTCATGTAGCATGATATTCTTTAAATTACAATTTACCGAACAAAACCTTTATTTATTTATTTATTTATTTATGTTTGTCTTTATAGTTACAGATCAAGTAACCATTTAACGTTCACTCTATAGACTAATGACACATATCATTGCATTTATAGCCAAAACTAAATTGCAACGCTTGTCCCTTGATTGTCCCTGAATGACTTTTACTACTTTGTGCACGCAGGAATGTTGCCATGCACAGTCACATCACAGAGAATCTGTCTCCACTGTAATTCACTGTTCCATTAATAGGGTATTATAGGTGGTGACTGCTTTGACTGATAGGCTTCTCAGCCTACACACTCAGTTGTGTTGGTTTCTACATGCTTCCTCCACCACAGCTCCACCCAGGCTTGTCCACTTAGCAAAAAAGGTTTAAATTTTTTCCCCTAGATTCTACAGCAGACAAAGTGGCAGCTTTAGGTAACCAGGCGTCAAAAGATCACCTCAGAAATCGACAGGTTCTTTCACAGACCCATGTTCACGTTTTTAGCCACACTAGCAGTGTGACTAACTGTATGGCAATGTGGATCGGTCGGTCCACCACTTTGGACCAGAATGAAATATCTCAACAAGTATTGGGTGTACTGCCATTAAATTTTGTACAGACATTCATGGTGCCCAGAGGATGAATCCTACTGACGTTGGTGATCTCCTGACTTTTCCTAACACTATTGGATTGATTGTCACAAAATTTGGTTCAGACATTCATGTTCCCCACAGGATGAATTGGTGATAGTTTAACTTTTCATCTAGCTCCATAATCAGGTCAAAATGTATCCAATATTTTTTATGACCAATTACCTAAAAAACAAATTCTGATTACTTGTGCTGTCTCAAATCGCGTACTTGCGTTAGTACACTCACATGCAGTATACTGCGTACACTATGTACTGACTTGTGTAGTGCGTTCATTTTGACAGGGTGACAACAGGTGTTGTCTCAAATCGAATACTGCTGTTGTGCGCTTACCGGAAATGACGATCGCAACCTTTGACCACATCTTCTTCTTTTTTATGGCGGATTGCAACCGGGCGGAGCATTATCGCCAACATTTACCGTACGCCGAAATATCTGCCAGCTTGTTTGCTCACTTGACTTCAATCCAATTATATTAAAAATGAATGAAAAATGAATGTGCTTTTACTTTTAGCCATAACAATCGCAACCGCGGCCGCCATTTTCATACGTTGGTGGTCCTCCCCTTCTGCTACGTAGCCAAGATGGCGACTGTTGATGGTGAGAAGTGTGCAGCGTTCCACACTCAACTTTCTGGCTGTTTTGTGTACACCATCCGGGTACTTATAGTACACTGCATTTTGCCATACTTACCGGTGTGAACGCACTTATGCACTCAAAATACTAGGTTTGAGTACGTAAGTACGTGATTTGGGACACGTTGGTGTTTAGCGCTTATTAGCAAGTGTTAGCATGCTAACACTCAAAAGTAAGATGGTGAACATGGTAAACCGTATACCTAAGGATAGCCTCAAAGAGCCGTAAACATGTTGTAGACTCTGAGTCTTGTTCTATAGTCTGTACTCAAAAGAGCATTTACTATAGTATATCTGTTGGCGTACTGGTGGAGAGTCAGGAAGAAGCCCTTGTGCTGACTGACACCAAAACCCAACGTTCACTGCTAATGGATGGAAAACACTGATATATCAAATTTGTAGCTGCGCTCAGAGTATTTAAATGTGAAGTTCCAGTAAAAATGCAGTACCAAGAGAAAAATCAACAGTTTTTTTTTATTCTTGCCCAAAAATAAAGTGCAACACTGACCACACATTTGATGTGAATCAATTGATGCTTGTAGCACACATCAGATGCGATCACGGATGCGCCAATTTGCAAACGTGATAAAAATGCTGCTTTTCTTGAGTCATATGCTGCCCATTTCCCTCAACTTTGTGTTGATGCATATTTTCTTCATTTCCCTGACTAATATCTATGTACTGCTTTACTATTGGTTTACTAGGGCTGTAACTAACACTTATTTTCATTGTTGATTAATGTGTGGATTACCTTTTTTGATTAATCATTACGTCCATAACATCAGAAAATAATACAAAATGCGCAATTTCCTAATGCCCCGTGACATCTTAAAATAGCTTGTTTTGTCCCATCAGCAGTCCACAATGCAATAATATTCAGTTTACTATGATATAAAACAGAGAAAAGCAGCAATTCTTCACATTTGAGAAGCTGGTAATAGTGAATGTTTAGCATTTTTGCTTTATAAATGACTCGATGAATGACTTACTTAAACAAGTAATCAAACATCTAAACTGTGGATAGATTTTCTTTCAATCAACTAATCATTAATCGACAAACTGTTTGTTGTAAAGCAGTTTATAAGCTATTCTAAAGAGTTGCTTTCCCTCTTATGAATGTTATTACTGAGGTGGATAAACGGTCACAGACAGTGGAATATGAGGACAGAAGATGGGAGTAAATCATGCTCATGAAGACGGGCGAGGAGGAGGGAGTGTGAGCGGCGCAAAGGGATGAGATCATTGATGGCCGGGGAGTGATTGTGGCGAGCAGACGAGTGTACCACCCTGAGAGGGACCAGGTGCTATAGTAAATCACCCTGGAAACGGTCGCCATGGAGACCTTAAAGACACACGTGCGCACACGGGAGAGAGGGCCATGTCTGGGCAAGTGTTTGAGTGAGTGATGTAAATGTGTGTATTTTCAAACAGGAGAGTGGTGTGAGTGTATATGTGCATGAGAGAGAGGGAGATGTGTTTCTGTGTAATCTAATCATGGCGGCTGAGAATGGTACGTCTGAGTGACAACTCAGAGCCGCAGCAGGTGGCCTGCTCTTTCTCTTCTTTTTCTCTCTCTGTCTCTCTATCACTCTCTCTTGTCTTGTGCGCTTTCATATCATAACCTTTATTACTACTGTGCGTGAGTGCACGCATATATGTGTATTGAGGGTAATATTCAAAGCTTGAAGCTAGAAGTTGCTATAAACAGAGAGAGAGAGAGAGAGAGAAAACCAAACGCTGTGGTGAGAGTGTGTATGTGAGGTTATCACATTCAGGCTCTTCCCAGAGAGAATTCCCAACTAGAATGGAACGATATCTGAAGCAGCATCGAAGATAAGATTCCGGTCGATCTCCGGATCTTTGATTTCCTTTGTTAACTTCGTTTTTGACGATCTTATCTTTCTGAATGTTTACTCTTCACTTTTGTCTCGACATTTGTTTTGTTTGTTTTCTTTGTTCGTCCTTTCCTTTTCTCTTTATCCTTTGCCTCCTCTCTTTTCTATCTTTCCTTTATCGACTGTTTCTTCGACCCATCTTTTATTCCTTCTTAGATCTCTCCGACCAGCTCGACTTCCGATATGAAATAATTTGATAATTATCCTTGCTTTTACGAGCCTTTGCTATTTAATAAGATCTGAGCCTTTATGCTGAAGCGATTTATTGAAGGAGATCTGAGGAAATGATCCGACGCGGATTTTATGAAGAAATGATGGAATTTGATTCATTTCCTTTGTTTGCACTGACCGAGCCTGTTCGACGATGATTTCCTTCCCGAGTGACGGACTTCGATTTTTTTCGACGATTTTTGGATCGAGCCGATTTTGTCTGTTCTTCGGATTTTCCGGAAGCGCGATGATTGATCCGATTCCCTTCTGCTTCCATCCTCTTCGCCCTACCTCCATCTTGATTTCTCCACCCCTCCAACGACCCCCTACCTTTTCCTCTATCTTACCATATTCCAGTAAGATAGTCTAGTGTAGCGATGGGCTTATATACACTCTATCACTATCCTGTCTACGGGTTTATTACACTTCTTGGGAGGGCTGCTACTAACACAAAGACATGTATTTGCACTAAATCATACTGTCATTTCAACTACCTATCTCAACATATATTTCCATTTTCAGCACCAGCTGCTTCACATTTGATCAGCTACACAAAACACTGAAGATACAATCTATCAGGGCTGCAACTAATGATTATTTTTTATGATCGACTCATTCTTTTCTCGCTTAATCGTTTGGTCTTTAAAATGTCAGAAAACAGCAAAAAATGCAACAGGCCTCAAATTTAAATGACAAATACGTTGCTGGTCCATGTCCTCCAGAATGATACATATAACCATTTCCTGATCACCTTCACCATTTAAAAAATAAAACTGTTTTCTGATCTTACACCTCAGTGATTAAGGTTTGGTTTGGTTTAGGCACAAAACGACTTGGTTAGTAGGGGTGGGCGGTATGGCCAAAATCTACTATCACGGTATATGTAATTCTATATCACAGTAACGGTATATATCATGATACAGTAATTGTTCTGTAAATTCAATTAAGAAATGGTTTAAAATAACCATAGCGTACTTCATACTCTGGTATTTACAATTTCACTCTCCTCCTCCATGTCTTCTTGTGACTCTCTTCACCGCCACCAACTGTCGCTCTCACGTCACATGAGAACGTGGTAAGCAGTCCTGCTGCCCAAAACACGCTACTTTGCGAGGCAACTGGATTTGCGAAATCACAAGATCACCCGAGAATCCAGCCCTGATTTGCTACCTAGCCTGGCCCTAATATATAGCAGAGACACTAAGGCAGAGCTCCCGTGCTGTAAACGGTAATGCTAAATCTCTACCGGTGGACATATTTCTACCGTCACATGGTATATACCGTCATATCGCCCAACTCTATGGTTAAGGTTAGGAAAACATCATGGTTTGGGTTAAAACAACTTTGTCAAGGGGAGGGGACCTTTGGCGTCAGGGTTACCATAATAACGGCTTGATTAAGGTCAAGGAACATCATGGTTAAAAGAAACCAATGGAGGTAATGGGAAACATCGTTTTGTTGACCCATCCAAACCCAAACCCATCCTTTGCTTTCAACGAACAAGAGTCACTTGAAGGTAAACGTTTATTGAACCTCATTTGTTACTGTATGATTTTTATTCCACTTTGACTTCTTGGTTTTATGTCTTTGTAAAACACTTTGCAACTTGATTTTGAAAAGTGCTGTATTAATAAAGTTATCATTGTTATTTGGGCATTTGCCCAAATGAGTGATGCTGCTGCTTTTCTTGGGAGGGCACAAAAAACAAAACAATACAAAACAAAAGCCAATCAATATTTCCAAGAGGTGACTCCGTCAACTTTATTATATTAATTATTTGAGTGAAGCAGGAATCACTTAACTTTTGCCAGTTTTGCTTAGAAAATGATGAAACTCATTTTAATCGATTATCAAGATTGTTGTCACTTATATTTCTGTTTGTCGACTAACAGATCAATCAGCTAATCGTGCCAGCTCTACAATGGGTTTCCCAGCAAATCTGTTGGTTTGGATCAGTGACCCACAAGTAGGGCTGCAAGTAACGATTATTCTCATTATCGATTAATCGCTTGGCTTATAAAACTTCAGAAAACAGTAAAAAAAAGAAAGAAAAAAAAAGTCCATTAGAAATTCCTAGAGCCCAAGGTGACATCATCAAATGTCTTGTTTTGTCCGACCAACAGTCAAAAACTCAAAAATCTTACTATAATGCAAGTTTGGGCATTTCTGCTTAAAAAAGTAAAGATTAATCAGTTACCAACATACTTGCATTTTCTTTTGATGGACTGATTGATCAATTGACTAATGGTTGCAGCTCTACTCACAAGCTTTTTTCATTTTATCTAAAAGTCTCAGATATTGTGTGGATAAGATCAGCACAAGAGGCAGACATTTCACCAGTGATCTGCGGTTGTTTTTTGAACATACTGTAGGCCTGCAAAATATTCTGTCTGGTTTATTCGCTTTGGAGAAGGGATATAATGATGAATAAATCCAATTTCCTTATCCACTTATTGTATTAGAAGCAAACATTCACAAATGAGTCTGAGCACACACACACATGCTATCTACAGTGCACAACCTATCCTTATACTTTCTTTTGTTTTACACATTTAGCTGCCTTTCTATGTGCTGCACCTTCAGCTATCTCCATCGCCCCCGACTCTGCCCATCTTTGTATGCCATTAATCTCTCTCCTCCTTTACCTCCTCTGCCTCACCCCTCCTTCTCTAACACAGGGGAGACAGAGCAAGGGAGAGAGGGAGAAAGATACGGAGAGAGAGAATGACCATTATCTAAGCCAGCATCTGCAATAATTCCACAGCAGCCTATTATCCACAATAGAGCCAAAATGGCCTTTGGTAATATGATGAAATCTGCCGTAAAAAGTAGAAAGGGGACTAAAAGCGTCAGAGTGTAGAAAAACCTCCATTCCTCAGCTGCTTTATCACATTATTGCATTCTACTCATCTCTCTGTCTGCCTCCCTCCCTCCCACATTCGGTGCATTACTGTGTCTTTCTCTAAATTCTCTCTATTTCACTCTCTTCCTATCTATTGCTTTCCTCATGTCTCACTTTTTCTTTCTGTCTCTTTATCGCTCTCTCTCTCTCTCTCTCTCTCTCTGTCTATGTGACTCTCCATGAGTGTGTGTCGATCCGTTGTCAGATAGCACCATGTTCTCAAAAAGTAGAAAATGGAAATTCCATTAAACTAAGTGTTGGTCTCAGTCTCTTCCTAATGCAGCTAAAACGCTAATCCAACTCTCACACAGACACACACACAGAGACAGACACAGATGTGCATGGATGTGACTGTGCTTGCACACAAACACAAGAGAGAAAGGACCTTCCAATCAGTAGTGCACCACAAATAGGCGCAGGAAAAACAATTTGCCGTCATTGCTAACAGCTGCTGCTGGTTGTGTGGGGGGTTTGAGTGTGTGTGTGTATGTGAGAGAGAGAGAAAGCACCAGGCAGATCTCTCCCCCATTCCTTCTCCCCTCCTCCACTGTGTTGTCCCAAGGGAGGTGGAGAGGTGATGTATAGACCCTCTCCTGATCGCTCGACTCAGCAGAACAGATGGACAGAGAGGGAGAGAGGTGTACAGTGGTAGACTGAACAAAAGGACGATGTGATGGTGTGTGTGTCTGCAGGTGTGCGAATGCATGTAGTGTGTGTAGACTGAAGATACTGAGAGCTAATATATTGTTTCAATAATCTTTAAAGCTGCTATCCGTTGGGTTGGCGGGGTCTTCAAACACTGTGCTAGCACCTTTCCTGTGGCTGGAGATGTTCCCCATGGTCTGGAATTCAAAAATATTGATCTGCTTGTCAAGTCACCCCTGTTCTAGTAGTTCTAGTTGTCTTTTCCCACAGCACAACACTGACATATTATCACCTTATAAAGTTGTTATGGCAAACCTGTTAGCAAACAGTTGCCTATTTACACATCCAGCAGACATGGAGCAACATTAGCACTCATTTGGAGTTGCGTTTCTGATCACCCGACGAATGTAAGACAAAAATTCACTCTCTTTTAAGCTCAGTTTTTGTTCTCCAGAGGAATAGCTCTGGCTCTTCAGCAGCTAAATGCTCCACTATGTTCACCAGCAAGTTGCTAGCTTTGTTTGGGGCTGGGCAGGTAGCGTACAGTTGGTATATCAGAGCTTTTTGCTGCAAACAGATGCCTGCTGCTGGAAATGAAGATGATGAGAGTGAACAAGTAAACTTGTGGGCTGTAAAACCAAGACAAAGAGCTAAAAGAGGCTAAACACTCTGTAGACGTGAGAGGAACCATTGTTGATATTAATATATTGATTAATGCAGCTTAAAACATTTTTCATAAGATAGTGTTACAAAATGAAAAATTATGGCATATAACACATACAGTGTACAGTATGTATGCTTATGATGAATTCAGTGGTGTGGTAAGAGCAAAGCACAAAGCATGAGCAGACTGTAGATGAAGCATTGCTCATCAAAGACCATCCATCTGTTCATTAATGCTAACATTTTACTTCTTTGAAAGTCTACCTGTATAGATAATGGCAGACTTTGTGACACAACGTTGTGGGGCTCTGGTAGTGAGGCTGCTAAGCCAGACTAAACCAGAGAACTCTCCACACAAAACTGAGCCGTAAAGAGCCAATTACCTCGGTTGTGACCAGAGACCCATCCTCCCGCCGCCTTATCATTTCTACAAAACAAGAGCAATCGAGGAGTGGTTAAGAGGGAGGGAGAGAACAGAGTGAAGGGTGGGTGGAGGAATGACTCGAGGAGGGATGGAAGGAACACTGTTGATAAAGGAAGGGAGCAAACAGTCACCCTGAGGAGATGAAGACAAGCAGCAGGAGAAGGGGGGGGGGTTGTATAGGGGAAATCATTTTTGAAGGAGTGGACTGTCGGCCAACCTAGAGGGAGAAATAGATGTGTAAACAAACACTGGCAATAGGGACAAACAAGAGTGAGCCGGAGAGAGAGAGAGAAAAGAGGGAGGGGAAGATGGAGGCAGAGTGGGAGGAAGGCACGGAGTGAGAAAACAAGCTCGACCATGTGTTTAAGTCAACAACGGCGAGAGAAACCTCAATAGAGAAAAAGGTGTGGGCGGGAAAACACTCCACGGGGAGAGAGGAGACAGATGTAGACGGGAAACAAGCACTGTGAGATGTAGAAAGAGACAGAGAGAGAAGGAAAGAGACGTATGGAGAGATTCAGAGAGATGTAGAGAAAAGAGAAAGGGAGATATTTAGATAGTGATGGAAAGTAAAGGAATGCAGAAACTTCCTATAGCTCAGTGACAGCGTTGACTGTTGACAGCAGAAAAACTAAGACGAAGTGGGAGAAGAGGGATGGGGTGATGGGGTGGTGGGGTGGGAATTAAACGACAAGAAGAAAAACTAATTATTCTGTGATTCCGCTAATTAGCTCTGGCTTTACTGACAAGCTCTGCAAGGCAACAGACGTTTACCAAAGGATTCACACTACCCTGATGGCCCGGGTGGGAGGAACCGGAAAAGGGTGGGAGGGAGGGAGAGAGGGAGCAAAAGATAGAGGGAAGGCGAGGTGGGAAGGAAAAAGAGAGAGGGAGCGACGAAGGTGTGGCGGGGGGGAGGCGCGGACAGACAGATGAGCGGTCACGGACAGAAGGAGAGAGGAGGTGGCAGTGATGTGGGTCTGAAGTTATCTGAAACCACTCCATCAAGTGGGAGAGAGAGAGAGAGAGAGAAAGAAAGAGAAAGAGAAGAGCAAACCTCAGGGGATAAACGTGTGACATCTGTTTACCCATGCATTGAGCAGCTTTTACATAAACTAACAATTAAAAAGCCTCATTTAGGCTCTTACCACTGCAGATAATGCACACACTGGCATATCAATGAGGTGAAGTCATCTTTAAACACTGACTGTATTCTAATAACAGCTACTTACAAAAGACAGAGGGAGGCTGTGTGTGTGGAAAGGATGAAGGGTTTCCCGTCTTCTTAAAATAATTACTTCCCAGGAATATGTCACTCCTTTCCTGGGATTTCTCGCCACAACTGAAGTTTGATTTTAAACACAAAACTGTGGATAATTAAGCAAAAAATGGCATGTCATTCTCTAACATTCTTTCATTTAGCCTACGTTAGGTAATGTGGAACAACTGACCCTTCTCTAAGCCCCATCCTCCTTTACTGTTGCTACTCTTGTCTATCCATTCTAGCACGGCACATATGCAGTTCACAACGGTGGCAGGTTCACCACTCGAAATTCTTAGTCCTTGACTTCAGACAAAAGTAGACAAAAGCAGGCAACTGTTGCCAGCAGAATTTATTAGCTATAGCTAGTTAATGTTAGCTAACTAACATTAACTTCAAGAGTTGGTTGAAAACTTTGTCTCCAGCTGACTTTTTAATGTTTCCAGCTAACTAATGTTAGCTAATTTCAAGCTTCAAATGGTATTAAATACCCATTTGATAACCTCATGCATGATATTATTATAACTTGGCACAGGAAAAATGTAAGATGATGTAATGTAAGGTAACATGACGCCATCCAGAGGTTTAATTTAAAAATACATAATAGGTTACTTGGGCAAACAACACCAAGCTTAGATTTATGCTTTAATGTTCCTATTTTAAACACAAATATGTTTCACTTTTACATGAGAAAAACATTTGAAGTTGAGATTGGCAAAGTCATCTTGATTCATACAGAATCATTTGCTTCTGTTTTTCAGCAATATCTCTTACCAGTTTTAATATATTTGAGCGGTCACTGACCTGAGGTTAATACTGCATGCACGGGCAGGAAAGGAACATGTGTCGCCCATATTGGCGTGTTGTTCGGTGGTGTGAGGCATGGAAGCATTGTTCCTGGATGTTTAGTTGTAACGTTGGGGCTATTTTTGGCACTCTGATTCATTTTTTGAATGCTGCTCTCCATTCTTGATTTGAGGATGGTGGCCTACATGTCTTATTGAATTGCCTGCATTTTTGTTTACAGAGTTTGCTCTCTGCTTTGTTCAGACTTCTACTGAAAACATTTTGCTATTGCAATTTGCCTTTTTAGCAAGAAAAGACATTGGAAAAAAACACTGCAACAGAAAAGTTGGTCCTGTCATATTAGTATTTTGCTAAGAAAACAGTTGGTAATGTTAATGAGGTTTTGAGAAGGCGTCTTTGTTTCAGCACATATTATGATAGTCTTCAGTCCATGATCATACAGATTACACACATGCTAAGAATCCAGGTCCCTGCAGGTGTTCTTCCCAGACAAAAGTAAGGAGATTTTGGCAAGAATTTCCACAAAATACTGTGATCCCAATTAATGCAAATGTACGGTAAGGTTGTGCACAACTGGACTTCACATAACATACATACAGCATGGTGTTTGTGTGTGCGTGAGAGAAAGGGAAAGACAAATGTAAAAGAGGAAGTGTGCGAGTAGTGTGTGTGTGTGTGTGTGTGTGTGTGTGTGTGTGTGTGTGTTTCTGCCTATGCTGAGAGCTCATTTGCAGTTCCTGCGTTTTACTCTGGCAGTGAGGTACGCCACGTGCCAGGAACGTGGCACTCGACAAAGCATTAGTTTACTGATCACATACACACACATTCACACACACACAGACGCGCTGCAGCTAATGGTTACTGGCAGATCCAAGCACGAGTGAAGGGGGGGGAAATGAAAGAGAGGGGTTAAGTCGCTGAGTATGGAGGGATTTAGACCTCAAACAGTTAGAGGAAAAGAGAGGGGGGGGGGAGTAAAAGAGTGCGGTGAATGACTCACTGAGCGTGTAAGTGTTTAACTGTGCCGTACTGGTGTTAGTGAGTGATAGGGAAATCTACAGGGACCAACGGTGAAGGTAATGCCACCAGTGCGCCAGTAACGTCTCTCTCTCTCTTGATTTCACTCTCTGTTTCTGCTTTTCTGGTTCTCTCTGCGCCTCAGGAGACCGAGGAAGAGGAAGAAGAGAACACGCTGTGGAAGGTAGAAGGGATATCCCTGCATCTCATTTCTCTTCTCCCAGCCTCTGACTTTCTACCTTTCCTTCCATCCTGTGGCACAAACGGATGCTTCTTTAAACAGAAGAGATATCCCAGATTATTGACCCAGTGTATTGATATGTTCCACATATCTTTGTGTGCATGTATGTGTGTGTGTGTGTGTGTGTGTGTGTGTGTGTGTGTGTGTGTGTGTTTGTCCTGGGAGACTAATGCTATGCCTCTAGTTTCTGCTGCAGCGAAATCAATGACAACACAACTCTTCTACCTTAGAAAACCAATGATGGTGTGTGTGTGTGTCAGTGTGCGCATTGTGTGTATGCAAGTTTATGAATGTTTATGTGAGCTTGTTAGTGGACATTTGCACATCCTCTCCATCCCTGCAACACAGAGGGATAACAAGACGTTTCACGGCAACAGCAATAAAATGTGCTTACCTATCCGCTAATCCTCACTAGTGACAATGTCTTTCAAACCTGGAGGTGTTCATTAGTGCTGGCTAATGGCAGCCGAGGTGGGCTAATGCGGCAGGTCCTCTCAGAGACCACAGAGGGCCATTTGCGCCACGGCTGCTGAGATTGATTGGGGATGGGCAAGAGTGGCATATTGTAGCATCGTTAGCCTTGCTCATTGACCATATGGAGATCAATACTTGGAGCGGCCCAAGGACAGTCAGAAACACGCAGCCAGACACACACACACACACACACACACACACACACACGTGAGCACACAAACATTCCTCTATGGGCAAACTTGGAGGGAGAGAAATGCACACACTCACATCCACAAACAGCCTGTGGTCTAAATAATGTTAATGATTTGACCATTAGGAGTGAGGCATGAATCGGTGGTAATGGCTACAAGAGAGGGGCTGTATTGATAAATTGTTACACGTGTAAAAGCACGTACACACGCACACACATACAAATACACACAACAATAGCATGGAGCACAATACAATTAAAGCCACACATACAAAATCGAGAACGTGTCCAGGGTTGTCCATGTACCTAACATATTATGGAGGAAACAAAGACATGTCACGTTCTGCCATTAAGCCATTTATGATCCGGACCAATCAGGGTACAGGTATTATGATAGTTCCATGTTAGCCCTTTCTCTTTTACCTTAATAACTCAAAAACAGTAGCCGGTTTGAATAATAGATCAACAGGTTTGAAGCTTTTCAGATTTCAGAATTGTAATATCAAATCACAATACTTGGATACAATACTGAATTGGGATATAAGCATATTGTCCCAGCCCTACTTGACAGTAATGTAAATTTCTACACATTTGACTAGTTCAAGATCTTGGGAAATGTGCTCATTTGCTTTCTTTCTGAGAGTGACGTGAGAAGTACGGAGCTGGAGTCACAATGTGTTTGGCCCGGTTGACAAAGCAATCTCACCTTAAGGTCTATTTAGAGGTCATTCTGGGGCTTTCAATCAGATAACATGATGCTCAGAAAGTACTCCAAAAATGTACTCCATCTGCCAATATAGACCATGGGATATAACTGAAATCTCCAAAACCAGCTACTAAATGGACCTTGTGGGGAGATTGTTTTGTCAACTGCTGTTTCCAAGGTCAAGACTGAATATTAAATCTCCACTGGTTAGCCTAGCTTAGCAGACTGGAAGACTGGAAGCAGGGGGAAACAGCTAGCTTGGCTCTGTCCAGTGAAAACACCTACCAACACCTCTATAACTAAGTCTTATTTACACTGTGTATCTTGTTTGTTCAAGCTGTACATCAACAGAAATGTGTAAAGCACAACTTGTGAGTGGGGGTGTTACATGTTAATAATAATAAAAAGACAGGAAAATATTTGACAAGAGGCAGAAACAAATCACTTTTCTCTCAAAAGCTGACACAGCCAACATCCTGACAGTCAATGAAACAATAAACATTAATGTCTTCAGGACACATAGCTTGGATGGCCACTTGTACTGAGAGTTTTTGAACACATGCGCTCAGGTATGAAGAGTTCACAGTTGGGTGAATATGACAACAACGCAAGGTCAGTATCTATGCCCAGTGTTCTGACACAGAAGTCGGCAGGCTGGAGGGAGGTGGAGGACGATGGGAGCGTTTAGGGCCCGCATTCCCAGGTGAGTCTCAAGACACAAAGCCGGCTATTTCAGTCTCATCTGCAAGGAGGGAGAAAAGGAGGAGCAGGAGAAGAGGAGCGGGAGGGTAGGAGAAGGAAGAACGGAAACTAAGGCTCTAAATTTAGCCCGATGCGACATTCCAGAGAAGAATAATACTGCTTCCCCCTGCTGCTGCTGCTACTGCTAGTGGAGGAAGACAGAGAAAGAGACAGAGAGAGGCACCAGAGGTGGGAGATATGCAGAGACGATGGTGATCCCATACGTTTTACAGGCCCTAAGACAAAAAAACAAAAAAACTCCAGACAATAGACTACCAATGAGAGTTTTAGAATGCTTCTATGGTTAACAGGGAAAAATGCTGCAGTATGAAAAGTTTCCACTCATTGACTTGCTGGTGAATGTGGAAGATTTCAGAGCCTGAGTACTCAGGGAAACTATCATGTGATTCTCTGCTCGTCCTCATATCCCTGACCTTCTGCAGAGGGAGGGAGAGAGAGAGGAGAGGTTAGTGAGGGGAGGAAGGAGAAGAGGAGAGGAGGAATGTTGAAAGAGTGAGGGAGTAAAGGTACTGGAAGTAAAGAGGCAGAGAAAGAGGAGGGAAGGAAAGATGAGAGGGAGGGAGTAGAGGAGAAGGATGAAAAAAAAAAACAAGGTAACAGGAATGAAAACATACCCCTACTCCCTATCGCAAGCACACATGGGTGCAAACACACACACACACAAGAAATGAGTTGATGGTGCGGTTCCCACAATGTTGTTGCTTTGTGCGCGAGAATGTGTGCATGTGCTCTTCAGACTCATGTCTCACATGACCACACACACAGCGTGGGGTGCGTCACCCACCAGGTAACTGTGCTCATATCAAAACAGCTGCTATAGGTGTGGTGAGGAGGGTTACACATGACCTTTATTTGTCAGCGTGTTTCTGTGAATATACATGTCCGTGTGTACATGTGTGCGTGTGTGGGTTTCTCCTTGCAAGTGGGTACAGGCAAAACAGAGTTTGCAAACTTTCCAGTGTGACCAAAAATGAAGGAAGTTATCATCAAATTATCACTTAAACAGATTCAAAACACTCTCTCTCTCTCTCTCTCTCTCTCTCTCTCTCTCTCTCTCCGAGAACTGAAACATATGCATTGCAATTAGCTATCTACACACATAAATACACACTTTCGATTAAAGGATAATTCTGGTTTATTACAATTTGGGTCTGAATTTTGTAGCTTTGCCCACCTTTGCTACCAGTTATGATAACATTGTACTCATCAAAGTGATCACTGAGAGTCCAACAGGGCAGGAAACAAGAGCAGTCAGACCATCAGACAGGAGATAAACGGGTCAACTACGGCAAGGTCAAAGTAGGAAATCGGGTCTGTAAAGTGCGACTGACAGTTTGCCTGGTAATTTTACATTTGCACTGTCTCTTTTAGATACATTCCAGGGTGCGAAATTAACTTTTTAAAATGAGCACACAAACATCTACCAGCCACTGATAGATAAATGTTCAAATTCACCAGCCACTCAATAATAAATCATTATTTTGTGTCTGAAATCTACCAGCCACTGCTAATTTCCATCCCTGTATTTGACTAACCTTGGTATTTGATCTCAAGCTCTTCTATTAAAACACCTTAACTGAGCCTGTGGTAGGGTGACAGAAAGATATTGCTATTTTCTTGATTTTATTAATTGTACCTTTTTCTTTTTAAATTATTACCTGACGCTTTGGCAATATTGTCTTGTCATGCCAATTAAGCATACTGAATTGAAATAAAGTGTTAACTCAACTACAGCGCAGAATACAAGTGTGTGGAAAAAGTAAACGGAGGAAAGAGAGAGTGACAGAAAGA
Organism: Macquaria australasica; assembly: GCA_005408345.1. Classification (NCBI taxonomy): domain Eukaryota; kingdom Metazoa; phylum Chordata; class Actinopteri; order Centrarchiformes; family Percichthyidae; genus Macquaria; species Macquaria australasica. Next base: position 932,929 of record SEMN01000176.1, on the reverse strand, counting down.
GAGGGAGAGATCACGCCAGAGAACTCGGAGGGGGAGGGCACGTTTGTGCAATTTCAGCAGGAACTGTTTGTGCCATTCCGGACCGGGGTGACATGGCGGTGGCAGGCATTAACAAACAATCAGCGGCGCCAGAACATCATGATCAAGCCGCGGCTCAATTAAAGTAATTTCTCAGCACACTGGTAGTTACTCTCAAATGGCACAGATAGAGAGATTATTGAAGGTTCGGTGAAGGTATGATGGGACAATGTGCGTGAGTGTGTGTATTAGAGACCCCTTGTTACATGTCGACAAACAACCCCACCCCTTCTATCTCCCTCTCCCTCTCTCTCTTGCTTTCTCTCAGGGGCAGGGTGACGGCAGGGCTGGCCACAATGAGGTCAAAGAGAGATTTACTTCCTTATCAATTGGACCAGACAGCTGCCTGTCAAAGGAAAGCGAGGCAGAAAGAAGGAGAGATGAAAGATGGAAACATGGACGAGATGGAGGGCTGCGATGGGCAAGGTCACGTTACTATGGAGATTTTACAGAAGCATGACGTCGAAGGCGACTGTTGTGACTATCTGACACAGACGCACACATCAAGGTCTCTAGTCCTGTGAAAGACAGGCAGGAGGGTGGACAGGAGGAAAAAAGGAGGGAGAGAGTGATAGATGGAAAACAAGACAGATTTGGTCTTCGCTGTGGCAGCAATGGAGAAAGTAGAGAGCTCATTGTGTGTGTGTGTGCGCGTGTGTGCTGCTGCAGCCCTCCTCTGCCAGATTACAGAGTGACGTGAGTGTTATCATTTCTCTGATAGGAGCTCTGCCACAAGAGGAGGAAGAGGAGGAGGGAGGGGATGGAGGCAGAGGACAGAAAGGGGGAGGGGTGACGAGTCTCATTGCTGGAAAAATGGTCTGATAGCCAAGAAAAGGGCAGGGAGGGAGGGAGGGAAAAGGAAAAGTGAGGCAGAGATAGACATAGTGCCACACAAAGGAACGGAGCATACACAAAGAAAGAGAGACAGGCAGAGGAAAAAGAGGACAAGGGAAAGAGGGAGCAGTAGAAAGTGAAAGAAGAGGGTAAAAAAGGCAGGGAGCTTGAAAAGAGAGAGTTCTTTGTGTGTGAGATCAGAGAGTGCGAGGCGAAAAGTTAAAAAACAAGCAAGGGAAAATAAAGGGCAGAAGAAGGAAAACGTAGAGGTGACTGAGAGGTGAGAAGACGACAGGAGAGAGAAAGAAAGAAAGAAAGAAAGAAAGATGAGGGACAAGACACGCTGAGCTGCCCTGAGCGACTGGTGGGTCACAGAAAGTGTGTGTGTGTGTGTGTATGTGTGTGTTTGTGTGTGCGCGTCCACATGGCAGCAGCAAGCAACATTTACAAAGAGGCAGCTGTTCCATTAGCTACTGCCATTGTGTCTAATTACATCCTGGTCTCCTTAGACACACACTCTCACACCCTTACACACACACACATACACACACAGCATATGTGCATGTAAACACACAATCGCTGCCTCTCCAACCAACCAAAAAATCCCTACCATGCACGCTAACAAGGAAAGGAACTTGGAGCGACAGAGCCACAGCATGTGTGTGTGTTTGTGTATGTGTGTGTTAATCACAGTGTCATGCACACTCCCTTACAACCCCACCCCCCTCAGCACAAGAATGAGGCAGAGAAAAGATCCACGAGTGTCTGTGTATGTGTGTTAGCCAGCATTTTTCCCTCTCTCACACACACACACACACACACACCTCCCCCAGCCTTTGAGGAGAGGAGGATCTGAGGCTTTGTGAAATACCAAACATACCAGAGAAGCCACATGAGACAGAAAAAGGCAGCTTTTGAGGAGCCTCAAAAGACACACACACACACACACACACACACTCTTACGCACACTATCCATAAGACACGGGGCTTGCAGTTGTTACAGGACTGAGGCTTTTCACACACAAACACACACATGCACGCTAAGCTAACATGATGTAAAAGCAGATAGACAAACACATATTCACACAAACTTACACACACACACACACAGACCTCCTCCCTAATCAGCTCAGTGGTGTAGCATTTGGATAAGAAGCACTCCTAAGACTCCTTGACAATGGTGAGACAGGAGAGCTTACATTGTATTAAACCAGACAAACCATACACAAGCATCCTTCAAGCTAAGCGCTGCTGCTAACCTGCTGTCTGAAGAATACACCGGCCCAGAAATAAGACAACCCAACAGCGCTACGGGCCAACAAAACACAAGTGTGGTTTTCCATTAAGTCAAGCCAGGTTAAGTCACAATCTTTCCATTAAACACTTGCAACAAAAAGGTTTGTCACCACGTGATTTGCAGAAACCTATGGATATAAAACAAAGATAGACAGACAGAAAGGCTGCTAAGATGTGAGATAGGTTAGTTTGCACTGCAGGCTTCAATCTTAACATCGAAACGTTCATGAAATGTATCACAGTGCCAGGAAACACTGAAGTTACTTCACTGGTCAATTTTAAATAGCCAGATTCAAGCTGGAATTGGCAAAATTACCACGACGTGCAATTTCGCCAGGATACGCCACTGCACTATTTCCCGATGTCGGCATGCGCCAACTCTTCAGAAAATCACTTTATCACATTTGCATGCTTTGGTGTGTGACACAGTTGCCAATTGATATGCGTCAAATGATGCAATGCTTCACGACGTGGCCGGTGTGTGTTGAACTTCTGTCCCATTCTCCTCACCCTCACCCGGTCAGGTTCATGTTTTACCACCTGATGTACAGTAGATATTCACCTGCATTTCTGAGTAGGTCTGCTGCATATTGAACGTTGCTGTTCTTTAATTTTTACTGCTTTTTTTGTTGCTGTTGCTGTGTATTCCCTCAACTGTAGCTGCTAGCCTTACCCAGAAACACGCTCACTTCTAGCCAGCTAGCCTACAGCAACCTCTTAACCTAAAGCAAACCAGGGCTGAGCAATAAATCAGTCATTTCATTCATCTTTTGAAATTTTAAATCTAGTTGTTACAATGTGTGCAAACAGGTAGACACCAAATGTGATTTACAGTGAAAATTAATGATTAATGATAGCTGGCTACAAAGGAGTCACAAGATTATTAGCGTGTCCTGAATCCATAATACATACTTATTCTAAAGTATGTGCTACATACTAAACATCATACTATATTACTTAATTAGTATGCAAAAAAAATCCTACATACTTTACCATTTTATACTAACAGGAAATTATACATGTGGCGTCGGATGTCAAACTGTGACTACAATGTCACTGAAAACTTAACTTCAATAAGACAGCAAACTGTCTTTCTTAAGATTTAACACTTTTCAATTTTTTTTGGAACTGCGTCACCACCACCACTGTGAGGAGCTCCTCGGTTTCCTTTTTGGCATTGTGTTGTGGGAAAATAGTATCCATCCACAGCACGCTCAAAAAATGACCGTATTTAGTATGCATGCTGTCTGTTTTGAGTATACTTCATTTTGTCACTTTTCCAGTGTGAACACACAACACAACCTGCTTAGAATTAGTATGTAGTATGGATTTGGCATGTCACCTAATGTTATGGCATCTGCGTACTTGTCACAGTTTACGTGACTGTTTGTAGCTCAAAATGGCCGACTGGATATGCATTGTTCTGCTGGTAGCAATCATATCTAGAGAGACAGACCAACTCGGATCTGCACTCTTTTTTGTATTTCTTCACTATCTCTGATTATGAGAAGTAAACTCATGAAAGTAGACCAAACAGTTTGCAACATCTGCTTCGCACGGTCATTTCCTGCCACATAGGCACGTAGCTGGCTAGCTGTCTGGAGATGTCAGGCTGAAGTGTAGTCAAACACAAAAAGTGACTTCCAGCTTCTGCCCATCTGTACTCTTAAATGAAGGCTAGGCAGGGTTGTTACTGAGTGGTAATAGCCACGTCAACCACGTAAGTACCGTGACTTCATATCTAACGCGACACAGAACACAAAGGAACACAAGAACACAATGGAGGACATCGAATGTTTCGTGTTCTTTCTTCTCGTTATGTGGCTGTTTTTTACAACAAGGAGACAAGCTTTGTTTGAGAAAAGGCTGCAGGCAGCAAGGTTGTGCATTAAGTCCTTTGTCGCACAAGAAGTGACTATTCTGACTGGACTGCAGTGTTTCTAGCTCCAGCAATAAGTCCTGGGTCAGTGTGCTATGTACCTCAACAGAGGGGTAACAGAAAAACGGGACAGAATAGAGTGGTTCTATTGGTACCATCCACAACTTTTGCCAATGGACACACGAAAATAACATCTAACGAACTGAACTGAACTGCTTGGTGGACAATTATGAAGCACTGAGTTGCTGTGTGTTTGACAACGCTGCGGTGAAAGGTGCGGAAATTGTCCAAAAAAGAGGATGCAGACAGCGGACATATACGCGGTTCTGTCTATACTACAAAGGGTGTCTGCGTACATTTTATCTAGTCTACTTTAATCTAGTCACAGAGTTTTACATCATCGAGTGTCTGCTCACCTCAGACTGTCAAATTGCGTGCTTTTATATCTGAAATACAAAGTCAACAGGACAAGAGGGGGATTGGGAGAGACGGAGAGAGAGACGGAGAGAGGAAAGATGAAGTAGGCAGGTCACCTCATTGAGCTTGTCATCAGCACACACACACACACACCACAGGTTTCTCTCATCTCACACTTAGGAGGGGAATGGGAGGAGTTTGCCTTAGGAGTGACTGCATTACCAGTGCTCTGAGGGCACATTGTCCATTACAGCTCATTAGTTCCCTAAATCGCTATTCATTTTCAATGGGGCGCCCTGTGGTCTAATCCCACTGTGAGGAGGAAATGGGAGGCCTTGCAGGAGGGAATGAGAGAGATCAGTCACGTCATCGACAAAGAGGCCAGCACTATGTCGACGTCAAGCAAAGCAAATACAACATCTGAGGAGATGCCCCCACCGCCACCACCAATAACGACAGGTATGAGCTTGGTGAAAGAGTCACATAGTCGCACACGCATACATACAGTCTTCATCCCCATTTCCATCCCCCACCTTGATTTATGAGCTCAACCTGGGAGATTGCTTTTCACAAGAGAGGGAGAAACATACACCAGCCTGCCTTTTAAAAGACACACACACACACACACACAATGTCATAAACCCATGCTGCCGTCCGTGTCAAGGTGAAATGGAGTAGGAAAACAAATAGATGTGTTAGTGGCAAACCACTGGTCCGGTGAGCAGTGACTCTGGAATAACTGTCGGACACACGCACACATGAATGATTTCCATCTACATCCAGCAATCGGCAGGGCAATAAAGATGTAGAGAGGTGCAGGTCTGCAGATTGTACCAGACCTAAAGATGTCAAATGGTCCGAAGATTATTATTATGTTTTAATGCCTTGCTTCTCTTACTGCAGCTGATATTCAGCACTATACCAACTCCACCTTCAGGGGCTGTAACCAATCAAAAACTACTAACACTGTCTCACAGATGTTTACCAAGGGGTAAGAGCTGTGGCCAACAACAGTTTGCTAATTCTTGAAAAAAGTTCAGGCATTCTGGGAAAAAAATCCTGCAGTGGAAAAAAAAAGCTAATTTAAATCCCTGTGGCAGGCAGGTATGTCACCTAACCTGCTCCTTTTAAACCCCCCACATCAAACACGCTAATGCTCCCGGTGTGTTGATTAATGGCCACAGTGGAATGGCTTATCCTCAGAGGTTGGGGTAGGATACATGGATAGGGTTCCTTAGTTTTGCAATATATTATGCTTACTGGTCCATACACACTACAAGAGATGTGAAGCTAAATGATGTTAAATCACATTTAGTGACTACTTGCTATCTATTTCATGGTGTGTGTTCTCCAGCCGTGGTCAGCAGCTGCTACTGCAACATTTCTATTTCAGGTCTTAAAGGATGACATTGTGATACACACATGGAAGTGTGTGTGTGTGTGTGTGTGTGTGTGTGTGTGTGTGTGTGTGTGTGTGTGTATTTGTGATATGACAGTGTCCAAAACGGGCCAAAATAGACCCAAATGCCCTTGTGTGTGACGCAAAATAGCAGTCAGCCAAGAGCCCAGGTGTCAAACCGTTACTGAAGACTGATGGTAGCTCACTCGTTTTTCTGTCTATGGGTGTGTGTGTGTGTCTGTCTCTGTGTGTGTGTCTGTGTGTATTGTCTCTCTCAAAACAAAAACATATAACCTCTAATGCCCAGAAATAGTCTTCTGAATGATACTGTCAGAATGATCTGTAGTCTATTACTGTCCAACCGGCGAGCTGGTTACTGCTGACAGAACCAGGCTCTATAACAGTGGACAGTGCTGCTGTGGATTAGCCTACATACCTGTACATGTATTCCAGGATGTAATGCAGGTATTTAGCATTTCTGGATCTGCTTCTCTGCTGTCAACCAGAGGGGGAGCGCATTTTTTGCTTCTTTTAGGATTCTGAAACTCACCAGACATAATCACTATTTAACCAACAAAACTAAATATTGAACTAGAGAGACATTTCTAAATGATGACTGCTGAAGTGAACTACAGAATATACAAATGCCTGCCTACATTTCCCCTCATGGAGGCAATATATTCACCGTGGTTCAAGTATCTTAACACAAATCTATACATTACTACCCCTTTTTCCCCAACCTGCTCCGCACCCTTCGTACCACACGCACACATACACACACTGCATTCGCTAGGAGAGTGTATGGTGTGATCGCAATTGCTGTTTTACTGCCCGAGTAAGAATCGACTACATGATTACGTCGCATCACACGCCAACCGCTTTCATACCACAACTATACAGTCAAACAGAAAGGAATTTCAGTTAATTATCATCATTGCAACAAAACGGAGCACAATGGAAGCTGCCAATGAGCCGATTTTAAGCAGTAAGAGAGCCATGTGTATTTTTCTTAGGTATGTTTAGGTAGGTTTCTTACTATGACCCTATTTTTTCATTGCGATTTTATTTTTCAGCACGGGCTCAGGTTAATGTGACTTTACCTACAGTAGACTGAAAACTTTACGCATCCAAAATAACAGGATAAAGGTTCAATCCTATCAATAAATCAGCCGACAGTCTAGCTCACCCTCGCGATCCTGTTCAGCTCAGGTGGATCATTTATAACGTTCTGTGTCACAGCCGCTGTCCCAGGTGCTGATCCCGGGACCACCAGGGATGTGGGAGCTGTCCGGGGTGCTCGCCATCATCGATATGCTGACGAGCAGGATTCCCACTGCTAACGATGACAGAATACAATCTCCACTGCTGAGGGGATTTGCTGTTCTACAGGCTGATATTATTTTAGGAGGCTTGGCAGTAAATTCTGCTGTTGTTTGTCTATTGTGACTTTGCTGGGCACCACTCTGGTATCTTCTATTCCTCTTTGTCGTCTCTGTGTCGATATGGTGCGGTCCCCAACTTGTACTGATTTAAAGTTGCTGCCTATGTATCAGTTCCACCAAAGGGCGCCAATGTAAATCAGTATGAAACAAAGAAAAAGGATGCCTCAAAATACACTCACTATGTGCACCCTATCTGCTTTTATTATTTTATCATGTGTCTGAAGCTCTTGCATTATTTTGCATTACAACCCCAGCATTGTAGCTAGACGTGTTCTCAACTGTACTCAACAATACAGAATAAAAGAAGCATGTGAGATGACTCAGCAGTACTTTATGTAAAGCCATGTTCTGTGCTGTGTTCCTAAAGGAAATTCACTGTGCTGAACCGTCAATTAACAAATCTGATTGTCAGTAAAAGGTGTTAATAGTCCATCGTCTTGTCCCCACATGAAGGTGTATGCCCTCAAGGCAGAAGAAACCTGTCCTCTTAAACACAGAGGCAGAGCCACAAACATGTACAGGTATTGTTTACTGTACACACACACACACACACACACACACACACAAAGCCACAGGAGGGAATATGCACGCACATACAGTATATACACACTCACGCACACACACACACACACACACACACACACACACACACACACACACACACACACAGGTTTGCTGTTGATGGTGCAGGTAAAGCTGTGCTTTCCCAAGCAGTTTGAACTTTGTGTGAGACTGGCAAACATCCCTGTGTGTAGGGTAAGCAGATTTTCTGCTTTCTTGCGCAAAAACTACAATAAGGGAGAGTGGGATGGAGGGGAGAGGGAAGGAGGAAAGGAGGGAGGGAGAGAGAGAGGAGAAAGGGGATGGCAAAGGGAGAAAGGGAGGGATAAGGAGAATGACAATGTGTTTTAGTGCTTACCTTCAACAAAATTATGGTAGACGAGGAAAGAAGGACAGAAAATATATGGGGAAGGTGAGATCGCTTCCCTCAACCTGCAGCAGCACAGAGCACATGCTTTATACTACTCACAGGTAGAGCCAAATCATGTGACAGTATACCTGCACCAAGTCAAATCTGTTGTTTACACGTCTCAACACAGCTTCTACTCAGCTACATCTGCGGAATTCAAGCACAAACTATGAAAAGTAAGAAAACACTATTTATAGTGATGTAGTGTAAGTGAAGAGGGAAGCATTTCTGCTAGGATTGCTTAACTGCACAGTTTGGGGACATAAGAGGAGGTTTGTAAGATGCAGTTTGGATATCAATTCATTTTTTTGATTAAATATAGTCTCCAAGGTTGGAGATGTCTGAAATATTTATAACAGAAGTTGCAACAGTTCAAATGTAGACTAACGTAATTTTGAAAATGGAGATATTTCAGCAGAATGGATTTTAAAAATATGACTTACAAACACATGGAAGTCTTTATAAAATTACAGTGAGCTATTATTTTGTATAGCTGAATAAAAAACTGCCCTAGCATAAAGAGCAATGTTCACAATTTTCTGATATTTTACAGAACAAACAATTAGATGAATAATTGTGAAAATAGTCGGAAGATTAATCAGTTAATCAATGCAGGAGGAAATCAGTCCTTAAGTGACATTTACTTAAAATGATGATCCAAAAGCGTCTACGTTTTTAAAACAAAAATTCAACATAAAAAAATGAATCTGTAACTTCACCTGTGAATGTGTAATTCTGTGCCTATATAGGAGAACTTGACTTCAGTGTTTAGTTGTGGAACTGCTAGTCGTGTTTCAAACTGGACTCAAGACACAATGCCGATACTACGTGGGACACGCCAGCTTTTCCTCACTTTTATCCAATCATATGTGGTTTCACGGGCCACTAAAACCAAATGTTGTGAAATTGCTGTTCACAAATGTCAGAGCTTTGGTGGAGCTTTGACCATGTGTTAATGTTTACAGAGGCATATGAAATAAACCAGGAAACCAGAGCTACTAAATGGGAGCTGCTGATAAGGGTGCAGCCATCCACCCATGATCCCACCACTCCTGCACCTAATAGCTATAGTACAAAATTACAGCCAGACACACCATACAGTCCCAAACTTGAAACAAGCACATTGAAAGATGCAGAGAACTGGACAAAAATAGCATCTTCAATTACATTTAACACACACACACGCGCAATTGGATTTTGCTGCTGCAAAGAGCTGCACAGAGTGACATGAAGCATGTGAGACTGACGCTCAGAGCAGCCAAATTGAAACTCTGTGTCTAAAGTGAATTATCTTTGGCTGGCTGTGGCTGCTTCATTGCTCTGTGTGTGTTTGTGTGTCACCCCCTAAAGTTATAATGTGTGGGTGTGTATGAATGTGTCCCGGAATTAGTGTGACAGCGCATCTTTCCTGGTAAGGGTGTGTGTGTTTATTTGTGCAATTGGACGGGATGTTGGGAAGCTTGAGAAATAATGATATAAGACTGAGAAACAACAGTCGGGGGGGAGCTAAGACAAATACACACACTCACGCAACTCGCATGTGCACAGACCTCTGTTATGAAGAAATGTGTCTGAGTATTCCCGCTAGAGGGGTCTATGAAGGGTGGCACATTCAGATAGTCACATTGGTCAGGTCTGACACAATATCAACAAAAATGGAACTCTGTAAGCCTCACGAAGACATCGTTTATTGCAGATTATTACAGGTTACATTGCAGTGGTGTTATTTAGTCTTCAGCCCACATGTCTCCATTCATCAGTGCTTTACTATTGTCACCACTAACACAAAAAAATAAAATCCAATGACAGCTTTAAATAAATGTTGCCCTCTTGGAGTGTATGTGTGTTTGTGGTCAGGTATGTATGTGTGTCTGACAGTCTCTTCCATCTTTCTCTCTTTCTTTCTGTGTCTTATCATGGCAGATAGGACCCTTGATAGGTGTCCTGTGCCACGCCTGATAACACTGCCTCCCTCCACTGCAGCTGTGTCACGCCGGCTAACAGATGGACCCGGTACAGGCACACATGTACAAACCCATGGACAGGTACAGTTCACACACGTGTTTGCAGACCACGACAAGAATAAAAACACAGAATAGAGCATGCTAATGCAGTAGCCTGGCCATACATGCCAACATAGCCCCAATGCTCCGCTGTTATTAGGGATGGAACTAATCATATCCTACTGGTAATAATCAATAAAACAAAAAAAACAACTGATAAATCATTTTACGTAATAAATAACATGCTGTAACGTGAGAGGGTAAAGTTATCTAGTCCTCTCGGTTTTAGCTGCAAAATGTCAAATGTTGAATATAAACTCTATAAATTGGCCAGACTGCTACATGAAACTTTGTTGTTGTCTTCCAACATTAAACCTGCTAGCTGGTGTCTGAAACATTAGTCAAAGACATCTTTCTAAAACACCACTATGCTGTCTGTAGCTCTGTTAGCAGTAGCTCCGTGTGGTACTGGCTGCTAGCTAGGGAGCTTTAGTCGAAATCTCCCAATTAAACCTTTAGCTATGTCAATATCAATATTTTAATATTTTCAAAGCTTAGCAGCAACTTGTCTTGTTAGTCTGTGACCCTGTAACGTTAACATTAGCTGCGAACAGGATTATTTAGGAGCTATGATTTCAATTGATAAACAGAATACATGCTAACTTTTTCATCCTAAAAAATAATGAAAATATTGCTAATTATCATTAATTCTGGGCTGATATCAACTTGGTCCAGCCCTAGCTGTTATAAGGTACAAATAAATGCAGCAGCTTGTCAAAAATAGATCTTTTGTTATTATTTTATTTTGCTTGTTTGATATTAAAATAAAGGGTTTCATTGCAAACGATGTAGTCCTGTCTGATAGGAATATCAGCTGAATTACTTTGGATATTTGTGTTTTTGATATACTTGTGCATATTTTAACTGCAGTGTATTAGTGTCTACAAACTATCTAATAATCAGTTTACTTTTTTATGCCCATTATACATCTTTTTAACCTAAACCACAATAACTACAGTTCTGTTTGTTGATATTGCAGTACTCTTACTTCCCCTCAGGGATACATTATGTGTATCTTATCTCATATGAACTATTCAGATAAGAACACTGAGGTCATCCTGGGAACAGGTGAGTCTCCTCTTGAAGCTGGAGATGGTGCATTACCGATAATGGTTGCAAATAGAGCAGGGAACCAAATTTCTGTCTTCAGGTAACAAGACAGTAAATCCCAAACTTCACCAGCATACAGACCTGTAAATAACATTTGAACGTCTTAAAGTGGCATAGAGAGATACACCCCAGTTTAGAGCAAAAATTAAATATAATATTTTGTATTTTTTCTGCCCTACACTACCATTGACCAATGTAGTGAGTTGTTGCTGAAAGTGGTATTTTTTAGTCATCTGACCTCAGAGATCATGTGGTAATCAAACAATGTGCCCAGTGCTGTGATGTCTTTTGTTTCTTAAATTTTCTGCTGATGAACTTGATCTGTAGGTGGCGCTCTCGTCTGTTCAGTCAAACTTTATTGGGTACTGCCAATTTCATGAACTGGGTATGGACTGAATGAAAAAGGTGTTAAGTCAAAGGGTGACAGAGAGTAGCAACAACAACATTTATTTATGTGCAAATGTCATAGATCATTACTTTAACCAACTAAGCATGGTTTGTATTATCAGAAGCATCTGAAATCACTGTACATCTCATAGCAAACACTCTAACATAAAATGATTTACATGTGCATAGCTGTATCCTGTAGACCCAAATAATTAATCAAACTACACAAACAGTGTGTGTGCAATGCTTTTGTGTGTGAATGAGAGGGAGCCACAGTGCCAGTGGGAGAGAGGAGAGGGAGGTAGGGAGTGTGGGAATAAAGAGGGGAAAAAAGGAAGGAGATGGAGAGAGGGAGCTTTGCGCAACCATCAATCACCTTCTTGGGGTTCAAGTTTATTTGGCTTCATTTTTTTTTGGAAATACACAGCACACAGGAGAGGGAGAGAAGCCGGGGGATGGAGAGAAAGAGAGGAAGAAGGAGGTGGAGAGTAATATACGGAGGGGGTAAACTACCTGGGAGTGAGAGGATGAAGATGGAGGCAGTGAGGGAGGGGTGGAGGGGAGGGCAGAGAAGTCAGGAAATAAAGAAGAGGGAGAAGATATGTGCAGGGAGGGCACAAAAAAGGGAGGAACAAGGATAATAAAAATGCCTCTGCATCTACAAGTCTTTAAATATGTGCAGAAATTGTGCACAGACATTTGTATAAGCATCAGCACACAACGTTAAGGGCCCACTAGTGTTGCATTTAGCAAACCACATTATACAGGAAACACTAGAAACAGATACTCGATCCTAACACCATGAACAAATCTCGGGAATAAGAGAGAAAGAGGAGACATAAGACAAGTGCACGTATGGAGGTGTGTTTTCTCTGAGTGAGTGAGTGAGTGTGTGTGTGTGTGCCTCTGGATCCACAGCCTGTCTCAGAGCTCTAATGAGAGACCACAGCTCCCTCCGTCTCCATCTCCTCAATCACTACCCCGTCCCTCCTGCTCTCCGCCTGCGCTGCTGTCGCTCCTCATAACTATTTGGACATTTGTATGTAGGTTACTCTCACTTCGTATGTCTCCATGTTGCTCTTTTTCCTCTCTCTTGTGTGAGCATCATATGATCTTTCTCATGCTGCGATCAGTTTCCATTCCCTCTCTAACGTGTAGAGACCTCCTCTGCCCTGTAACAGCATGCAGCCCATGAGCCTGTCTTCCCCATGTTCTCATACAGTTCTTTTTTTCCAGTGCGGCCCACTTCTCCATGCCATATTGCCCTACTAACATATGACTCACAATTCCTCCTTGTCAGCTCATTCATTCCTTCTGTTTTAGCATTTAATCATCCACCTCTCCTTCCTGTTCTCTCTTTCCCTGTCACTATCTCTCCATCTCTGCCTGTTAAAGTTTTCAAATCAAACTGCTTGCTTTAACTGCACTTTTTATTCTGGTCACTGTGTGGTATTAGTATCATGATGTTACATTATATACTTGTTTTAGCATTGTATTAGCTGCTTGTTTTAGACAGACTGGCATGGCTTCCAATTAACTGCTTATTGGAGTATGTCTGTCAATTCCTGTATGGATTAATATTAACTTTGGGACTTTACACAGTAGAAGACAAATAATATCCACTTTGACTTCAAGGTGGAGCATGTTAGCCATTGGATTGACAGAAATGTGTTATGTTAGATGGCAGTATCCAGTACATGGCAGTGTCATGGTGTCATTGTTTGGGAGTCTAGGTGTAAAACCACCAGCAACTACTATTAATGGCCCTGAGCGGGGGTATAGCCCAAATGAACTAGTTTGTAAGATGTGTCGTCCAACCACGGAGCTGTTCTGAAAGTCCGCACTCGAAGACCGAGTGCCTTTATAGAGAGCGGTGAGGCAGAATGAACTGTTCAAGTGGGAATAACGGTGCACACTTTAGTTGCATTTGCTTTAACATGCAAATAGTTGCGTGCACTTTACAATGCATACTTGCGACTTTACTGCGCAAATAAAGTCTGAGTACAACATTTTCTTTCTTTCTTACGAATCACGTTCGGTAGTAAATATGACTTGCAAGCTTCTCAAATCAAGAAATACCACAGAATCATTGTTGAACTGCAGACAAGGGTGTATACTGTGGGGAGAAGAATGAGTCTGTGCAAAAACTTTGAGTTCGGCTCTCCAGCTTGTGAAGTAGTAGAAATCATGCTTTTGGATCACAAATTTGCCATTTTGCCTGTCTGAACACGGCAAATTTGATTTTGTTTGGAGTATAGGCACAGTTTAACACACACACACACACACACACACACACACACCCTCCCTCCCTCGGTTTTCTCTCAGTTTTCCTGTCTTCCTTCTGCCACTCTCCTTTCTCTCTTTTCTCAGTATCAGGTACAAGACTGTTGGATTAGGCTCCTTTAAAAGCGGATTAGCTGTGTCGGAGCCGTTTGAGGTAAATTGCTCCAAGGAGTCAATCTATCCCCTCCACCACCACCACCACATCCTTTCTCCTCTGTAAGACAGAGTCAAAATTCTCAACCTAATCCTCAAAGAGCCTTACTGCACCTCCCTCTGTCCTGCACCCCCTCTCTGTTTCGGTTTTCCCTCCTCCATTCTCTCCCTCTTTCTTTCAGCCCACACAGAGGAGTGATGAGGAGTGGAAGAATGATAGACGTGTGGGATGGGTAAGGTGGGGTGAGGTGGGGTGTTGAGCGGAAGGGCTGGCATGTGAATACAGAGACTCAGAAAGACACACGTACGTAGGTGAACCGTATGGCTTTACAAGACTGGCTGCTTTTGTTGTGTGTGTGCGTGTGTGTGTGTATACCTGCTGGAGTATGTCACTAAACAGTGGTGAGTGGTGTTAATAGTAAGTGGCAGTGTGTGTGTGTGTGTGTGTGTGTGTGTGTGTGTGTGTGTGTGTGAGCATCTGACTGAGCAGATGGGGAGGATGGGGTGCATTTTGGGGACAAGGGCGGGGTCACATCTGTGTCGTCCCTTGCACATTTGTTTTTGTGTGTGTGTGTGCGTGTGTCACTTGGCATGGTGGCCACATTTAGAGCCATCAACACAAACAAGGTGATTAGCAAGTTGGGACAAACACATTATTACTCCAAATGAATGGACTGACCTTATACTCTTTCTAATAGCCAACTGTTTTCCCTCCCATCTCTCTCAACATGTCCAAAAAATTGTATTCTGTTTATTCTAGGCTTACATCCAATTTGTACAACATTGATAGTGCGCTGTTAATGCAACCTGCAGCTGAGCCTTATGCCGTATTTATCACTAAACTATACACAAGTACAACCTGCTTATAGTTGGAACATTTGGACCGAGACAGGCTGTCGCGTATATACACACACACACGCACACGCACACGCACACGCACAAGCTACCGCTGCCTACCCTCATCTTGGAGCTGCCATTGATTTGGGCTGCAAGGTGCTGTGGGCAATGGTTACCATGGCAACCGGCAGCCAAGCAAGGCAGCCAAAGTTTGAGCTGGCATGAGGGGAGTGTGTGTGTGTGTGTGTGTGTGTGTGTGGACTGTTTGTGAGTGTGTATATAAGAGGTAGAGCAACCAAGCATGCATTTATGTTTCTGTGTGTGTGTGTGTGTGTGTGTGTGTGTGTGTGTGTGTGTGTGTGTGTGTGTGTGTGTGTATGTGTATGTGTATGTGAGGTGCTGGCGGGGTGACAGTAGTCTGTTTAGTATGCAGCCTTCTGACTGCATCTCCCTTCCTCCCTCCCTTTGGCCCACAGACACAGCATAAGAATGATACCCCCCCAATCCCCCCCAACCCCCAAACACACACACACACACACACACACACGGCTATGGTTGCTCTTCTACATATGCACATACTTAAAGTCACATACACATACACTCAGACACCATGTGTCTGCAGACACATTGTGTCACGACTGGTTTCCAACACAGTGAGGCCTGCAGGTCAATACTGCAGATGAGGATAATATTAGAGAGGGCTTGATTACAGGCGCGCACACACACACACACACACAGAGGAAATAAACACTCCTCCATATAGTGACATTCCTCTGAAAAAGCAGCCTGTTGGTGGAGGTGAGTATTGATATTTCCTCTCCAACCCTGTATTCACACCCCCAGGGCGTGTCGAATGGCTGGAGATGGTCTGTCTCTGTGTGTTTTCTCTGGCGCTGTCGGAGTGAACCAAACAGCTTTGTTGGGGGGGGAGTCGGGGGACCCTGGGAATTGTTTTCCCTCCCGCTGCTGCTGATGCCCATCTCTCTCACACACACACACACACACACACACACACAAAACATATAGATATATAAACACACACACTTATGTGCCCACTGTTAATACAATACATTTGCATAATACACTCACTATCATGCATGCTTACTGTGTATTAAACACACACACACACACGATCTTAAATAACTTACATTCACACACAGTCTTAAATCACACACACATACACACTGTTGTATCAGACAGGCAGTCTAGCATTAAACATTAAACCAGAAACACACACATACATTTATATATAGCAAGAACATACACAATGACACAAACAATGACACACACACACACACACACACATTATTGATTGGGAGTAGTGAAGTGGAGCTCAGCACTAACAGCTCCCTCTAAGCACAGGAGAGGCAGAGTGGTTAAGGAGGCAAGGAGGAGGTAGAGGGAGGGTGGATGAGGATGAAGGGAAAGGATGAGAGATGAAAGGAAAAGAAATGTGAGGAGAGGAAAGGAGGAGAGGACAGGAGAGGAAAGGAAAAGGAAATGAAAGGAAAGGGAAGAAAGGAAAGGAAACGTGAGGAGAAAAGAGGAGAGGAAAGGAGCAGAAGAGACGAGAGGAGAGGTGACAAGAGGAGAGAGAACAGATATGAAAAAATGGACAGCAGGAGCACAGAGAGAGCTGTTTGTTTTGTGTTTGACTTAACAGGAAGCATCTCAGAGAGAGAGAGCAAATACACACCAGAACACAGTAGTCTCCACCCTGCCCCCTCCACCTCCCCACTCCACCCGAACACCCCTTCACAACCTGCCCCCCCCCACCCACCCATCTTCAGAGCCTCTCTACAGGATCTGAGAACAGCTCAGCTCAAGCCCTGACACGTGTGCCTGAGAGAGAGCGAGAGAGAGAGAGAGAGAGAGAGAGAGAGAGAGAGAGAGAGAGAGAGAGATGGAAGAGTGAGAGAGTGAGCAGTATTCACTTATGTGTGTGCATGTGAGAGAGAGTGGGGTGGTGACAGAGTGAGCAGGAGATAAAATGTGTGTACGTGAGTGAGGGACAGAGGGAGGGACAGAGGGAGGGACAGAGGGAGGGACAGAGGGAGGGAGGGAGGGCAGGAAGGTAATATCTCTTGCTCATGGGGATAGATGGAGGAAAGAGAGAGAGAAATGACTTGGTCTGTGCTGTCCCCAGTTCTTCTCTCACTCCCCTTGCTGCCCCCTCCCTCCATTCTTCATCATGTGCTTTGTAATACAGCCAGACAGATATTGGATTTTTGAGGCCGATACAGATATCGATATTTGGGAGTTTAAAATTTCTCAGTACTGGTAATATTTATGTTGTGTATTTATTTTACATAAATACATAAAATCCCTTCATTTTCCAAATCCATTAAATTTGGTTACATTAATATATTTCACAGTTGAAAAATAAATTTGTCAAAAACATAGCAGCAAATATAACATATATATTTTAAACAGTAAACCAAAGTGGAAATTAAAGTAGTATCAATGACAACTATATCCGACAAATACTCCAAAAAGGTATTAAAGTTTTGATAAGAAAAATAAGATGCAGCCTTTAAAGCTGAAAAACAAAACAAATCAGAACTATAATTAACTGAACTGAACTATAATAAACCTTAGATGAAGTGGGGGGCGGACAAGCCTGTATTAAGAAAATTAAAATGACCTGTCACCAATGACTAATTCATCTTCACTTTTTCAAAATATCAAGTACTAATGGAAACTACATTATTTGAATGTATTTGAATGCAACCCAAGGAGCTTAATCCTACACTACGCTGTAGAATTGATGTCGTTCCGTACAATTATGGTGTCTCCGCTGCCTTAATGAGTGATAAGCTAACAGGCAACTTTGGGTTTATTGTCATGGTAACGTTACTGTACATTTTCAAAAGGCAGCAAGCAACCTTAACTTTAAAATTTTTCCATCTATGGCGTCAAATCCAAAATGCTTCCTCCCATTACTCCTCAGCTGGTTTGGTGTCATGATTACCTTCAGCACAACTTGCTACTTTCTGACATTTTGTATGCTAACTAGTTAAAATGTATAGCTTGCATTTTAGATTTTCAAGGGGAAAAAAAACACACAGAAAACAGCAAAAATGAATAAATCTTGCAGCACCCTTTGCCCGTACTTAAGGCACCCATTTTGGGACCCACTGCAATACATTAATGATTTCACAAACGGCCCTTGCTGGAGTACAAGGCACAGCTTATTGCATTTTTACACTGTGAATTTTAAATTTGGACAAATCATTATAGATCGGTCTTTTCCAACAGTAGTTTGAATTTCATATCTGAAGAGACAACCATCATTAACTCAATTATAATAATTCAGTCACTTATGTGATACAAGCTTCAGGAAACACTGAACTCCATATGCCATGCCATACTGATACCATATATCTGTTCTAAGCTAAAATCAGCCAATAATACTGGTACAGGTCAGGTTCTAGTTCAGCGCGTGTGAGAGACCATATGGGAAACTGGCTGTTTGTGTTTGTGTGTGTGTGTGTGTGTGTGTGTTAAGTCTGCCACCCCTGAGACCTTGTGGAGGTCAGGGTTCTCAGTAGAAGAGGATGGTGAAAGGGATGAAAAAGAGGGTAGAGGGGATGATGAGAGAGGCTTTACCTCTGGAAAGAGGGGTGGAGAAGGTAGAAAGCAGGAGGGGTTTTGTCAGAGAGTGTGCATGCCTGTGGGTGTTTTTCAAAGCCTGTTTATTTGTTGTGTGTGTGTACGTGTGTGGAGGCTGGTGTCGTGACTCACAGGGCCATTAGCACTGGCGTCGGCTCCTTCGTGCACTGCAATCCCTGTGTACTGACTTCCACACACACACACTCATTCACACATACACACGCATGTACTCATTCACACATACAAAGTCAAACCTCCCGCTCCAATTTATCAGGATGACACCAGAAGTCCTCCTCTGAGGCCTACACCTGTCAATCCATTCTCATCCAATCATCACTCAGATAACCCCAGAGACCCGCCCCCGCGCTGCTAGCTTCACACAGCTGCACGCACACTTGTGCAACAAGCCACATCCGTCTCACAATCATTCTGTCACACACACACGCACACATGCACACACGCCGTGAGGCAACCGTATCATCTGTCACACACAGACAATCACACAAACATCTTCCACAGACTCATGCACGCGCCTCCGCTCCCCCCACTTGCTGCTTCCACTGAGACATCCACCACTGTGGCAATGGTAACCGCGACAACGGGCATAAATTAGCGTCATGGCGATATGCAAAGCGAGGGAGCAACAATTAAAGCTTGACTAACGAGCTTTTGAGGAGCGAGGCTGAAGTTTCCCCGAGCAGCTGCTAACTGGATTAGCCTACACATACACACAAACACACGGAAACAGAGAGAGGGAGAGAGGGAGAGAGAGCAGAGCAGAGAGACAGCAATGTTTAAGCACCACCTCTGAGACGACACACACACACACACACACACACACACACACACAAAGCCAAAGGCTGATGTACACATATTCTAATGCAGACAAAGGAAACAAATCTAAACACAGATCACTTCACTCAAACACAAACACCATTACCAGGGGTGTCTCGGGATATCGACATATCAACACTCTCCACAACAAGAAACATACATATACATACATACACACCTTTACTTAACCAGGTGAGCTTTGACAGTCATCAACAGCTTTAGCAGACATTGGTTTACCTGAATAGCCCCACCAAGGCTCTGTCTATGAACTGAATAACATGGACACATTAACTGTCAAGTGTGAAATGATAAAAGGTGTTCTCGAGCACGGCGCACATTCTGATGATACATAGAAATAGAAACAGGCTTGCTAAAGCAGAAAGGAACTGTTATTGAATCATGAGATCTCCGTGTACTAGCTGACAGAACTCAAACAAAGTGTTGCTAATGCTGCTATTGGTTAGTCAGGCAATATGCTAGTTTTGCAGGGGGAACGCTGTTGAATACATCTAAAAGCAATACTTATATAATAAATACTGCTTACTATCTGTCTTTTGTTTGAAGGGCATGTGTGTTTAATACCTCGTTTGGACCAAGCAATTAAAAATCCAATGTGGGGAAAAGAGGAGCATTACTCTTTTCCCATTGGTTCATTTCAGCTTGTAACTGTATTCTTGTTTGTTGCAATTGGCATATGTTGTCAATAATTTCTCACCTCGAAATACTGAAGAATTTTGCAGCTTTTTTTGTCCAATGCGCCTACAATTTGGGAACAGATGGTTTGAAAACTCTAATATTAAAGATACGATTGCCAAGACCTCTTAAGGCTGACAAACATTGCACCTAATACGACCCACCTCTGTAACTGCAATTAAATTACTTCAGTGTTAAAATCATTTTTCCAATAGTACTCCAGAGATTTTGTATTACACTTGCTGGGGCATTTATCAAAGACAGATTTTAAAACATATCGCCAATATTAATGCAGCAGAAGCTGAGATACCCTGACTTCTTGTCCAAGCTCCAAAAACACTGGATCCTTCACTTCCCATAATGCAATTTGAGCATCTTTTTATTAGACTCTTCCTGCCTGGTTGACTTTCAAACTGAACCCTGATGACATCATCAGGGTTATTTTCTGAGACTTGACAGAAGACATTATACAACTGTTTTCATAGGCTAAGTAGTACTCCCCATGACTAGCAAACTGATCTCGATGTGTAAAATTGGTGGATTCCCCCTTTAACTGTTGCCACTAGTTGAAATCATCACTATGACAAAATACAAAAAAAGATAATCAGCGTACTGTAATTGCTGTTATTTGTTTTATAGTGGGTTTGCTAATGTTATTTAAGACCTGTATGACTATTAACTAAAAATATTACAAATATTTCAGACACTCTGCATTGCTCACGTGTGTCTCTCTTTCCAGGCCCTTGACTTTCTGTTTAATATGCCACATCCTCACTCTACAATAAATCTCTCTCTTTCTGCATTTGCCTTTCTCCTTTAAGTCGTTCTTTTTTCTTCTTTCTGCACATCCCTCTCCTCTCTCTTCCCGGTCTCCAATTCTCCTCTGTTCACTCAAATAAATCTCTCCACCCCCCAACCCTCCTTCCACCCCCACCCCCCCAAATCTATGAAACACACACAAACATGCATGTGCACTGACTCGCACTCACTCACTTGCGCACACAAACACACAGCCCTCCAGGCAGCAGCCACAAAGGCCCCATATTAATAAATCTGCTCCTTTATTGGTGCTGAGTGTCTCTGGCAGAGGGAGAAACAGAGGGAGGAGAGGGGGAGGAAAGAGGAGGAGCAGGACAGAAGACGCAGAGATCACCAGAGGGGAGGAGGAGGAGGAGGTGACTGACTGACTGACTGTAGCCATATCATGAACACAAGGGAGGCAGAGTGAGAGAGACAGGGAGATAAAGGGAGAAGGAGACAGCATCATCAACAAGCAGGCACACCAGCACACACACTTTCTATTGATGACAATACAATGGCCCTATGATAATGAGCAACACCATGAAAAGAACCATACAAGTGTGAGGTTTCACTTGTGTAGGTGTTTATTTGTTAAGGTATAGTCCACCCACACTTCCTTAACGTCCTCTGTCCGTCCGGTGGATTATTAAGGACACCTGACACCTGGCTGAACCACTGGAGTGTTCAGAGTGGGCTGTGCTGGTTGCTGGGCTTTGGGAAACAAACTGCCCGAGGTGGGCTTTCGGTAATGACAGCAGCTAGCTTGGCTTAGTGGTCCAATCTCAGCCATCAGTCAACTGTGACAGATTGGGGATATGAGTTAAGGAGCCGTTTAGCTTTGGTGTTTGGCGTGATGTGTGAGTGCATGCGCTTGTGTGTCTGGGGAAGGAGGAGTGGGGGGAGGCTATCAGTGCTGCTAGTGTTGCAGAGGCATCAATACACTCTCGACAGGCCATTTTCCTATGCCTATTCCCAGCCCTGGCTTGTTGCTGGGGCAACTACCGCCATTTTCCCTTCCCTGGCTGCACCTCCAGAAGGTTTTATAAAACAGCAATCCATGTACTGTAATCTGTCCCGGTCAACTGTTTAAATAACCTTAGCTTGTATTTTCCAGTCCAAGTTATCTGTATATTTTATAGGAAACCTCCAGTGAACAGCCAGTGTTTCAAATAGCATCTCAAGGATTGACAAGCAAAAAGTGTAGGGTGTTTCACTCTCCTCCCAAGGTCATGGGTTGAGTGTTCAGTAACTGCTTTCTGTTTTTATCTGAATAATGCCTCTGGAATCAGAGCTCCAGCCATAGACAAACTACAGTTGAAGGAAACCTTCCTCCTGGACCAACAGTATGGACTACACTTGATCTGCACCATTGCAATGAAAACAATCCTGCCAAGCTACACTGATTAAAAACGGTAATGGAGAGCATTAAACATTTCCCTTACCTGTCCATGAGGCTGCATGGTGCTGTAGGGCATGTTCTGGTTCAACACTTTCTGCTTCATCAGCAACATCCTCTTCTGCTCCTCACTCAGGTGGGCTGTTTGTCCCGGGATTGGCCCCTGCGTCTGCCCTGGCCCCGCGCCCTGGCCACCGCCTCCCCCACCACCCATGTAGGGAGGCATCATGGGGTTCTTGACCTGATTGTTCCCTCCCATGGGTGGAGTCATCCTCTGGCCTATGTGATCAACCCCACTGCCGCTGAAGTGACTCAGTGGTTTGGTGTTGTTGTAGGACAACATGGCTGCCGTTTGCTGCTGCTGTTGCTGCTGTTGTTTGGACAGGGTGCTCTGGTTGATGCTGTTTGGCTGTTGCTGGCCCATCATGCCCATGTGGTTGTGAGGGAGGTAGTTGTTCATGGGGGCTTTGGGCCCATTGTTGGGGGCCATCCCAGCCACTAGAGGGCCCTGTGGTGCATTAAAGGCTTGCGGTGGGTACATCATGGGGCTGTTGGGTTTGTCTTGGTTAAAGGGACCAGAGTTATAGGGACTGGTTGGAGCGCCTGCAGGGGACCAGTTAGCTGCTTGTTGCTGCTGCTTCTGCTGCAGCAGTTTAGCACGTTGCTGAGCCATTGCTTTTAGCTGCTCTGCTGGAGAAAGTTCAGGCGTCACTGGCCCTACAGGCTGACCTCCAGGGGCAACCCCAGCTGCTCCGGGCCCTGTGCCCGCCTGACTGACCCCTGGGCCTGGGTTCATCATGTATCCATTCCCAGGCCTAGAGACTGCTTGTGTCTGAGCCTGGGTTGGGGTCTGAGGGGAGCGAGCCACGCAGTTGTGCAATGGGGAACCTGATGCCATGGCAACGGCTGGAGACTGCTGCAAAGGTTGCTGGGGAGGTGTTCCATTGGCAGTGGTGGCAAACTGAGGGCCTGACGACGATGGTCGGACCTGAGGAGAGGAGTCCAAACACACCAAATCCAGTGAGACTCATTAACTCTTAAATGAATAGTTCGTTAGCTTAGAATAAAGACTGTAAACATAGGGAACAGCTAGCCTGGCTTTCCTCAACGTTCCAAACTCGGCCTATACCTCTAAAGCTTTCTAATTAACACATTGTCTCTTGTTTGTTAAATCTGTACACAAACAGCAAAGTAAAAATGACAATTAGTGGTTTTAGGGGGAGTTATTTCTCTGAGTCTTGTTGCCAGAAAGTTTGGTACCAACTTGCCTGTACAGAGACCTATACTAAAGCTTGCGCTCACTGGCCATATCTGGCAACCAGCAACACAGCCGGAGACACCACACAGAAGCACTGAATGGATTAACTGTTATTTGTCAAGAAATAGTCACAGAAAAAACTTTATTATATTATAACCCCAACACAGGGTGCAAGCAATTCATGTTTGTTTGTTTCTTGCTCTACATGTCTCAAAGTTTTATTTATGTATTAGTAATTTAGAGACAGTAAACTGGAGGCCACACCTGTGTCAATATATTGCTATGGAATCAAGAATCAGTTCCCATTTAAAACCAGTTCAAATGATCTGATTCCTTAAGAAAGTGGATCAAAAAACAGAAACAATAAGAAAATCAGAATTGATAAAAAACCTTTCAATGGCAATTTTACCTTGCATCTGGAATGGCTCAAAAACTGGTTTATGAATTGTTGCTGTTATGACATGTCGACCTATTGTGTCTGTTACAAAGCAAACAGGCATTTAAATTGGTGCTCCAAGTGAGTTGCACGCTAACAAATGTACTGTAATTCTGCCTTTAGAGAAAACATTAGACAAATGTCAATATGTGACTGAATCACCTAAGCTGGTCACAATTTAGGACAGAGATAGGGGTTAAACACCCCAGGCATAGTATATCAGGTTGGCCCTCTTAGTACTGACCTGTGGTGAGCCCATGGGAACCTGTGGGCCTCCCTGTGGAGGCTGAGGAGGAGGAGGCAGGGCTGCTGCTGACGCCGCCCCTGCTCCAGGTGCTGTCGTATTCCCAGCTGCTTCCTGTGGGCCTGGAGTCTGATTGTTTGCCGGCCTGCCAAACTCTGTCTCTTTCTTGTCCTCAAAGTCCTCATTGAAGAGGTCGTGCATATCGTCCTCTGGCACAGTGTTGGCCAGCTCATCGATCAGCTCCTGCCACTCTTGGTCATTGAGGTTGATGTCAGAGAACAGTTTGTTCTGATTGGACAGAGACTGGGGATCAGAGGACTCCATCCCACCTCCGTCATCCAGTGGCTCCTGTTTCAGGTCTTTGAGGAGGCTGAAGCTGTCCTCCAGGTCCAGCGAACCATTCAGCTTCATGTCCGGGAGATGGCTGCCACCGTTCTTCCCCAGCTCATCTGATGCTTGGCCTACGTGGTTGCCGTTGCTGTTTGTAGTGTTGTTTCCGGTAGACGTGTTGGGCCCGCCAAGAATGGGCTTAATGTCCATTTGGTGATGCAGTGGAGAGATGGGTGGTACATTGTTGTTATTGTTGTTGTTAGGGAGACCTGTTAGTGAGTCCAAACCACCGGAGCCCTCCTTCCGTACCCGTTTGGTAGTCGGTGAGTAGCTGCCTCCATCACATATACCGTTCTGTTCTCCATTGAGGGGCGATCGTGCACTGTCCAGTTTCCTCTTTACAGTCTCCTGGAGCTGTAACAAACAGGAAAAAGAAAATGGATTAGGGCTGAGGAGCACCAGAGATGGGACATGTTAGCAATATGAAAACTTGTCTGTGGTCTTCAGGGTGCTAACAATGGAAACATGAGATACCGAATCAATAAGGCAACAGGCTGCTTCCTCTCTACACACATCGAGAACTGTCATGAGAATGCAAGACGTGTGCTGAAAATCAAAATATCACCAAGACATATCAATCGGGCTGAAATAATGATCACATAATAATGAGGTCTGACACAGAGCACACATTTTCTTAAGCATAATGTAAGACATGGGGCAAAGCAATGAGAAGACCTCAATCTCAGCAAGCTAGACTAGCGGTTTTCTGAGGAGAGAAGGAAAGATCAAAAGAACAGCTCGTTCCATCTGTAGTATTCTCCCCATCATTAGCATCAGCCAATGGGCTGACAAGCTGCCCCATCTAAATCCCCACCCCATTCTTAGCCATACTGTAGGCAGACTCGGCACATTGCGCTTAACTTAACAGTTGCACTGCCTCTGTCATGGCACAGACGAGATAACGACAGGGTGCTAATGAATGCTGACTGGCAGTTAAGGTAATCACTATCATAGACCTGGGTTGGAGAGGAGAGGAAGTATAGGTGGACAGCAAACACAAGCTGGGACCTAGCAGGAGAGAAGTGAGACAAAGGACAGAAAAGAGGGGAAAGGAGCAGAGTTGGACCATGCCAAAATGAGAAATTTTAAATACTCAATTTTTTACGGTTCAAAGCTATAATGAAAATATAATAAAAAGATCTTGCCAGAAAAAAAAAGATTTTTTTAACAAGCATACAAATAAAAAACGTATTTTGTAATGTACTATGCCATGTCTACTATCTTCTGGTGTGCTGTTTTGGTGTAATTTACACTCAGGAACATTATTCTTTTTAAACATCAGCTAGTCAGCTCAAGACATTATCAGCATGAGCGAGGACATTTCCAAAACTCTGAGCAAGGCAGTGAGGCAACCTCTGAGTGCATTACAATCTCCTGCTGAATCTTTTTTTTTTCCTCGGGAGAACAGAGTAACCTGGTGATTTCATAAATGTATGAAAAGTAGGCACACTGTAGTCTTTAGGAAGCTGGCCACAATGTAGACTATAAACAACGGACAGAGGTAAACAATGGGAACTGGCAACAACTAAACTGTGATGAAAAAAAAGGGGGAAGTGCATATAAATTGAGGTTTCTGTGCAATTTCTGTGCAATTTAATAAACTCTCAATCTCAATTTTACTCTTAACTCCTGTTAATTTCAAACCCTAATGAAGTTGGCAAAGAAATAGTAGATGCCATTAAAATGACGGATGGGAAGCAGGGACCTCATTTATGAAAGGTTCCCTGGGTGCAAATTGTGTGCTCCAACCCACATCCAAAATAAAGTTTTTCAAAAAGGTGATCTTTGTGTTAGGCTTGCATTGAACTCCATTGTACAAAGAATGGTATAGTTACAGTAACTTACATCTTTAAATGTTTTTAAATGCAGCTGACTTTCTAAAGGAAGTGAAATTAAATAAAATAGTTGAGTAATTGAAATGAAGAGCATGTAATGAAAATGTTCAATGTAAATTTATAAAACAATACATGGGATAATATACTGAAAAAATAAATTTCATAGGTTGTATTTGACTGAACCCTTCTTCCACTGAAACCTCCCTCCTATCTCATTCCTCTCAGTCAATTCACACATACACACTTGCACAAACGCATAATGCAAATGCATAGCTCCATAAATGCACACTGATTGGTTGGCAGTTTGTAAGTTATATACAGTACAACGTGTATCCTGCAGATCTACATTTCAAACAGTCTTCTGTTGAAAAAAAGGAGCTGAAAAGCAGTAAAATATTTTGTAAAATCCACTCTCAACTGTCACATGTGAAAGAGTCAAACACACACACACACACACACACACACAAAGGAAACACCAGTGATACATGTATGTGTGCAAATGCACACTTAGCTCTTTGTTATTCAGATGGAACAACAGACAAAATATATTCAGATTGTATTCTGACCCTGAGGTGGAGCCACTCAAGCTGGCAGACACACACACACACACACACACACACACACACACACACACACACACACACACACACACACGCGCGCGCGCGCATACCACAAAAACACACAAATCATCCTTTTTTTACTTTCTTGGCCTACTGGTGTGTGAACATGTGTGTGGGGTGGGGCTGTCAGGTTGGCTTCCCACTCTGTTCTCCACTATGACTGACAGTCAGCCTAATTATCTTTATGGCATGATAAACCCTATTAGTATTGACAGCCAAATCTACAGTGTGTGTGTGTGTGTGTTGGTGTAACTTGAACTCTTATGCTGGTGTAGCCACATTACAGGAACAACTGAGAAAAACACAGGAACACGACACGGCTTCATCAACTCTCTGTGTGTGTGTGTGTGTGTGTGTGTGTGTGTGTGTGTGTGTGTGTGTGGTCCTGCAATCAATGGGTTTAAATAATTCAGGTCTCCTGTATGCGGGTTTGGTTTTGTGTGTAGAGGTGTTTGTGTGTTTGTGCATGTGTGTGTGTGTGTGTTACAGGCTTTCCCTAAATGCCAGTGACTCATGTTGATAATAACAGACTCTCCTTTCAAAGCCCACCTATAAAAACTCCCGTAATTATCCAGGTGGTGTGAACTGTGGCACCCTCCCACACACACATGCATGAGCGCACACACACACACACACACACACACACACACACACACAGGTTTTGCATACACACCCACTTAAAAATCATTACCAGTTTAACCTTCTTGATAAAATCCCGAGACAGAAACAAAGAAATAGAAAAACATGATGGACTGTGGTTCTGTCTGCTCAGTACTATATGAGTCAGCATGCCACAGCCTGAGGGAACGTGACAGGATGAATGACACAACTGTGAGCCAGTACGAAATACTTTATATTAACTGTAGTTAATTAACATTTGTTTCTTTTAGCACAATTAGCAACCTAATTACACCCCTGAACCTGTCATGCACTGCACACAGAAACACTATTTTCATTCATTTGATAATCATAAAATACCTGAATTGAGAGAAATGTAAGTGTTTGCATGTGTGAGAGAAAGAATCAGAGCGAGGCAAAGAGAGAGGAAGATATCGAGAGTCAAAGACAAAGAATGTTTAAGTAGTTTAATCAAGCTGGAGTGCTTAGCGAGAGCAGTGAGGGAAAAGAGCATTGGAATAAAAAGGACAAGAGGATGTAAGAGAGCAAAGACGGGAGAAAGAAAAGGGAAGAGAGCGCTGTTTGTTTCCCCCCCTGCGTCTCTCTGTATTCTTTGACATAAACACCTGCTGACTGCTCTTCTGTCGGCTCCCACAGCAGACAGAGAGAGAGAGAGAGAGAATGACAAAGATACAGAGAGGCGAGAGAGAGAGACACACATACACAAGGAAGGGAGAAGGGATTTATTTGCCAGGCAGAAGGTCTTTTTCCTTTGAGTGGAGGAGCAACCAGAACATGAAGATGAAGAGGAGGAGAGAGGGTGAAGGAGAGAAGAGGTACGTAGGGGAGGGAGGAGGATGAGGAGGAAGAGGTGGCTTGATGGAAGGGCACGGCGCACCAAATGACAGCAGGGAGCAAACGATGAGAGGGTGATCAGAGAGGGAGAGGGAGGGAGAGAAGAGAGACAGAGATGGAACCACTAAGGTGCTGTTGTTATAGCAACCTGCTGCTCTGGTGCTTTGTGCGCCGCATCCTCCTTCTTCCTCCTCCTCTCGCTCACTTACTCCCTCTCTTTAAAGGTTGAGCATCATATCGAATTCAAACCAAAGTCTCAGCATTAAAAGAACATCTCTATATCGAGACAGTTCCACAATATGGAGATTTTTTTTATATTACAAAGTAAATGTGGAGGTGTCTAGCAGACGTGCCTCTCAACATGAGGATAATGGTCAACAGCAGAAACCTTTTGTCTACAGGATTACACTGGTAGAGCTAGAAAAATACTGTATTCTTCCTAATATTTATCACAGAAGGTGTTGTAACCCTAATCAAAAGTCAGACTGAAATAGCATCTTCTTTGAAAATGGTCTTCTCACCATCCTTTTCTATTCTATTACACCTCGATCAATCCTTTCTGCCTCACTCCTGCTTTCCTCACCGCCATCATCTCCTTTTCTCCATCTACACTGACTGTAGGGGACTGTCCTGCCAATAACAGGCAGGATATGACCATGTGACACACACACACACACAGACACGCTGAGAGGCCACAGGGTGATGAGCACTGTACAAGAGAAAAAAAAAGGTTAACCAAAGTGAGTTAACCAGACACACACACAAGAACGTGGCACGCACATACATCCCAGCATCACAAAGGAGCAACCAGAGCTTTTATGCTAACAATAAAACCTACAGTAGGACCCATCTACTAAGTCTAGTGAAGCTACTAGCCAACAGCGGCCACTGGTTGTTATGAGTATCTGTGACTCAGTGTCACTGCCGAAAGAGAATATATGGGAATTCAAAGAGAATTAATCCTTATCTACACTTTTAAACAATTCAAAGAATATACATTCATTTGTTTAGGATTCTGTATAAAGTTATGTTAAGTGAAGTTACTAAGATGAATTATGCGGAGTGACCATAATCAGGTAGTCAGATACAGTACAGGCAGCACACACCCACAAATATTGATCATGATTGTCCAAATTTCACTGGGTTTCCCTGGTGCAGGCCAGTATATACCTTGCTTGTGTGTGTGTGTGTGTGTGCGCTTGTTCCTAGTCTGGCCAACTAGACTGTGAAATGAGTCAATTAAATCAGGTCTTTAATAAGTAAATGCGTGGGCCGCTGTGTGTGTATGTGTTTGTGAGTGGTGTTAAGGTTAAGGCAAAAAGCTCTGGCATGTATCCATCGATTTTAAACCATAATCTGCCAGCAAATGCTGCCGTTTAGTTGTAGGGGTCTCTAACGTGACCCCAAGATTGTCCTTACCAACTGACAAGTTTATAAGGTTCAGGTGTTCAGGAAATAACTGTAGGTGTAGAGCATAGCCTGTATATAAAGATGGACGACATGACAGCTCCCCAAAAGTGAAGCCAAAACATCTCAATTGCCCCCTGGTGGCTGGCTGCAGTATAGGTCATAAACCCCGCCCCCTCCATGTTAGCGGAAACTGAAAAGTCAAAGCACACATCAAATAAAATTTTCCCAAAGATGGTTTCTGTCATTTTAGGTAGTTCTTATCAAGCTGATGTTTGTTCAAGTGTTCATTTTTCTAATAAGTTTGGTTTTAATTAGTTATTTGATGTTATAAAAAGGAGGTGAGACATCATGATTGACAACTGTGAGTGTGCTCGCGATTGGTTCAGGTGGGTGTATGGGCGGGACCTCGAGCCACGGATCACTACTGCGCAGGCTCTGGCTCCAAATGACGTCACCAGTGCAAGATGGCGGCACCCGTATCAGGAATATTTTGGCTTCATTTTTGTACAGTGGGAGGAAGTGGAGACGCGTCCATCTTTATATACAGTCTATAGTTTAGAGCAAAAACAGTTGAGACTTATTGAAAACTTAATTGGAAAATGGATATGTTTTGAGGGATTATTTCACCAGGCATAATGTCAAGGAGAGGGATAACAGAGACGGCATAGGCACCAATGTTATGCAGCTTTGTTACCTCACTTGCTTGTTGGATATACCAGCATCCAAGCAAGCTGCAGCATGAACCCATGAACCTTAAAATCTCTCCAGCATTAATGAAACACAGTCTTTTTATTTCATTACTACTCAAGTCATTGCAGTAAAAAGAACTGGGAGGATATGAGTGTCAGAGAGTCTGTCCTTCATCTCAAGGGCACTAATTCAAGCACACGTTGGTGAGCAGACTGAAGGTTTGAGTAAGGTTCGGACCTTAAAGGAATAGTACGCTTATTTGTTTTCTTGCAGAGATGAGGAGATCGATACCACACTCATATCTGTATGGTAAGTATGTAGCTGGAGCCTGCAGGCGGTTAGCTTAGCTTAGCATAAAGACTGGAAACATAGGAAAAGTTAGTTAGTAGCTAGTAAGTTTGAGAGTAAAACATTGCCTTTGGGCTTCTCACTAGGGCCAAAATGCAGTACTCCACTCTGACACCTTCTCATTATTTGAATTATTGTAAGATTGTAATATTGTATTCCTGCATGCCAATCTTTTAGGACACACAGTGTTTACTTTTCCTGACCAGATCCCTGAATGTTGGGCAGTGAATGGACAGAACACAAAAACAAAGAGTCGGTGGGAGTGGAGGACAGAAAAGTCCAAGTGACAAGAGGAAGGTACAAACAAAAGAACCATTTGGCCGTCATCCCAGAGAAGGGTGTGTGTGTGTGTGTGTGTGAGAAAGCGCCTGCCAGTCTGCCTCCTGTACACAGGGGGCCTATACACCCCTGATTTGAATACACATGCACTTCTTTCTTTTAAACAACAACGCCTTAAATTTTACCTTTCCCAATTCTGCAAATGAATACAGTTTTATTTTGCAGTCGGAGCGTTGGCAGAGGTATGTCATGCCTCTTTCTCCTTTAGCCAAAATAAAAACTGTATTAAACAACATGCTGGTGTTCTTATGATATGGCTCTGAGTTGGGATATTTACGCATTTTCTCAACAATTTAGTTCTTTAAGGATACATGTCCTGACCAAACAAATTCAACAATATAGGGGAAACTCTGGGATATATTGCTAACTTTAAAAGTTGTTTTTTTAAAGAAAAGAATCCTTGCAAATTTACATGAAAAAAACAAAAATGAGGGATGTATTTAAACAGTTGTTGTTAAGGCAATGTTGGCCAATGTTAGCCTGATATCAGTCAATTGTAGTACCACCCTATAGAGGCACTAACACACACACAGACACACACACACACACACACACACACACACACACACACAGAATGAGCCCTGTTGTGGTTTGGTTTATTACAGCTCTCTCTCTCTAATATATTATATGTCATTTGTGTGTGTGTGTGTGTGTGTGTGTGTGTGTGTGTGTGAAAGAAAGAAAGAGTGTGAGCGTGCACATGTACGTGTGTCATCAGCAGTTTCAAACCTGCTGACCTGACAAAAAAAAAAACCTAGTGGCCACAGAAAACCATCACTTTTCTCCTCCCCATCTACCCCCATCCATCCCCGACCCCCCGACTCAATAACAGAGACCTTAGTGTGTGTATGTGTGTTTGTGCTTGCAAGAGAGAGAGAGAGAGAGAAAGAGGGAATAAAAGAAAAAAAGAAAGAGGGAGTAGGCCAAGGAGCAGTGTGTGTTAACAGACACATTTACAAACCATTAGCATTAAACGCACAACTAATTATCATCTAAGTGTGTGTGCGTGTTTATGTGTGCATCTCTATATGAGTGTGTGTTTGCATTTTCGAGATAAAGTGTAAGTAAGAAAAAGGACAAGCGGAGAGAGCAGAGAAGCAACAGAGAGAGAGAGAGAAAATGAGGGGACGAGAGAGGGGAAACTGTGTGTGTGTGTGTGTGTGTGTGTGTGTGTGTGTGTGTGTGTGTGTGTCTGTTTGTGTGTGGTTCCTGGCCGAGCAGCTCCTCTCTATTTATAGAGCTGCGGCTCCTTCCTGTTTCTGGAGCTGTACCATCACGCCAGGAGGGGGTGGGGGGAGAGAGAGAGAGCGAGAGAGAGAGAGAGAGAGAGAGAGAGAGAGGGAAAGGGAGAGATGAGGAGAGGGAGGAAGTGCGAGTGGGTGTGTGGGAGGGGAGACTGGTCGTGTTTGAGTCTTTAGTAAATCAACAGATCCACCCCCTCTCTTTTTCTCTCTCTCCATCACTCACTCTCTCTCTCTCTTTCTCCCCCTCCCACCCCATCCCTTCTTCCTCCCCCTCCCTCTCTTACTCAACAACATGGGCTCAGCTAGCAGCTACAAAAAAAACTACACACCAGAGAGGGAGAAGGAGAAACAGGGGAAAGAAACAAACTATAACTAAACAGTGCTTAAGCATGATCAGTGGGATATTTTTGCATCTGATATTGAAATTACAGAGTTCTGTTGCACAATGGGACGCTGATGATTTAAAAAAACTGTTAGGAGATGATTGCTGACATGAAATAACAGAGCAAACAACAACAACTGTTGACCTGTTAGCTTTATAAGATCATGTGGTATTTGTGTGAATGAAACCCCTCTATTGTTCTTCCTGATTTGATTGTAGCAAGATAAACTGGGATTCAAAGTTTGGTTGGTAATCACAACACACAAAAAAACAGAAGAAAAACAATCACACTGAATGAGTGAGACCCATTAATACAGTCTGTGAGACCAGCAATCCTTACAAATGTGTTTTTCATATAGAAATACTGGAATTTGTTAGATTTAGCCAATTAGAAATAGCATGTCATACTTAGATATTAAATGACAAGAAAGAGGTCATTATTTTGTGATGGAAAATGATCCCAACAAAACCCAGAAGCAGAAACAATTTGCTTTAAGTACATAAATATAATGTTGAGGCTGGTATGAGTTTGACAGCATTTGGTAGGGCTTTGAGAAATGTATAGGGGTAAAGATTAGCATAGCACACTTTTGATTTTGTGTTCTTTCTTTAAAGCCAAATAAAATTTGTCACTGCAAGTTTCTGTGGTATATTACAAAATAGACTATCAGCTCCCTCAAACACAGTAAATTCTCATGGATCGCGTAAGGCTGAGCAATACTAAGAAATTCAATCAGTTGACAGAAGATGTTAAAAAATGACTCCTCTGGTTGTTGAGTTGGATTGTTGTCTACTCGTTTACTTAAGACCAAGCAGCAAAGTCAAAATTAACTTTAGACTAGCTCATTATCAAATATAGGATATTTAAATGGAGTGACTGCAAGGCTAGCAGTGGGGGATCTTGGAATATTGTGTAAACATTCCCAAATCGGAATAATAGGAAGTTTTCCTGTTCTCCTAGAGGTGTCATTGAGTCCCAATAAACACACATGGATAACAACTGAGAAAACTCAATCTGCTCATGAGGACCATAAAAACGCTCAAACCTCCAGCAGAAGCTCACAAGCAGACCTCGAGTTAGAATTATTTTGTCAAACAAAATGGCATTGTTCATTTGTGGGAAGCCAGTGGGGGATCATGCCCTTGTTACAGCACTAGTGACTCTACTGGTTGGTTGTGGCACCTGCCCCGACGGGATTGGGATTCAGGTGGGAGAACATAAGCCTTGTAGGTATTACGCCCTCCAGGTGACAGGTGAAAACACACCATCTATGATGGAGGAGATAGCACACGTCTGTCTGGTGTCAGGTGGATTTAGCATTGACGAGGATGCCGGTGCAGAGATAACCAGACGTTATAAATTGGGGAAACAGGGCAAAAATATCCAAAAAAGACTCAACAAAATTGTATGCATCGTAGGGATACCTTTGTTAATGTTTCAATGGAGCATCTATTGTATTTAGAAATTGCTTACTTAAGGCAGCCCCATTCATAGGAAAACTTGCTACTACTTTCAGCCTAGCTTTCCCCAAACTGGCTTGTTAGCAAGTTTGGACTTCTATTTTCAAGTACAAAATACAGCTAGTTGTGTCTGACCTCCAGTATTTTGCTCATACTGGGGACGAATAAAGGCTATCCAAATCCTATCCCAACTAGATTGGGTATCGCCACTGATTTCTCGAATCAAGCTGATTTGATTTCCGATTTGAGAGATTCTCAGAGAACTAATGCTGTAAATTGTACAAGGAGCCTTCTAACCTGGTGCATTATTAAAAATATTGATGTTTACATTAAGCATATGAAAGTTGCAACAGCCTCAGTTATTTTTTGGGCACATGGAGAATAGGATGCTAACCTTCTCCAGTGGGGTCTGTTTCGGATCTGACGTTTTTGTAGATTGTGTATCTGGATGATGCCTCGTTAAACGGTTTCAGAGATTTGTGGTATTTCCACAATATTTCACCTCCATTTTGCACATCTTACATATGGCTTTGCTTTTGTCTAGCTCTTCTCTGTTTTTAAATCTGAAATGCAACCAGACATCTGCCTTTAGGCTTGGCGGTGGTGCCTTCAGTGGAGCAGCTCCCGACGTGTTTGATTCAACTGAGGTTCACTAGTCTCTCACGTGGCCAAATCTCGTTGCACCAAAGGCTGGCCACGCAAGACTAACGGGGTTAAAGTTTTGCGCATCCACGGAAAAAGGCATATATTAAAAGATCGATCTAGGAACTTTACGAATCGATATTGGGTCATTCAAATGAAGAATGATTTGAATCGGAAAATCTTTTTTTTTAAACCCAGCCCTAGTCCAAACCCTCCAAAATGACTCTCCTATCTCCGTGGATATTATGCAAAACACTACGGGACATTGTACAAAATGTTAAAAGAGGCCATTAAAAGGAAAGCTGTGGTGCAGGCTTTATATTCTTAATGCAGAACTATTCAGAGATATTTTTGCTTTGCTAATATTCATCTACCTAGGTCCCTTCCAGGCAAGTGTGCACTGTTCAGTAGTATTATGTAGGACTCCACATTGGCAGACACACTATATAAAATGACTGTTTTGGCATGGGGCCAAAAATCTTGATTAGGACGTACTACTGGTTTGCCTGTGGCTGCTGGTGAGTTTCTCTGATCTGTTGGTCACTTTGGAATGTGGCCAGTCACTGTCTAGAAGGCCCATCATATTGTCAATATCATGGGAAATCAATGAAATATGTCATTTATTACCTACCGAGCCCAATGAAAAAAAGTGTTATGTCCTGACTGTAAAAAGAATAGTACAAGAAGAGAGGGAGAACAAGAAGGGAAAGAAAGAGTGAAGGGAGGGACTCCTGGCTTCATGGCCAGATGGTCACCAGGAGGGGCCTGACAGCTGTGTGTGTGTGTGTGTGTGTGTGAGAGAGGGTTTCTCTGTGTGCGTAAGAGAGAGAGAGATAGGGACAGATTGTGTCCAACACCTGTCCTCCCTGGACACAACAAAAGGGAAAGCAAGAAAGGCCAGCTAAACTCAACACGTACAACATCAAACACAGAGAAAGAAACAGAGAGAAGGCGAGAGAAGGACTGAGTGAAAGAGAGAGAGCGATATACAAGAGAAAGAATGAAAAAGAGGAGAGACAGGTGGAAAATTAGTGGGAGGCTTTTCACCTTTGTCTCTTCATATGGAGCCATTTCTATTATCACACATGTAGAGGATGACATCTGCAGCCAAAAACAAAGTATGTGTGTGTGTGATATTAGTATTAGTCTGTGTGTGAGCCTACTGTATGTGTATGTCTGTGTGTGTGTTTCAGAGGGAGCTCCTCTGATAGGCTCGGTTGGGCGATGTGCCACAGAAGGCCAGCGTACGATTGGCTGTGTCGAAACCCAGTCGGCTTCTGCCTCTGCCAAAGCCTGTCGTGAGGGCAGACTGGTGCACAAACACACACAGACACACACACAGATTTATGGATACTCAGTAGCAGGAACGACTGTTTTTTCCCTCTTTTTCACCAGTTTTCCCTCTCTACACTGTTGCCTCTGAGCTGAGGGGGAGAGAGCTAGGGCTACAGTGAGGGAGAGAGGCTGCTATGGTAACAGATCACTGTGGCAGCTAGTGGAGGGGCCCTGATGGCTATTTGGCAGCACCGCCAGAATCTCACTGGCTGCACACACGCGTCAGTGTGAATGAGTGTGTGTTAAGAGTGTGTGTGTGCGTGTGTTGACCAGAAGACATGCTGAATGGGGAAGTGTGTGTGTGTGTGTGTGTGTGTGTGTGTGTGTGTGCGACCCTTTCTGGGAGGAATGAACCCATTGAGCTGGTGTGTGTGTGTGTGTGTGTGTGCGCGCGCGTGCATGTGTGCTCTGTGCTCCAGATGTCTTTAGTCGTGCAGATCGATGGCCACACGAGAGCACATCCCACTAACTTGAGTCACGACACCCGTCTCCTTATTCCCCTCTCTGTCTCTTGCATATCCAGGCTGCAGGTCCCCTCCACTTCTTCTTCTCCTTCTCCTTCTATTAAAAAGATGTTTTAATGAGCAAATGCTTTCCTGTGGATTGACCAATCAGTTGATCGACTAGCCCACGATAAATCAGCTGATGAGACAGCGGCAGGATGTTGTCTGAATAAAATAATGTTATTCCAGTTCTCTCTTCCTGGCTGCCTTCACTCTCTCCTCTCTCTAATTTTTCTGTGTGTATAACTAGGTCATGCAGTTAGTAGACTGCTGTTGCCTCGACGCTGTGCAATTCCTTGAATGTGTGTGTGTGTGTGTTTACACAGCCTAAACACACATTTCAACTAGACCTGGAAAGAACAAAGTCCAAACCCAGTATGTGTACATTCAGGAAACAAATGCAAGATTCAAGCACGCATACACACACACACACACACACACACAAATAACTTATGTCCTTTATAATGGGTTGGCATTTGGGATGAGGTAGTATACCTGTAAGACAGTGTGTGTCTGTGCCGCACTTCTGTGTGTGTGTATGAGACTGTGCTCTCATATGAGAGGAGTTTACTCTAGTACTGTACTTGACTACAGATTTGAAGTACTGACACTTTGCCTGAGAATTTGCATTATATTTCAGAGGGACACATTATACTTTGCTTGTGAGTAGTAGAGTAGTACGAGCCACGTACAACATCTACATTTTCTTACAGGTTAATGCATCAATATTTTAGCCACTACATACTCTTGGTACACCCACACAGCTGTTTTCACTAGCCTGATAAGACAAGCGTGTACAGACTGTGCCCGATCTGCATCTCCCTGACTCCCCTGTCACTTTGTGTCACCTGTTGGAACGAGACAACTTCCACCTTTATCAGGGCTCAATTAGACATTAATAAGAGTGAAATTTTGGAAGGAAATTTCTAAATTCCAAGTTTATCTCTTGGATAAACTTGGTTCATTCATTGCCGGTTATAAGCTAGCTTGGCAGGCCACTGTGGCTGGCATGATGCCGGTTAGCTACGGTAGCTACCTTACAGCAGCTCGCCACCTAGCCCCACAAGTAGTCACTATAGTCCGAAATCACTCCCTCATTGAGTCATTTACTTCTCCCTGTGTAACATAATAGACAGTAGAGTAGTTGAATCTACACCGAGCAGGAAACAGATTTCAGTCACTGATGAATCATCATCATTTTGCGTCATCACTGACAGGTGTAGTGTCATACAGCTCTAATTTTCCTATCTATAGAATGAAACACTTAAAAAGTAGTGTGCATGCCATAGACAGTACTTTTTGTTACATTTCTCAGAGCACTATATACATTTCACACTACAATAAAACGACAGAGGGTAAATGTAGTGCACTATATAGTAACTAGTAGGTGACACAAAGCTTTTCCCACCAACCGTCCAGCACCACATACTGTATTTAGCAAGAATGCACAAGTGATTTTTGCTGTGCCACTCTATGGTCTGACTGGGCACTCATTCTTATAGGTACATGTAGTTTGGTGACATCATAGTTTCCCAGCATAGCTCCTCCCAACTTCAACCAAAGCTGAAGTCCAACACTTTAGTACTACTTTTGATAATGAGGTAGATTTTACTGATATAACGTTTATACATTTTACACATTCTTGTACATTCTATACTTTGAGTTAAGAAACATTTTAAATGCAGAACATTTCCCTTTATGGCATTATGGTATTGCTGCTTTCAGTTAGTAAAGGACTTGACTAATTGTTGTGCCAGTGTAAACTCTTGAATGGATCTGTGTCCAGACCTGGCATGCGTCTGAGTGTGTTTGTTCATCACTCTGCCTCTGGGCAGAAATCATGACGAGAGCCAGAAAATAGAAAGACGAATCTATCGAGACCTCTAAAATACACCACCCAATCCATCTCTGCCTCTCCTTCTCTCTCACTCGTTCATCCCATTGATCCCATCTCATGGCAGAGTGATCTTCATTTGATGCAACAACAACTATGTGCTGTGGTTATTGTTACTGTTTATACAAAATCAAACAGACTTTTACCCTCCCTCCTCCCCTCTCTACAACACTCTTTTTCAGTATCCATTCCCTCCTCTCTGTTTCTCTCACTACATCTCCCTCCATCTATCCTGTCCTGCGTTATGCATCATCTCTCTCATCTGCGCAGAGCAGGCAGACCCATCATTACCCCAGCATGCAGGTATTGATCCACTGCCCCAGTGTGTATGTGGTATTTTAAGACGCTCAGACCTGTAATCAGTGTGTTAATGATAGTTATCGCCAAAGCGACAAGCTCTGTGCGGTTATTCCAGGCCTGTGGATAGCAGCGAGGGGCTGGCAGCCTGAACACACACATGTACGACCACGTCACGAGGGTGGATGGAGGCGTGCTGGTGCTCTAATGAGGGTGAGTGCTGCTCTGGGGCTCGTTAGGTCAAATCTGCAGTGAGGTTTGCTTCCTGCTGTCTGTCCATAATAGAAATGAGAGTTCATAGCTCACACACACACACCTTCATGATCTCCCCAGGGCCGCTGCAGGTGTGTGTGCCTGTGTATACAAAACATGTATACATGGTGGCCGCCATATCTGACAAAGGTGACGTCATCTGTGCCCATGAGCATTGTGGTTGTAAAGATATTAAATACCTGAAGGAGTCTGGGATTGCATCTTGCCTGTTTAGATCATCTTTTATTTCTTGCATTGACTTAAACATGAATAAGTGATATGTGTGTGTGGTATGATTGTGCATGTGTGTGCACGCTGCTGTCCATCAGCAAAAGGGAAGTGAGGCTGTTCAGCTGCGGGCTTTGACTCGATCTGGACCAGTGACTTCTGCATTTCCCCAAAACATGGCAATTTCACATTCCTCTCAGCAAAAGGTATCCTAACCGCTGTGCACATACCCACATGCCTTCATGCACGCACAAACACACACATGCAGATACAATTCATCTTGATATATTACAGGATACAGGTGTTGCACACCCCCTCACACACTATCCTTCCAAAAGCAAATCCATATTAGCACACACAAGACACATATACACACACACACACACACACACACACACACACACACACACACACACAGCTTTGCCAGTATGGAAAAGCCCTATTTGGCAGTGTTGAGGAAGATGCATTTCAGAGGTAAATGACATCATTACCATATAAATGACTTCCAGCCAAACACATCTGCTAATGTAGCTACACACACACACACGAATATGATATGGGTTACACATACTATTGCAGCAGACTTCAGCATAGTGTGCACATTCAATACAAAAACTTAACCCCACGCACACTGTACAATTTAAAAATAGACACACACTGTATGACCTGATGGGGTTAAATGCTCACAGGATGGGACGGCCACACTTGAGTTGTGGAAATAATGCCTATGCACAACATGGCATGCGCATACAACACAATGTTAGCGGATTTACGGTGAGTCTGAAGCCCAAATCAAGTTCCACTTCAAAGAATTACTGTTGTTAATGCTTACTCGTGTGCAGAAGCCTTTATTTATGCGGAGAAGGTCGAGTGAAAATATATGCTCTTTAACAGCGCTGCCCTGCTTCACAATCATATAGGCTATTTATTGTAAACACATTCACATTTCACACCTTTGATTTGCTCAGAAAACACATATTTTTCCATTAATGGCCACTACAAGTGAAATGCCTTCTTTAAGCCACAGTGCGGGTGTTTGTTGTCGCAATATGTATTGCTTTTTTTCCCTTTTATTTTCCTATACACGTCTTACCCTATACACTTCGTATACATATGTTGCTAACCGCTTTGTGAATGACATGATGGCTCAAACCTGGGAGCCTATTTTTTTAATTAATATCCTTTGGCAGTTACTACAGTACATAGAGTAGTTTAAGATGTCCGTATGTGTTTTCACCATGGCTTTAGTGAGAACAGCAAAACACAGAAAAGGTTACAATTAGTGCTGGGTGATATTAACACTCCTTGATTAAAAAAATTTAAACTTTTCTGTCAATAGGTTCAATTGCTTGACAACATACTCACTACCAATCACATCACAGATGCAAGGCTAGTCCTAAACAATCATATGGCAGTCATTTAGAAATGGACAACCCACTTCAGAGAAACATGCTTGCATCTTCTTAAAATGTTAAAAATAGACATTCTGTTGTTTTTTTTAATGGCAAAAGACTTAATACGAATGGAATACTGAAAACACTTCACACTGCGGGATTTATAAGGAGTTATACTGACAAAGTGGAAGATTTTTGTTTATTTCTGTGTTGATTTAAATTGAGTTCTTATTTGTAGATCATGTAATTTTTTGTAATTGTTCTGAGTCTAGGAACTTTTAAGCTTAACAAAATGTTGACTTAATTAAGTCAGTATTTCTGTATATATATGGTATATACATATATATGTATACCTAGGGTTGGGTTGTACAGCAAAAAATGTTATGTAATGTAATAATGTGAAAACATTTGCCATAAAACCCAACCCCAGGTACAATGTTCTCATTAGACTGTTTCACATAGCCACCGCAGTAAAGGGTCAGACTTGAGACAGTGTTAGGCATTTGTATAGTTTTGAACAGCATGTGAGAATTCACAACCCTCTTTTTCTGTGGTGTCCTTATTTTTCCAGCTTGCTGCTGTTTTCCAGCTGTGCTGCTCCTCATGGAAAATCAAAAAATAAAAATATGTCCAGAACAGTACTGTAATGGCTGAACAGGCTTGACACAGAATTTCTTTCCATATAGGAGATCTACAGTGTGTGTGAACAAAGACAAGTGCTACCTTACCCAGATACAGTACACTGCAATGATGCCACTGCAAGTGAGAGAGGAGCTTATGTGACAAGTACAAAGGAGTCGATGGATTTGGTGTGACACAAGACTAAGCTTAGATAGAAGCACTACAGCACCTCTACAGACGGTCACTGGCTGTGTGTAGTGGGCGCTAACATAAAGCTGGCACCGGAGACACTTTCTCATGCTACAAAGACAAGAGGAGGCAGGTAGGCGAGGCGACGCTGACTGCAGCAAAGCTGTGATGGCCGTTATTGTCCTCAAGACTAGGACGGCTTTTATCTGCTCTCCAGGCTCACAAAGAGGAGCGGGAGAGAGAAAGAGAGGGGTGGGGGGGTGAAATAAAGAGTGAGAGCACACAGACTGCCTGCGGCTTGCTTTCAACATCTCAATGACTACATACACACTCTTTTCTCTCTCTCTCTCTCTCTCTCTCTCTCTCTCTCACTCTCTCTCTCTCTCACCCTGTTCTCCTCTCTGGTCCTCCCCTCCCTCCCTATCTGTAGTTCTGCCTTTTTCTCCTCCTACTCGCTCTCTCTCCCCTCATGCCCCCAGGCCATAAACATCCGCATGTCACACACATGCCATGAAACACAATGAACACACACACACACTGCTGCGGACACACATACACATATAGACACCACCAACACTGAGGAACACCAGCGGTAGGCTTTGTTCCAGAGCGCTGGTTCTGGGGTCCTGAGGAACCGTTCATGCAAAAAATAAGTGTGTGTGTGTGTGTCTGCGTGCTCATACATACACACATACACCCTTAACCCCCCACTGCACAACCGCCCTCCCACCCAGACTGTCGCTTCTTAACACCATCACTTATTCATGCGAGTGAACATTAGAACAGGACTCTCCCCCTCTGTATCTGTCTCTCCATCTCACTACATGTGTGCATGTGTGTGTGTGCGTGTGCTTTTCAGAGGAAAGGGTTTGTTAGTAGTGCATGATTACATGGGTTATGTTGTAGTGTGTGTGGTGTGAATTTAGGAAGTTTATATTTCACAGAAAACGACAAAATCAGCCAGACAACCAGTTTGCTCTTTACTTGACGTTTACCCACCACTGTGTGTGTGTGTACATATGTGCAGTGTCTGAATGGGTCCCTGTATGTTAAGAGAGAAAGAGTGTGTGTGTGTGTGTGTGTGTGTGTGTGTGTGTGTGTGTGTGTGTGTGTGTGTGAACGACACAGAAAAAGATAAAGAAAGGCAGAGAAAGAAAGCGACAGAGAAAGTTATTAATTATTTTAGCTCCTATTAGGAGGAGCACGTCGACTCGATACCCCTGGAGACGTGTCATGAACGCCTCTTATTGTTCTCTAGCTGACACACGCCGCTCCCCCCCCCCACCTCTCCAGCCCCCCTTCTATCCTTCTCTCCCTGTCACATGTACCTTTTCTCTCCTCCCTCCTCCCTCTACTCTACGTCCTCCCTCTCGTTCATTCCGGCTGTGACATGCACATCTCTCCTCCCACCTCCCTCATTTTCTTAGTAATTTTCTTTTTGTTTTCCTCCAGCACCACATGCCCTCCGTCTCAAACCTTTTCACTCTAATTTTCCATCTCTGCCGCGCTCCCCACATCTCCAATTTCCCTCTCTCCTGTCTTGTTCTCATCTTTCATCATTTTCACCTCCTCCTTTTCTCCTATGATATCACCATCCTGCCTAGAGCTCCT
Organism: Macquaria australasica; assembly: GCA_005408345.1. Lineage (NCBI taxonomy): Eukaryota > Metazoa > Chordata > Actinopteri > Centrarchiformes > Percichthyidae > Macquaria > Macquaria australasica. The sequence goes on along the minus strand of SEMN01000176.1, from coordinate 889,349 downwards.
CATCCGAGCTAGCTGTCCTGCCCCTCCCTCCACTTCTATTCTACATTTACTTCATCTCTGTTGTCTCTCCTCCTCTTCACCCACACAGACACAGCTCACTCATCTCTGTTGAACTGTCACACTGTTTTTCTGGTGTGTGTGTGTGTGTGCTGTTGGGAGATCATCTGGAAACTCGCAGCTTGCCTCGGCTCAGAAGCCGCCACGGCTTTTATCCCCTGCTCAGTCGCAATGACTCTAGCCCGCCCACAGCCCACTAAAGCAGCCAATGAGAAGATGGCAGGCCACTTCCTTGTTTCAAACGACATGCGGTTTAAAGAGGCATTGGACAATTACACACAGCGAGAGGAAAACAGACAGAGACGGAGAGAGACAGAGACAAAGAAAGAGGAATTCCCAGTTTACTGATAGAGCTTCACTACAAAGCACCTACCAGCAAAATCCTGTTTGCTGTTGCTATGATTGGGTCACCATGGGTTAATCCAACCTGCCTCTGCAACCCTACTTATGACCAAGGTTCAGCTCAGGTATAACTCTGAAAGGTGAACACAGCTAACGACAGAATACCTATACTCCACTGTAACGTATAACTACTATAATCCTTTTATAAACATATTAGCAGCAAACCTCTTGTACCCTGAAACCATAAATTCTGGTCTCGTCAATCATAAAAATAATGATATTTTGTTAGTTTGCTGTATTAACTCTTCATGAGGTAACGGAGTAAAGAAATCCTGCAAAGTTGTGCCACATTGTCTACCATTTTCAGCAGACCTGTGTGGTATTATCCAAAATCTCGTCACGTTTACCTTGTTAAAGCTGCACTTATCAATCTTTTCATATTAACAATAGATCAAATGATGTAACAATGTGTGATGTGAGAGGGGTCCCTTATGGTGATGGACCCTCAGATAATCATTAGACGCTGCAGTTCTCCTCAGTTTTACAGAGTGTTTTAGCGTCTTTCAGGTCATTGTTTTGGTATTACAGCCCGCAACTTCACAGCTCTGAAAAAGCTCGGATAAACCCACTGTGCTCTACCTGTCCAACACCAAACTACGGACAGTTAAAGTTAGCAACTAGCTGGTAAACATAGTGAAGTATTTATGCCTCTGAAGAGTGTGATATTTCCCCCAGGGGTTGATGGAGGCCAAAACAGAGCTAAAAAGAGAGCAAATATTACAGTGAATATTCTATTATAAACAGGGTTCGTACAAAGTCTTGAAAGTTTGGAAAATGCTTAATTTTAACCGTTATGTTTTCAAGGTTAGGAATATGCTTGAATTCGAATATACTCCTTGAAAAATGCTTGATTTTCAACATAATCACTCATGCAAACCAAACATATTTTAATATTTGAAATGAAAGGATCCCGTCGTCATATTTGTTTGTTGTCTCCTGGCATTTATAGTAACAATTTAGATATGAGGATAAAGGCTTCCAGAGTCTGGACATTTTTGGTACCTTGAAAGTGCTTGAATTGTTTTAGCTGTATGAACCTTGTGTAATATTATCCTTTACTTCTATTAGACTAGATTCAGACTACTAATTTCTTGAAAATTGTGAAGAGTATATTTAGGCCATTAAGAGTCACACTGTTGGTAACCACTTTTAATGACACTAATACAACAACCCTGTTTAGTCCATAGAATTGCATAAGATCCGCTAGCATCTAGCTAGCAAATAAGGAACTCTCTAATAAGCAGTCAGCAGGACTCAAGTCAAGACGGGAAGATCTTTGACCTTGGAATCTTTTATCAGTCTAATACACAAATGAGACACTAATTATCTGTGTGCACACACGCATACACACACATCTGTAAATATACGTGCACACACAAGCTTAAGTATGCAGAGATCAAAACCATGATAGTATAAATGATGTCTACGACCATGCACGCACACCCACAGCTCTCTACTGTCCCCCAGACAAAGACGGGAGTGCATCCCTGTGCAAGTGCCCCTGGGGGAGACCTGATTCTGCACCCACCCCTTAACCCCCACATGAATGCAAACACACACACACACACACACACACACACAAAGACACACACGGGTATTAACCCACCCCCGTGCTTGACGGCCTATTTTGAAGAGTAACAAACAGGCTAGCAGACAGAAGTGGGGGGTGGGGCAAAAGGGTCCCTCTATGGTAACAAGGACATGATAAGCCAATTAGGAGTGCCGTCTGAGTGACTGACAGACAGGGTGGAGAGCGTGACACGGCTCGCTGTCTGATGTGAAGAAGGTGTGTGTGTGTATGTGTGTCTTTGTATCAAATTGCATTCCCCTCTCTTATAACTAAAGCTTTGGGCTAAAGGGCTCTAATATGTGCACATAAACAGAGTCTAACACACACACACACACAGGGCAAACATCCACACGATCCCCTCCCTTGACATCCACCTCCTACATGCGAAGGCATTCAAAAGATCTCTTTGTCTCTCTATCGTGCCAGAGAAATGGAGGAGAAAGACGAGGGAAGGAAAGTGAGGAAGACTGGAGAGGGAAAAGAGAGAGAGGAGAAAAAGAGCAGTGAAAAGGAGAGGGTTTGCAGGAAAGCAGGGAGACCTGGGGGGGGGGGGGGGCAGAGAGAAAACATGGAACAGGAGACAGAGGAACGGGAGGGGGAGCGTAGAGGAGAGACGAGGAGAGAGCGGGCGAAGAGATGGAAGCTGGGAGAGAGCAAGAGACAGCCGGGCTCCAGCACTGCTCTGAACTCGTTTGATCCAGTTCGTCTCGCCAGGCGTTCCTCGAGATACATTCCTGTGGCTGGCTGGGCGCACAGTGAGAGAGAGACAGAGAGAGATAGTGTGTGTGTGAGAGAGAGAGAGAGAGAGAGAGAGAGAGAGAGAGAGAGAGATAGTGTGTGTGTGGGGGGGGGCATACTGAGGGTGAGACCAGCAGAGACTGAGAAGCAGGGAGAAGCTTGTAGGTAATTTGTGAAAAGAGTAGAGAGACGAAGATCCACTAGAGGAAATTAAAAGACAAGGAAAGCAAGGGATCAACTAGCAACACGCAAGAGAAAAACCGAGAGAGGAAATGTATTCCAGAGAGGAGCCGCAGCAAAAGTTCACTAAGTGCCAAACGTTACCTGCTACAAAAAGTTCAACCCTCCAACCCACCCTCTCTTTTGTTTTTTGTTTTTTTCTTCTCACTGCCAGAGTCCTACAGCCAAGCAGCCAAGGAATAAAAAGACAACACAAAACCCTGAACGAGGAGAGGAGATCCACAGAGAAAGGTTTTGTCACATTTAAAGACACTGAAATAAATATGTGATACAAGCAACAAGAGAGTGTGAGAGAAAAACATACTTCAGCATTGTACAGACTCATACCCCACAGAGTGATGACTGAAAAAAAGGACACCATGAGAAGTAATGGAAAGCCAGAGGGGAAAGATTTATGAATTCTGTCAACACGGCCAATTAGGAGAAGATTAAATTGAAGCCATGTATCAAACTACAGAAAGCCTTTCTATTATAGACAAGTTGAGAGCAGTAACATCCTGACATTCAATGAAAGTCATGTGTGACATTGAATTTGTTTAAGGTCTACTTCCAATCAGTTTTATTTGCTAATGACTAGGCCACCCTGTCACAGAGGTGACAGCTCTAATATATGTTTTGCATTTTTAAATGTCTATGCTGTTTCTAGATATTCGCTGGTTGGTGACGATGTTGGTTTTGCCAAAAGAATGTCAGTCGGACCATGTGGTTCTACTGCCGCAGATTCACACGTCTTTACAGCATGTAAAGTGACAGTGGGCTATTCTGCACCAGAAAATATGCAGTTATATTTGTATCTGAACCAAATGGTGTTTTTTTTCTTCATTAGTAAGAATTTGCTATCTCAAAACCTCCCAAACCAGAAATATTGAAATTCCGTTTTGGTTGTCATTTAGCGTTCGGGGCTGACTATTGCCCATCACTTCTGCAGTGCGTACGTTGTTGGCTTTAGTTGGCCTTTATCAGAGACAGTTCAGCTGATGTTGAATTGGCATCAGAGGCAGTTGGTGAGAAAGAGGTGTCTGACTGGCTGTTCCAACCCAATAAAGGATCATGAAAGCATTGCTCTCACCAAGGTAATTGCTGAGGTGAGTCTGACAAAGTCCGACGTGGCAAGAAAGAGCAGTTAGATGATCAGACATGTTAACAAGCAGTTTAGTCGCTTTATTTGGAGATGAAACCAAAAGGGAGCGCACAGAAGGAGTGAGGCGAGGTGAGGTGACTGGAAGCTTTGATCAGACACCCCGGCGTGTCAGAGCCCAAACAGAGCTGCAGCTGTCTCAGAGCTCTCTGCTCACCAAGAACTGCTTTACAGTACACCTCTACAGTTCAGACCGGAAATATGAAGCAATCAAGAATACAGTGATGTACGATTGTTATGCAATAAACCTTTCACATATGAAAGTGAAGCAGAGCATGTCATCACTCATATTTTGTTACTAGTGTAACAGCAATGCTCCATTTTGTGGTTTTCCAGCTGTTTAAGAGTTTTTTCAATGCTAAACCTTTAGACAATTATCCGATAACACTGGTGTGAAAAGAAAACTTTCCACACATAAACAGTGTTCTCAAATTTCACATTAGTTTGATCATAGTCTTAGTCCTGGTCAGATATGGATATATGTGACTAACGTAGTGAACACATGAACAACGTCTCAAGCAAAGGTACAAATTCTGTTTCCTGTGATGACTGCTTCAAGCCAGTCAATTTTGATGAATGTTGGTGCGTGCGTGCATGTCACTCTTTCAATAATGTGAGGTTCCCCACCTGCTGGAGGGTCCCCGCAGACTCACCTCAGCTTCAGATTGTACACATCGAATGTCACCTCCCTCCCTAAACACACCTCCCCTCCCTCTGATCTCCACCCATTCCCCCACACACTCCGCATCCCTCTTTTTTCTCTCTCTCTCTCTTCTTCCGCTCACTCTCTGCCTCTCTTGTTCACATGTGGTGTGACAATTCAAAGAATGGCCATCAATTGTATATGTGTGTGTGAGTCTGCGTGTGTGTGTGCACGTGAGTGGGTAAAGACGGTCTAATTGAGGGGATAAAGGAGAGAAGAGAGAGATGGGTCAATTACTGCAGGAAATGGAGAGCGAGTGTGTGTATATAGGTGTGTGTGTGCGTGTATACATGCACAGAGGTGGGAGAGGGTTTGGTCTGTCATTACTTCCTTCCTTCAGGGTCCCTTTTTACGCATCTATAAAATGGCTGAGCTGCTCCAAGGCCCGCTCCTTGTTACTTCTCTGTCAGCCATTCTCTGCCCCACCCTCAAGCTACCGTCTTTAACCCCCCCGAACCACACAAACACACACATGGGCTGCTATTAGTGTGGTTCATGCACTCCTACTAACCTCTGACCCAGTCCACCATGTACCGTACACACAATAGCTGGGCAAATTCACATCCACAAACTGCAGTCCATTCAGCCAGTGGATTTACAGTACAACAATAGCCGAGAGCTGTAAATCAAACCCTCACATATACAACCTTACTTTCAGTTCCTTATTAGATTGTGAGATACACCGTCTTCATCACAATTTACTTGACTTAAAGGAATAGTTCAACATTTTGGGAAATATGCTAAATTGCTTTCTTGTCAAATTAAATGTGAAGATCGACACCAGTCTCATGTCTTTACAGTAAATGTGAGGCTAATCCAGCAGCTAGTTAGCTAGCTTAGCATAAAGACTTGGAACAAAACTGGAGTCCCTGTGGTCACTGTAAATGTTGGGTGATATGCTTGATCAGACCTAGTTTGTACGACGTGTTGCCCGACCATGTGGGAAATTGAAAGTGTTTATAGTTGTTCTAAAGCGGCCACACTTGATTAACGGAGTGAAAAGCCAGCCGTCATAGAGAGGGAGGAGACGCGCTATTGTTGAAATATGTGGACAACGCACATATTCAGACAGTTTTCTCCTGGAAGACATTTGTGGTGTTGCACTCGGTGGTTCACATGAAACGTGACATAAATAGCTGTGTAAAGATGAAAAAAGAGAGCTGGAGAGAGACGTTCAAACCAAGCTTACTTTCTCACCTCCGCACAGCTGGCCACAGTTTGAAGTGGGTGTGAATGTTGGGTTGTCAGTTTTTGGAAAGTTACAGAAATTGTTGTACACAGCCGCCCAACCAGACGTCAGAAAGGTGTGTGTGGGGGGGGGGGGTTACCATGCTACAAGTCGTTCTGACAGAGTATACTGGCAGCTTAAGTAGAGATTTCAGGAACTCACTGCGCCCGACAAAGAAATAGTCCCACACACAACCCCCGTAGAAACACAATGTTGTTTTCACACTTCACGTTTTATGCAGATTAAACGAACGAGATATAGCATGATAATTAGTCAGCTTTAGCTGGATATTGTTACCTTTGGACAGAGCCAGACTAGCTGTTTCCCTCTGTTTCCAGTCTTTATGCTAAGCTAAGCTGCTGGCTGGCTTTACCGCACAAATGTGAAAGTGGATCAATAACTGTATTTCCCTAAATGTTAATCCATTCCTTTAATATTTTTATAAAATAGGTGAAGTAAGAGAGCGCATGTTGAGTAGATTTCTAGTTACAATGATGGCTCAGTAAAAGGCAAGTGGATGCCAACCAACACACACACTCATGTCCACTCACAACAAGATTAGACACTAGTCTTGTTGGCAAAGGTCCTACACGTACAGCTAACACACACACACACACACACACACACAGAGCACATCCTCTCTGCCTCCTTTCAAGGCTTCAACCTGTTCCCCAAAAACCAGGGGATGAGGGGAGAAGGATGACTCCGATTAAACAAGTTCAGAGGTCTGGTAGCCATGGTGACAACAACCACAGCAGTGGTGAGACTTGCAGTATACAGTTCACCTGTTTACATTCATGCAGGTGTACATATAAATGTGCAAACGTGCAAATGTCAATGTGTGCAAAGAAGCTAACTATCTGATCATATTAGCATACAACTACAAGAGATCTCAGAGACATGAAACAATGCGGGGTTGTGTGTGTGTGTGTGTGTGTGTAGAGGCGAGGGCAATTAGAGGAAGAGGGAGGGGGACAATACAGACTATCCATAAAACAAAAATCAGCACAGAGGCAGAGAAACTAGCGTGGGGGAATTTAAGGTTCCTTGTGATGTTCTTGGCCACCAGTGATGCTGTAGAGCAGTGTTTCGATGAGCAGGTCACCATATTGTTTGGATCTTGTGTTCTGCTGGTATCTACTCCAGTATGATGAGGTGATGCACGATGATCCACTTTTCTGCTGACTGCAGGGGGCAATAGCAGTGACGTTATATATGCCATTATCAGAGGAGAAGAAGAAGAAGTCATTTTTTAAAAAGGGTTGTTCTATGGAGAAGGAAATGCATTTAACATAGCATTACACATGGTGTGTTTTAGGGAGGAATATAGACTGTAAACAACACCATGTGTGTTTGCAATGAAAACCACACAAAGTATTGTTTACATGTAGCACTAGTCATGAGCTAGCTTTAAGTGTGGCTGGCTAGTTTGTGAATTACAAGACTGTACTTCTTTTTTGAATACCCAACCGTTATTTTACTGTCCCTCAGTTACTGTAAACTATCTCAGATGTAGAAAAAGTGTGGTTTCTAGTTTACAGTGTTTGTGTCTGAAAACCATCGGCCGCTGTGACTGGTGGATAAAAACCAAAGTGTGTTGCTCTCTGAAGAACAGATGAGTGCGATGAGACGCCCACTAATACATAACACCAGTCAGAGGTCTTCTGTGTGTGTGTGTGTCTGTCTGTCACTATTTGTATCTGTGTGCACCCAAACAAATGACTCAGGTTGTGTACAAGACTGGACTTCTTTCTGTGTGTGTGTGTGTGTGTGTGTGTGTGTGTGTGTGTGTGTGTGTGTGTGTGTGTGTGTGTACACTTGCACACATACTGTACATGTTGGTGGACACTACATTTTAGTGTAGAATTACACACTGTAGCACTGTGTGTGTGTGTGTGCGCGAGCGCGTGTGTGTGTGTGTGTGTGCAAGTGTGTCTGCGGACCAGTGTCTTTAGTAGACTTGTGGTAATCCTCTTAGCATATGCTGCTTGAAGCTCAGAACGCATTATGTAACCCCTCTAATCCAGCACCGCATCAAGACAGACAGCAAAAGACCACAACCCATACTCCCTTCCACACACACACTTACTCCTAGAGTACCAAAGACACACAAAGTCACTGGACGTTAAATCTCTGTGTCAAATCACTGATGAACAAACAGACAATTTTCATCTAAATATCAAGAAGTGAGATATCCACTATAGAGAAAGACACTGATTATCAACACTAGTTTGAGCTTTAATGCTGATGTCCAGAGTGAAGCTGCCCTCTTCACATATTCTGTCTCTTCCCCGATAACCTGAACATCCAACCAAAAAAAAAAAAAAAAAAAATCTCTCACTCTCTCCTCCATGCTCTCCATTCTGTTGCCAGGGCAACAGCGGCCATCTTGCCGTGCCCCATCTGTCTTGGGTACACATCACAGGCCGGTCATAAATGTGGAATGACAGTCGGAGAGGGAAGGCAGAGAGGCTGAGGTAGAGGAAGAGGAGAGAGGGGAAACAGACGATTCACAGATCGTCTCTCCAGGTTCAATGACTAAATAAAAAGCAGGGTTGGCCATTTTGTCTTTACCTACTATCACCTTTCTGATATGCTTATACAACACTACTCAACCTGTTCTTCTCTGATTAGGGCTGGGTACTATTCAAAAAAATGTCTATATCAATACAGTGCCAAACATACTTCCTCTACACCTCCATTTGATAAATATAAACATGTTTTTCTACGAAATCTCTTTTTCATTTAACAAAAGAAGCTGAAGTTCTCAGACATTAACTTTACCTACACAGAATAGAGTCTAAAACTGGCAAAATTCTAATTTGATTAAGGTACTTTCTGATGAAGATAACATATCTGACCAGACCTCTTTCATCTTCATCTTTCGGTACTTGACAGCTTGTGATAAAATGTTATGGAAACATTTAGGTTGGGATCATAAAAGTATTGAGATTCGATACCCCGCCCTACCTCCAACTGCCAAAATCTTTTGGTTCAAATATCCTGAAATTATACAACACATGATCATCTAAGGCCTAAAAAGCCTCAGGGGAAAAAACAAGCTCTCACTAATGGGTCACGTGATAGAGGCGTGACGAATCAAGGAAGGACACGCTGTGACTGATCCACGTCATCGTTTTAGAACGTCTCCGTTTCCGCCCGTCCTCACTAAAAAGCAATCCGGAGTTTTCAAACTAAAACGTAGTAGTGTGGATGTAACCATAGGCTACATCTGTAATATGATTTTGTTTTAAAACGCATAACCTTTGCTACGTTTACACCTAGCGTCCACACTACTACAGCATTTAGCATCTCAATGCTGTAGCAGCATCTAAAACAGAAACCTTTTAAAAAGATGCTGACTTTTTTAGTTTGAAAACTCTGGATGGTGTTTTAGTGAGGACGGGCGGAAATAGAGACATTCAAAAACGATGACGCAGATACCCATGTTCGCTTCCTGATTGGGTCTTATCAGTCACAACGTGTCCTTCCCTGATTCGTCATGGCCATCACATGACCCATTCCCAGAAGAAAACAAACATCAGCCTTGACTACCAGCAGTTAATTCAACATGGATAATGAATTACAACAATTACTTTCAGTAACAGTTCCACCTGGTCGTTGATCCAAGCAGAGAAATCTCTGCTCTTACTTTTCTCCATTGCTGTTCTTCGTTCGCAGTATTTCCTGCAAGTAACTAAGCAACCAACCGCAGAGAAGACAATCTGCTTCCTGTTGACACCGGCACCTGCATGCCCAGTGCACGTGAAAGGTCACGTGATATGTGTTTCCAGGTGTGTAGTATGGACCGAGTAATATGTTATTTCTGAAACGTATTAGTGTGGATGTAGCCTATGTGTATTTGACACTGCTACAAACTGGGATCCACTACAGTGTCTCCAGGTTGGACAATAAGGAGTCATCAAATACAATATGTGCTCTTTTTACCATTCTCTCAGTATTAAGAGACCTGCTTTTTTCATTTTTATTTAAAAATTGTTTTCTTTCTTTTCTCATTCTTTTCTGCACTCAAATGAAATCCATTTGATCATTTGATTTGCAGTAATGAATGTTGATGCATTAAAAAAACCCCAACTTGCTTGAGAGTAATAAAAGCCACCTGTTTACAAAAAGCAAGATCACTCCAACAACATAAAATCCAAAAATCAAAAGGTAACTGACTTCACACACAGGCCATTACCTGAACAGTGCAGCCACTTTGCAGGTTGTGTGTGGAGTGCAACTGAAAACAGTATTGGAGCCACAACAGAGGCTATGGGGGGTGGGGTGGGGGACCTCACATGACCTGGAGCTCAGGGGGAAGTGACGATGTGGTTTCACTCTGCCTGGGACGAAACTGACAAACAATCCTCTTGGTGCCAAGAGAATTTGACGCACGACTGCAACAGAGGCTGCACAGAGCAAGACTAAAGGAAATATCAAGAAAGTATGCAAGAAGGTCTTTTAAGGGATGAAAGAAACAAAACACGAGGCAGAAAGCTAGCAAAAAGGAAAGAAGGGGACAAGAAAACAAGACAGAAAGGAAACAAGAAGATAGACAAAAAAGGAAGAAATGAGCACTCTTGAGCAAGAAGCCCAGTGAGGTAGAGAGATCCTTCTCTGGGCTGGGTTGGGTGTTGAGTTACTGTACGATGTGCACAAATACAAATGATGAGTCACTTTCTAAAACACACAGGCATAAGCTCACGCACACACAGCTTTAAATATAGACTCATTATAGTCAAATTCACTCTCTCTGTAACTAGCCAGCTTTCCCTTTAAAGCCCTGACTGGGACCAGACATGGACTAATTCATGACAAACTATTACCTTTTTTTCTCCCGCTGCAACATTTCCATGACCTTTCCTCAAAGCGAAGAGAGCAAAGAAGATTATTTTAAAAAGAGAACTGTAGTGCAGCCCCCCATCTTTCGCTTCTCTCTGCTGCCCCGTGTGCACGCTCATGCACACGCCTAGGCCTGCTCTTTTAACATTTTCTCAGAATTTTTGTCATCTTAAAGAGCACTAATTACAGGCTTAAACATGCGGGCAACTGCAGAGTACACACACACACACACACACACACACTCCCACCCTCCCAACTCACTCAGCAAGTGAACATAATTAGAGACTTGAGAAAGCTATGAATGAGTGAGGAGAAGGGGGGGTGGAGGGGACGAGATTAAAATACATGAAAAAAGTTTATCTTGGTTGAGTTGAAGATCAGGGAGGAACTTCACAGCTCTGAGTTCTTGCAGTTTTCACTTTCAGACCACAGTTTTCTTTATCGGGGTTGAAACTTTTACTCGACGTCAGCCAGTTCCTGGTGGCCTGGCCAGATGATTGGCCAGCTGAGTGTCAGGCCGGTGTTAAACATGCTGAATGAAATTAATCAAAGCGAGGACAACACGGGGCAGCTACTATCACTCAGACCGTCTGTCCTTTTATGTCAGTACAAACAGGACTTGTAGAGCCATAAAACTTGCCTGACACAGGTCACCATTAACATTTTATTGCCTTTATTGTTGGAGATATGTTGGAGACAGCAACCGATTAGCAACCTTTTCATCCAAAAAATCACGAGACTGACATTATCTGTTTCACAACATCCATGCATGTTTATCAAGGAGAGAAAAGAAAGATTTAGTTATTACTATTGCCATGACTGCAAAACTGTTCATTTGTGAGGCATGTAATTACTGTTTTTTCTGTGTTGAAAAGTGTGTTAACAAAACGAAAGTGCAGAGCTTAAACAACACATTCATTTCCTTTATTTATGAGCACACACACACACACACACACACACACACACACAGGGGAAAAACAATACAAAATCAAACATGGAGGATGATGATGACACACCGGTGGAGATACAACTCCAGGCAACAGCTGCCAGGGTTAAATTCAAGTTGTGGCTCAGTTTTGGGTTTCACACACACAAAACATAAGCTAAAGCTTGTTGACTACAGCTGTGCAAAGGCACGTATGGAGGTAATGTAACAATACACAAACAAATCTCTGCTGGCGCCATATGGAGCTAAATGCTGAGGAAAAAGAAATGTTACATTACCCGTCAACAGACTCTGGGAACACACCTGTGAGGTCTGTTCCTAAAACTCAAACTTAACAAAACTTTAAAGACACACCCTGAAAACGTATTTTCTTTATCTGCTTCTTATGAGTGCCACAAGGGTCTCACATGAACACAACATTTTCTGCTTAAGTACTTGCTTTAGAACCGTTTTGGTTTTAGAGATTTCTGGATTTTTTGTTTGTCTGAATCTGAATCAGAATGTGATGACAGTTGTGGGGTTGTTTGCTTATGTCACCAGCACTGTCAATTGTGCATTTCCATCCACCTGTTTTTAGGTGAATTTTCAATTTGTGCATTTAAAAAAACCAGAGCGTAAAAAACGTTTTTACACTTGGCTGAGGTGGAAAAGTTGGTGCATTGATAAAAGCAAAGAGTGACAAAGTGCAGTGGAAACAGACTTAGCGAATAAATGATGACGTGAATGAAGCATGTGACATCCACTGAAGAGATGAAAAATAGCAGCAGATGAAAACATCAGATCTTCAGAGCAATGAGGAGACTGTAAGCTTCCTCAAATGAATCTATGAAACAAACAGAAATGTCCATCATGTTTTCTACCGTTTGAGCTTTGTCTGGCGCACTTTTAATCACATCATCTCGTTGTGCCCTCTTCTTCTTCTGCAGTGGTTTTAATGGCACCCGACTGAGAGAAACAGCTGGTGGAGCTAATTCTCCAATGAACCAACTCCTAATAATCACAAAAAAACAAAAAAAAACGCAGTGGAACACACATTAATTAGCATTTATTTTACTGATTTTCTTGAAAGTCAGTTCAAATTTGCACTAGATTTGGATGAAAACCTTACTTATCAAATCTGATCAAACCCCACCCACACGGTCCTGATGAAGTAGAGTAGAGTTTTTGAGTGTAAAGCTCTTAATAAATATCAATTTTTACTTGAACTTTGATTGTGGCTTATTTAGTCATGAATATTTAGTGTTATGGAGAAATACTAAAGATCTGAAACCAAGTTTTCAGAAGCTTAAAAAGCCCCGAATTTGAATGGCAAACATTTTGGAAAAAAAATAGTGAGCTCTTCAATTTTTAAAGGCTCAACAGAAGTCAAGAATCCAGTATCCAATAAATAAGATGCAATAAAACTAAGTGGCATTTGAGGTTCATTTGACCTCACCTCTCTTGAACCCCCCTCTCTCTGTCTGTTTGCGTCTCTCTACCTCTATTTATAGCTCTCTCTTTCGCAGATTAGGGGTCTATTTATAGACCCCCTTATGTTGTCCAATAAGAGGACTCTCTACGGGAGAATGGCAACGTCACAAGGATTCACACACCTCCCACTTGGCACAGAGCCCAACCTCCCTCCCTCTCTCCCCCATCAAGTTCATCCCACCCTCTCCCTCTACTCTTTTGCTTTTCTCCTCCCATCCCATCCCACTGTTCTCCTCCTCCTTTCTGCCCCCTTCCCCTCCCCCTCCCCCTCCCCCTCCCCCACCTTCCTCCCCCCATCTATACAAGGAGGCTCCTGGCACGGAGCCCACAGCTTCAGTGGAAAGTTTACACACAGGAAAGAGCCTCACGTCAACCCCCCACAGCCTGACAGTGCGTGTGTGCGTCCTATTTACAAAAAAGACAAAATATCTACACTAAGCTACCTAGACATACTATAATACTGCATAGCATTCATAAACACTACACTCCCCTGGTATACCGAGACATATGCAGACAGACAGACATAAACATGGACAGATTTCTTTCTTCTTTTTCCCCCTTTTAAAAAAGAGGACATTACATAATTCTCCAAACACTTCCTCTCTAAGCCGAGAGCACTCTGGCGTTTTATCAGACACACACAGACAGACACACACACACACACACACACTTGACATATCCAAGCAGACAGGCAGCCTGTTCAGGCTGTCTGCATCACAGTCGCTATGACAACGGCGGGAGAACAATCCACAAAAACAGCCACTCGGGAGGAGGGGGAGAGAGAGAAAGAGAGAGAGAGAGAGAGCGAGACAGACAAAGAGAGAGAGAGAGAGAGAGAGCGAGACAGACAAAGAGAGAGAGAGAGAGAGAGAGAGAGAGAGAGAGAGAGAGAGAGGGCTAATGGGAAGCTCATGTGTACGTGCAGCTGTGCCAGCTCGGGCTGCGTGCCATTTCTTTGCCGGATCCCCAAGTCTATTTCCTTTACCTGCCCTCTTCAGGAAAGAAAAACTCTCACAAACAGCGGAGTCACATTTCATTTTCCAGAACATTTCCCTTTCTTTGTGGCTTTTCCATGACTTCGTCTAACTGAGAGTCACCGATAAACATGGTCACACAAAACAATTACACAAAATCTAAATGTTGCTACCTTAAATTCCTACAGATTACACACAAAACATGCACATTTTTTTCTACAGTACAAACCGCAACTGGATCATTTTGATGCTCGGGGCATTAAACTCTGATAATCAGTGTAGATTATGCTGCAGAATAGAAAGGCTCCAGAGAAGAGACTGTGACTGTCTTAACCAATCAGGTTCAAAGCAGTCAAGCTGAGACTTTTTCAGAATGTCACTGGGCACATTTTGGCTGGCCTTAAAGCAGAAGAGATAAGGCTGATTTATTGGTTTCAAAGAGTCATGGTACAGCACCTACACCATGGGGTCTTTGGTGTTGCTGTGGGTACATAAAGGGCTACAGTATAGTTTACTGTACACGTACATCTTCAGGAATTAATCTACACATGTTCAATGAGATCACACACTTTCTTCTCTCCGGGCATCATCTTCTCCATTCCAGTAATGCTAGATGAAACTCGCCATTAAAAAGAAGAAGAAGACGCGGTCAAAGGTTGCGATCGTCATTTCCGGTAAGTGCACAACAGCCGTGTTCAATTTGAGACACTACCCTGTAAAAAAAATAACGCACTACACAAGTACACAGTGTACACAGTGTACTGCATGTAAGTGTACTGACTGAAGTATTCGAATTGAGACACAGCATAAGACTCTCTGTGAGGCTGCACTTAGGTACAGCGGTGCTACTTAAGCACAATGACAATGCTAACATGCTCATGTTTAGTAGGTATAATGTTTACTACATTCACCATCTTAGTTTAGCGTGTTAGCATTATATTAGCTAATAATTAGCACTAAACTCCTTGTGCACTTGAGGCTGATGGGAATGCCATTTGTTATTTGGTTATAAACCGAAGTGTTGCATGTTGTGCATCTAGTCAATGCAGAGATAATTCACTGGATAAGTGAAAACATTGACCTGCTGGTGGCACTAGAGAAACAGGTCAGTAAGATTCATCCTCTGGGCACCATGAATGTCTGTACCAATTCATCCAACTGTTCTTAGAACTATGAAAACGTTCCTCCTGTCCTAAAACACAATTTTAAAAAGATCCAATTTGACCATAAAGCAGCCCTGCTCATTAATTTGCAACATTCCCCACACTGGCTTAATACAACCAGAGATATTAGAGGGATGGCTTGTGATGGAAACAGATTTGTAGATGCCATTCCCAACGTGTCCTGTAAGGACTAATCACTAGGTAGTTTACATGCTGAAATATTTTAGTAAGATGGCATCATTAGCCACTTTAAGACACTCAGCACAAGAAGGAAATCATCAGCTGTGACCCAAAGTACACAAGGATATACTGTATATTTCTGAACACTGCTTTACATTTGTGACTCCTTGTCATCTCAATGTCTGAAACCACAGAAATCCTGTGTTTAGTCTGAACGGCCATCACTGGGTAGGCGTTGAACAGTGCTGTCATCTAAGCTACAGGGTCTATTCCCAGAGACTGATTCCAACAAGTAAGAGAATATCTCTTTATCTGTGTCCTTCTGCATACTGAAAGCAGCTTACATTGGCAAAGACCATATTGTTGTTTTTTTCCAAACCCCTTTGCTTAGTACACAGGTGTAATGAACTGGAAATGCAATGGTGTGGAAAATACACTGCTAATGTTCCAAAATATTTAGTGTATGTGCATACAAAGATTAGGACTTTTCCATCTCTCCAGGGACCTACATTGCCTGACAGTTAGGATCCTCGAGGGGCTCTCTTTGTTATGTGTTGTGCGCTAGTCATTAAGTATCCATTAAAAAACTCAATGGCTCCTTAACTGTCAACAAGCCAAAAATAAAACAAGAATCCCACACTTGCCTTTTTCATGAACAGAGAAAAGTGACAAAGAGCTTGAAAAGAGCATAATCACTGCTCTTCCCTGCGTTCATTTTCAAACTGTTACAACTTTTCACAGACGAAAGACTGTTAGGGCATTATCACTTTTCAGTTGAGCTTTAAGCCGCTAACTCCACAAAGCTCGCTTGACAAAAATCATACCACACCTGACCCGAATCTGCTCAAAATCTTCAGGGAACTGGAGATTTTCTTGGTTATTTTTGCTACTCTGCACTCATCTTGCGAGTTCCAGTGCGTTGCGTGATACACTGACATGAACAGTTTGTGACAGCAGAGAGCAGGGGGAACATCTGTCGATCTTGTCTCCTCAGTAGAGTCCACAGTCTCTGCTAGAGGAGAAGGGAAGGCAGAGAGAGACAGGAAAGGAGAAGGAGTGGTACAAAGAGCAGAGGTTGAGAAGATATTTGGGATATGCAAAGGCTGGCAGGCGGTAAAACTGAGCTGAGGAGAGGGGATGAAAAAGTGAGACTGAAAGGTGAAGGGAAGAAAACAGGAAAAGAAGAGGCGTGGAGTGTCAAGAAGAAAGAACAATGAGTAAGTCAGGGAACATAAAGTGTAAGAGATATCAGAGAGACTAGGAGATGCCGAGACACAACAATGTTCTCAGTGACATAGATAATGATTCTTAATTGGTCCAACCTGAAATTAAAAATGTCAGGATAAACCATGCTACTGCCAGGTCACATGTGCCATATATATTATTGTTATACTACACAAAAACATTTTAGGCATCTCCACTACAGTCCAGCATGGTCACCATTTCTAGCAGGAATGCAGCGACACAACAGTCAAGGCTGTCTGTTTACATTCTCTGCATCACAATCGTGACAAAGAAGTTAAAGCAGTTCAAAGGTCTGAGCAAACTTTATCGAAGCAGATGAAAACAGAACAGATAAAATGTGTTTTATGTTAAATAGAATATGTGATTGGGAAAGCAGTAACAGCAATCTTAATTTTCTGCGAGCTTTCTATTAAATATGATCTCTTTAAAGGAATAGTTCAACACAACAGCTGGTTAGCTTAGCTTAGCATAAAGACTAGAAACAAGAGGAAATGGTAAATATGAAGCTACAGCCAACAGCTGCTTAGCTTAGCTTAGCTTAGCATAAAGAATGGAAGCAGCTAGCTTGGCTCTGTCCGTAAGGTGACAAAATCTGCCTACCAGCACCTCTAAAACTCACTAATCAACATTTCACTTTTTTTACTGGGTGAACACACCAGTAACACGTTAATTAATAAAATTTGGAGGTGCTGGTAGGAGGATCTTTTCCACTTTGGACAGAGCCAGGCTAGCTGCTTCCAGTCTTTATGCTAAGCTAAGCTAAGCGGCTGTTGCTTCATATTTACCATACAGACATGAGAGTGGTAAAGTCAAACTCTCAGCAAGACCGAATGCCAAAATGCCAAACTATTCCTTTAAATAAACGAATGAATCAACTGTGTATCTAATGAAATAGTAAGGTTACTTTTTGCCCACCTGTACCTATATTTAATACCTCTGACAAATATGTTCTAATGTGATTACACTTTCCTGCATTCCCTTTCTGTTTTGGAAAACTGTACATGATTTTCCGTTGCTTTTATTAATGTGAGACATTGTAGTTTTTCCATTGCCAGTCTAAAGATAATGAGCCACTGACAGCAAACAAAAGGGTGCCTTATTTTTTTCTAGTAGCTTTATAACTACTGCTGGTTTGATGATTCATGATTAACAGAGGATGGGTCCTGGCCAAAGCTGTTTTTTTATTATTTTGGTGTAATGGTACCACTTTGCACATGTAGACAGTCCTGGCATCGACTGTAAGACAAATACAGTATATTGTATAGTACACTGTCTCAGCGCTCAAGATCTAGACATTTTCCAGTGAAATAAACCTTTTCAAACACTTCTTATGCCCATCTCTTACTTTTATTTTCTAATTTTAAGAATATTAGTAGAATTGCTGGAATTCAACCAAGAATCCAAATACATAGGATGTCCAATAACTTTTTGCTGAAAGTGTTTATTACTAGTATATCTATTGGTAAAATCCTTATAATACCCTAGCCTAAAGAGAGAGAAGAGAAAGTGAGTGTGGTTTTGAAGAGAGCAGCTGGCGTGTTTCCTTGGTTGTGATCGTTATTGCAGCTATTTTAGGAACCATTCAGGAAGTGATCTACAGATGGGCTGCTGACGGAGTATTCAGCTCAACCAAACACAGCTCAGCTCATCAGGAACCAAAACAAGTACAACTGAATGGAACAGGGAGACGGTGCCCATAGAGAGAAGGCGGAGTAACCATGAAGGAGCTATGCATAATTTACATCTCTATTTGTTCTACTCTATCAATTTTTAAGTTTACTTTTGTGTAATTAGTTAAGCAGTGCAGCACTAGTTGCTTATCACAGGACATGCTAACACATACCATGTACTGTATTTGATCCAGTCATAGATATAAAACAGTAGATGTGACATAATAATAACTTGCCATTCCGGGATGGAACCATATGGCAGCCATCTTACCTGGGTCCACTTTTAAACTTGCTGTAATTGAAACCTGTGGTGAAACAGGCTTATGTTGCCTTTATAATCCTTATATTTTTCTACCAATACACCAATACTGTTTTTTATTCAAAGTAATGAGTGTAAGACAACTGTGCCTGTCTAGAATGATTCTGGCAGAAATTTGATTATTATAGCTCCAAGAGAACAAATCATGCTTTCAATCATGAAGATAATCTCGTCATTTTTTAAATTTTGCCTGAACTTAATATGTAAGAACTGTCTTTGGTATTCTGAATGGCTAATATATTACATTAAGCAATATCTTTTATGTAGAAATCCTAAATATATTCAGTATTATGGCCTATATTGGCAGGCAATTACAATCAGAAACACGAGAGAAACACACCTACTGTAATTAATATATTTATTATTGTCATACATTGTACATAAGGAAAAGATATATTTCTTTTTCTCTCTCTCACACACACACACACAGGGTTTGTTTTGATGATAAGAGGAGGTTGGAGAGCCTTGCTAACTGTAAATGAGGAGTTATTTTTGTTGATAAAGTTTAGTTTTGATAATGCGGAGAAATCGTGAGAAATTTGCAAAACTGCAAGCTGGACTGCTGAAGTACAAATCTCCGACTGGATACTTAATGTTAATATAATGTTGTTTAATGTTAATATATCGGTATGATGACTTATTGCTGGATTCAAGGCGGCTATTTTTGGGTTAGCTAGATGTGGTGAACATGTAACGTTAAGTGCGACTCCTGGGCCTCGAATAACAATATGTTGGCTGATTGTGTGGGTGGTTAGTGTTCCGTGTTGCTGTTAAGGACGTGGCTAACGTTACTGTTGTGTTGATTTGCCTGGTGATTTATTAAATGGGAATTATGAGTGAAGACGAGCGCTTCTCGTAAGGTGTTGTGCTTACTTTAACGTTACACTTTTGGCATGGACTCAGCTGCATAGCGGTCAAATGTTAGGGTAATATTAATAACTTTGTTATAACGTTAACGTTACATTTGAGCTCTAAGTTAGCGTAGCTAACATTAAAACAATGTTTGCTGGTTATAACTTAACTGTTTAACTAACAGATCAATGCTGTTGAGAGCTAGCAATCAGTAACTTAGAGCTCAGCTGGTCCGTTACTTGGTGGCTAACGGTAAAGTTACCTAGTTTACTAACTTTTTGTAGTTTTAGTTGACCCATATGTAAAAAATAAATCTCTCATCTACTCTATACTGACGAGAGTCCAGTTTTTAAACTGTCTCCATCCAACTGTAGGTTGCTCATCTCAAGATGCAATTGAAAGCTTCGGAAAAAGCAAGTGAGTGGACCTTGAGTTTTGAGATTTGTTATTTGTCATGCTGCTTTTTCCAAGGCCAAGAATGAACAACCATGCTCAACTTTCCAAAACAGCAATTTAATGATCACCGCAAGTCGATTCAACTATACCTGTGTCAGGCAAAAGAAGTCCGCCGACACTGACAGCACCACCTCAGAGCCGCTTTTTCAGCCAGACGTGGCGGCTTCAGGTGTACTTTCAGGCAATCAGACAAGAGTCATCAGACAATCACTGTCATATTTGTAGGTCCCATCCACTGCTGCAGTAAATTTACAAAATCACGCACATCCAAACGCGATGAATACTAGGTGTTGGCCAGAAGTGCATGTGAAAAATGGAGAAAATAAGAGTCTGCACACTAGATAGTGCTCCCATGATCATTTATTAGTAGGCTTATACCAGCCACTGCTGTAGTACCATAAGATTTCCAGTCTGAAATCACCCTGGTAGCCTAATGGTTTAGGTGCGTACCACATAACTGCAACATCCATGGTTCGAATCCCAGCCTGGGGGGCCTTTGCTGCATGTCGTACCCCTCTCTCTCTCTATGCTTCCTATCTCTCTCTCTACTGGCTGTCAAATAAAGGCAAATTGCCCAAAAAATGGTCATTTAAAATGAAATCACCTGGTATAAATCAATTATCATACAGTAGCATAGCAACCATGTCGCTGACTGCCTGTCTGCACAGTTCATATCCTCCCTCACACTGCCCTGCTTTGCCCCACTGTGTCCTCGCTCCATCTTTTCCTCCGTATTGCCCTCTGCAGTATTATCAGATAATGTGTGTGCACTGCAGCCACTGTGGCACAATTACCCCGGCTGCTGCACTAATGGCTATTGATGCAGCTGAGGGTCCCACACACACACTTGCACACGCAAACATTCATAAAAAATTCATGATGCTGGCTCAATAGGAAGGTGCAGGGGGTCTGGCCAGCCCTAGAAAGAACAACAAATGTCATTTAACAAAGGAGGGAAGAGGCAGACGATACAGGTCTCCGCGCAATATGACACAGACAAACACAGACACACGTGAATATGGATAAATGTGTGCACGGTAATTGTATGAAGAGTCATCAGGTTAAGTTCAAACCAACCTGTTACCTCTGATTGAATAGATATCTGTGTGTGTGTCTGTACAGATCTGTGGCTATACAGTAACAGCCTTTGTACATGTGTCTGTGTGTTGCTGGAGTCTGTGTGGTAGGTAATTCCCTCTTAGTGCTGGATTTCTCCCTGCCACCAACCTGCGCTGAGAGAGCTTTAGAGCGCTAAGCCCGCTAGCTGAGACTGAACCAGGGATCACTGCAGACAAGGGGCTAAGAGATGGAGGGAGGGATGGAGAGGGAGAGAGAAAGAAAAGCACAGGTGGGTGTGGATGATAGAAAGGAAAGTAGGGAGGGAAGATTACAAAGAGGGGAAAATGAAAGGTCACATGGTGGTAAGCATGGAAGGGTGAGGAGAAGAAGGAAAAAGGAAAACAAGGATCCTAGCTGGAAATTAGCAGAGGTCGCTATGTGATGGGTGGATGTAATAAAGGGGATAGGAGTGAGGATGGAGGAGGGACAAAAAGAAAATGATTTTTCAGGGGGAGGGATTTTAAATGGATCCTGACTGACCCAGAGTTTAAACAGATAAACTGGTGACAGGGAGGTCATTGCGTTGTTGCCTGGCACCAATGGGAAGCTGAGAGCTGTCAAAGAGGAGGTGATGTTTTCTCAGTAGTCACTGCTGACTAAGTACTCTTTTACTGCATGTGCATAAAACTAGGAGACAGAAATGTCATGTTGAGGAGGAGGTGTATGAGCTTTGTTAAAATGGATCGCAAACTTTTCTGAATTTTCAAAAGGACCTTTGGTCTTAGCAAAAAAATGTCATACAGACCATGACAGTGTAAAATTATTGTGTAAAAGTAACTAAGTACATTTACTTAAGCACTGTACTGCATTTCCATTTTCTGCTACTTTATACTTCCACTCCTCTACATTTACTTGACAGTTATACTAGTTACTTTACAGATTAAGATTTATACATAAAATAAGCTTATAAATTGCATTGTTAAATTGCAAAGATTAAACCAGTGGTTCACAATGTTTTTTGCCTGTGATCCCTTACAAAAAAAGTAGTTGGGTGTGTTGTTCAGATGTCTATGAGTTGCAATTCCACCAAGGAGACATTTCCAATATGGTTTAAATAACTGTCAGAGGCCTGAAGAGGTAAAATTATCCAATATTTCACAAAAAGGCAAAAACTAGAGGAAAGTAAAAAACAACAACCCTGTAACCCCTTGGAGGGGGAAGCAGTAGACGATACCTAACTGTATATAAAGTAGTTAAAACTAGCTCCACCTGAACCTGCAACAACAGTAAAATGCTGCTTATACATTGCTGCATCAGTATTAACAATCTAATAATGTAATAATATGTCTCTCATGGGGGGTATCTTTCTGCAGATTTTGCTGATAATACTTCTGTGCTTTTACTGAAGTAGGGTTTTGAATGCAGGACTTGTACTGTGCCAATGATGCGACTGTCTTCTAGCATTATCTGGTGAATAACAAATCACATGAGAGTGAGAAAAAGAGGCATAGGAGTATGGAGAGCAAGTAGCGGATAAGAGGAGTAATGAGGATAAATAAAAAATGAAAGACCACCATTGGCAAGGCTTGGTTGAAAAAGCACTTAACAAGTTATTAAGACTATAGTTTTAACATTATACCAATTTCCCTATAAGACAACACAACAATTACACTATGGTGTCAACCAAAATAATTAAACCGAGATCTTGTTTAGAGGGTTGTCACGGTACATTTCCTATCTAGGTTTGTTTGGAGTGAGGCCTTTTTAATCATATTGGAGGAAATACTGACAAGCAAGGACACTACAAACACTACAAACACATACATACATCTGCTGTGGACACGCATGTTCCTGCCAAGCAAGACAAAAGTTTCTTGCTTGGCATGAAGCAACTCAGGTTGCCTTTTCTGCATCCTCTTCCTTATGTTACACAGTGCCAGTGTGTACCCATGCATCCATTAGGACATACTATTCTCTTTTCCATCCTACATTCATCCTACTAGTCATATAGACAAAGGTAGTGTAGGGAATGACGGTGGGTGGTCAATTTCAGCACTGCCTTACCAAGGTCATTATTTTAGAAAGCCTGCTTGGTTGTAGCATAGTTTCCTAATTGGTGGTCACAAGCGCTGGTAATGGAGGAAAAAAAAATCCACAGCCAAAAATTAACAGGCACTTGGCTGAGGCTGTTTTTAATTTAGCTCTGTGGTGGTGTGTGTGTGGTGTACAGATGAAATGAACATGTCATACGCTACATGTTAAATGATGAAACTGAAAATTGTTCACAACATTCAGTCATGACTGTGGGAGCAAAAATCTTTGCCAACACACATACACTCAAATATCTACATGCACAATACATTCACTCTACTCTCACATTTATGAGGAATGCAACGCACATATGCACATTAGCTCTCTCTCTCTCACACACACACTTGTGGTGGATCACAGGACTCAGCCATCTCTGATAACAACCTCATCTATATTTTACCATTTTACTGTGTGTGTGTGTGTGTGTGTGTGTGTGTGTGTGTGTGTGTGTGTGTGTGTGTGTGTGTGTGTGAGTGAGAGAGAGAGAGAGAGAGAGAGAGAGAGTGTACATGAAGGGTGAAAGGAACAAAGATGGGTTCTAATATCAATAAGCGTGTGCTTCTTTAATGCTATACTAACTATCTATTTTAGTCTCTTATCAAACTATCTCTTATAGAGGTAGACCGATAAATCGTCCGGGCTGATATAATGGCCAGTATTAGTTTATTGCACATACATGTGCGCCGATAAATGCCAAGAGTGTAACCAAAGAGTGTCTCTGTCAAATAGTTTGTCCACAAGAGAGCATTGACAGGTTTATTTCTCAACTGCAAAATGTCCCGTTGAGAACATATCTTGGTCACAACTCTATAATAACTACATTTAAGGGATCCTTTTCAAAATGTTTATCAAAATGTCTGTTTATGTTACCTGTTTAAGAAAAGAAAATGGAATATCAGTCAATATATCACTTTCAAATTTATTACATTTTCAAATATCGATATCAGCCTCAGAAAGCCAGTATTGGTCTGACCAATCTATAATCTCTTCATTCAGTAGTATGTGTTGGTGCACCAATGAGCTGCATTATCAGAAGGACTGCAACTAACGATTATTTTCATTATTGATTAATCTGTCGATTTTGTTTTCAATTAATCGTTTGGTCTACGGAATGTCAAAAAAATAATGAAAAAAATGCCAAAGTCATCGTCTTCAAATGTCTCGTTTGTCAGACCAAAAGTCCAAACCCAAAGTTCTTCAGTTTACTATTATATATGACAAAGAGAAGCCATATGAGAAGCTAGAACCTGAGAATGTGCAGCATTTTTTCAGTATTTCTGCTTGAAAATGACTGAAATGATTATTTGATTATCAAACTGGTTGACAATATTTTTTGCTGTTGATCAACATGGTTAATGGCCTAATCATTTCAGCTCTAATCATAAGTGCAGTAAATTGTGGGCCATTATAGCTTATTAATATAATATCAGCACTTGGCTATAAGTCCTGACTGTTTGAAAACTACAGCAGAGCCATTCACCACCACCATCCATCTCAGCGACCAAAATTATTTCACTTTACCTGAATGGGCTGCCCAAATGATAATACAATACTGTCTTCTGAGACTGGGAATGATAGCTCATTTAGAAATAGGCAACTACTGTATGTAACACTTTAATACACATTATTATAAAATGAAATTGTGTGGGTTCTCTCTGGGTACTCCGGCTTCTTTCCACAATCCAAAGACATACAGGTTAGGTTAACCGATGATTCTAAATTGCCTGTAGGTGTGACTGTGAGTGTGAATGTTTGTCTGTCTCTATGTTGTCAGCCCTGTGATTGACAGGCGACCTGTCCAGGGTGTACCCCGCCTCTCGCCCAATGTCAGCTGGGATTGGCTCCAGCTCCCGTGTGACCCTCTAAGGATAAGTGGAAAATAATGGATGAAATTGGACAAGAGTGGAAAATTCTTAACGGGGGAACTGATTCTATAGCATTCACCTCTCCTTCAACAAACACCAGCAGGTGTTTTGTCTGAAGAGCGAGTAACTATGACAGTGTAGGCTTGAACGCCCTGTGTCACATGTCACCTCACCCTCTCATTCATCCATCGTGTCTCACGTCACCGTAAAACCGGTGCAAAAAAATGCCCCAAGTGAAGCAAGTCGAGCTGCTCTGTGTACAGGAGTGGAAGATGGTGGCTTTATGGTGTAGCTGCAGAGTCTGAATTTATAATGATGATTCATTGAGAAACACAAGTTGAAATAAATTAAAGGATGCGACCTCTCTAAAAACTGCCAAACCACACTGAAGCCTAAACAATTAAGTGTTTAGCAAGAAGATATAACACAGTTGGCAGGAGGTGAGAAGGCTAAAGAAGCCCACGAAACTAGTTGAGCAAATATTTGAGGACTGAAACATGAACAAGGCCTCCTGCCATACCCTGTTGAACCATCACTGATTATGTAAGTGTAACCTTCTTAATAGGTACACTAAGCTTGTAAGTATGTGTGGGCAAAGCAGAAGAAGAAGAAGTATCACTAACTATTGTTAATTTCTAGTGTGATTAGCTTTGAGCTTTATTTAAAAAGATCTTTACTTTAACTATCTTAAACGTTCTCAACTGGACAGGAGTATGCTGTTGCTCCAACAGCCTAAACGGAGGGAAAACTGCTCCCTCGCTTATTCAAGGGTCTGTGCCGAACGTGTGTGTGTTCCTGTAGAACATGTGAACCGGCGTGGGTGGAAGGGAATGTGGTCGCTGCAGACCCAAATCAAAAACATCCAGAGTTTGTGCGTGTGTAGGGACTAAGGGACGAGGGTGAGAAGAAGCAAAAAAACAGTGTGAAAAAGAATTTGAATAAAATGCACACAAGAGCAGGAAAGATAAAAGGGAAGACACAGTCAACAAAAAACAGAGGGAGCATGTAATGAGTCAAAAACAGCATGCCTGTGATGTCACGGGGGTATGCCGACGTCACACTCTGAGTGTGTGCATGTACGTACTGGTGAGTGTCAGCTCCATGCCAGCTCAGTGGTTTAAATATAGCACTTGGGCAACAGTCCCAGCTGACATTAACAATGCTATAGCCACCAAGACCCATCTACACCACATTAGCGCTGTGCTAACGCTGAAACCAGAGAAGTGGTGAACAGAGTAAGGGAGGGAGGGAGGGAGGAGAGGAAGGGAGAGAGAGGGAAGGCCTCGGATTCATGAAAACTCAGCCGCCCACACTCCGGCCTCTGCTGCCAAGAGTTGAGCAGGACAACAGTGTGTGTGTGTGTGTGTGTGTGTGTGTGTGTGTGTGTGTGTGTGTGTGTGTGTGTGTGTGTGTGTGTGTGTGTGAGACATTCCTCGGCGAGGTGGATGCCAAGGAGCGAGCAGAGCTGAAGACAGACTGTCCTGAGCTACTGTGTTTCAGTGGAGCTAACGAGCCCCTCACTGTGCACCTCAGCCCTCGCAGCTGTAAACTTGTTTGCGATTAGGTAATCAGATGTGACTGGATGTTTTGTCAAAAAAAAGTACAGGTCACAATTCTGTTTTTAAGCAACATCGTGGCCCTGTTGCTTCAGAGACATGTGCCCTTAAGTGAAAGGTCACGGGTTTGATCCCCACAACAGCCCGTGTGCTTCCATCAGGATCCGAAAACACAGTGAAAACATGACAGCTACTGATGAACTGTTCTGCTGTTTGTTTAGATAACTAGCCAAAAGTAGATGATGTCACATCATGTAAAGATATTGAATACAATTTCTAGTTTTTAGACTCAGAATTTTGTTCTGACATTGAACAATCATATAAATGAAAAAACAAGAAGAATACACACAAATCTCTACACCACCAGTGACCTCAACAGGCCCAAATGCAGCCGGAGGATGAGTTGTGTTTTGTGGCGTGACGCTGTTATTGCCATCACCAATTCTCTCTCTACCAACATATGTAATGAACAAGCTCACACCTGGTCCCTGTAGGTTGTCAAATGTCATTCTGGGAAGATGAGCACACCAAATGACCTCTAATGCAACACTTCATCACAAACTGATGATATCTAACAGTATTGAAGAATGATTCCTGTGTTTATTTCTTGACTGAGTGGTCCAGTCCATTTGAGAATTGGACTACGAACCATGAGAGTCATGACTGAAACTCTCCTGTGCTCTCCTGCTCTTGCAGTACCCACATGTTAGCTCCGTAAATAGCCACAGCCCTGACATGTAGTTACAGTTTTGCGCAGGAGCATGTCAGCTAAAGGTGTAGGCTACAGCTGCGTGCATAGGCTCTGTAGCTACACTGTAAGCCCTTAATGCACACTATAAATCAGATCCAGAACCAGAACCAGATCCCAGTTTGTGTACGGGAGGCGGACAACCTCCTCACATTTAAGAGTAGGCTTAAGACTTTCCTCTTTGATAAAGCTTATAGTAGGGCTGACTCAGATGACCCCTGAGCCACCCCTTAGTTATGCTGCTATAGGCCTAGACTGCCGGGGGACTTCCTATGATGCACTGAGCTCCTCTCTCCTCCTCTTCCTCTCCATCTGTACGCCCTCATATCCCATCAATGCTAGTTATTAATAAGTTTATGACGGTATGCGGACTGTACGCACTGACTGCACAGGCATAAACACGTTCCTTTACAGAGAAACCCAGTGTAGTAAAAACAGACGTGCACATGCATCTCTGCCCTGCTGTATATTTGGTCCTTGATTTGGTCCTTGAGATTCATAACCACTGACAATACCTGACACTTAATTCAGTTTTGTTGTATGCCCAATGAGGAGTTAATAAATGTGATAAATTACTAAATTAGTAAGGTTAATCAGCTAGGTGAGTGTGAATTTTGTGTCTTCATGGAAGCCACTGTTGAGGACCACTTTATAAGTATAAGATTTGTGTGTGTGTGTGTGTGTGTGTGTGTGTGTGTGTGTGTGTGTGTGTGTGTGGACAGGCAGCTAACAACACACCTTCAATATCACCCAAGGAACTATAATTATCGGCTTTTACAATGAGCCTGTATGTTGGACATTGTGCGTTTGCTTCTATACCATTATACCACCTGTCTAACTCATTACCATAACTGGCAGTATTTGGTGGACATCTAATCCGGAGTATGTACAGTATCAAGAGTGCAGAAGTTTTTAATATGTAAATTAATCCTTGACTGTCCCAGTGTTAGTGCACTGTGATTCATGGCCGTTGGCAGAAAGCTTAAAGGTGGCCTCTCATTGTCAGACAATTACAAGTTTGGAAGTGGCCATCTTGTGAAAGTGAATATCAGCAAGATATTCAACCAGCGACTGTTTCCGACAGGTCCCCTTTACCTGTAGCTACTGCTTTGAATGTTTTGCAGTTAACTATTATACTCTTTGAATGATGTCAAAGAAATGGTGGGAAAGACAGAACGGGGCCCCAGTGTCTTCTTTTCCTTTCTCACTAACAGTTATCCTATAAACACAAACACACACTTTCCATAATTATAGGTTTGCCCCTGCCCCGACGTGGGTGTGTCTGAGAATCATTAGACCAAAGCACAGTGTACTGGGATGCACATGACAATACAAAATGCTCAAGAATATCACACCAAAACAGTGTATAACAATGAAATTAGGACTCTATTATTTCCAATTTCTACCCATAATCTACCATAACTGTATAACCAGTTTCTTGACAATTTGTCAAACACCGTCTTGCTGCTTTTATCTCTTAGAAACACACTGATTTTCACACATTTCATCTATTTACTTTTTGTACGTTGTAGACATTCCTGACATTCTTTGAACTGACAATTACCGTATTGACACTGCAAACCAACCAGTACAACAGCACACACACTTCACAGCCAAATAGTCATTCTAGCTTTACATTGTGAAGTCTTAATATACAACTACATCATGATATGAGCATATTTGCCACTGCACTCATGGTTTAAGTGAAAACTGCCTTCAAACACACCTTCTCAACAAAATATACTTCCAAAAACAGCCTGTAAAATAACCCCTACAGATTGAGCCCTTCTGGTTATTTGTGTGTGCACGATGTGTGTAGTTACATTAACAGCATACTTTGCTTTCCTAGAATGCCTGCTTCTGCAGTGACTACATACAGCCATCTAGCTGCAGCTCTGTTCTTCAGAGGAAAAAACGGGAGAGGGATGGCAGACTCTTCTCTCATTTCTTTTCATGTCCTTTACGACACATGCCTAAACAGTGACAAGAACTTGTAGCATAAAAGGGGCTACTAACATCGAGCTCACTGTAATTTAGCTATTGAATGCTATGCATTTGAGGTGTCGCCATCAGTGACTGGGAGAGGAGCAGAGGGATGCCACTGTGTCTTTAAGCAGTAATCCCTCCATTCTCTGAGCATTTGTTGCTGGCCATCTAATGGGCGGTTCGGTTTAATGTCCACAAGGGCCGCTGGGAGGTCCTGCACTATTAAAATCACTGCTGCTCTCTCACGCTGTAGCTGGTCAGGCCTGCGTGGCTCTTAAATAATGACTGAGGCTGTCTTGAAATTAAAGACGTTCTGATTTTGCATTTCAAAAGGGGAGGAACTGGGCTCATCGCAGCAACAAAAGGGGATAACAATGTTGACATTCCCGACATGTATCCTTTGGTCTTTTCTAAAGGAAAGCGGAGCTTGCCCACAGGAGACGCGGCGTGAGCAGGGGACACTACACAGTGTGCCGGTGTCTGTCTCCATCTCTGTCATGCAAGCAATGACAGCCCAAACATGCAGACCTGCTCATCAATAAAAAAAAATCCTCATAGGACAGTCATATGAAACTCAATGATCCTCCATGTTACCACTGCCCCCTACCAACAGGAAATCACTGTAGCATTCCTATAAAATCTACTGCGAGTTTATATTGACTCTATTGGACTTGCAGTATGTATATTTCCTAAAGCATCATTATTTTTACAAGGACATACAGTTTTGTGGTTGGGCCTCCTTGTAAAATGTGTCATGTGATCACTGTATTATTTTGGGTGAAGCCCCACAGTTAATTATGAATGCATTTCCAAAAGTTACTTGCAGTATAAAACATGTTCACTAACTAACTGTGGCAGCCATCTGAAGTCATTTTCATGTCTGATGATGTACTTTTGTGGGTGCCTTTAGTGAAGAGGTGGCAGTGATTAGGTGTGTGGGGACTGGCTGTTGATTTTGAGAGTATGTTACAAAAGGTCACAGAACAGGCTGAAGCATAAACTGCTACTGCTGAGAGCAAGGAAGCAATGTTGCAACGCTAATCTGCCTGTCTTGCAGAACAATTTGCACCCAAAAAAAAAAAACACAAGAAGCACAAGAAAGGAGAAGTTGTTTTCATGCAAAAAAAAAAAAAAAGCAGCCTTCCTCCAGAAGTTAGTAAAAAGTTTTGGATCTTAACTTGACAATTAGCAGTGCCTTCCAAACTTTCAGGCTTCCTTTGAGCATAAAGCAGCATTGATCTTGCAAAAGATCAGATATCAGCTGTCAGGCTTGTCATTTCCAAATCCTGCAGCATTCAACCCCTAGCAGCCTGTTTTCTTCGACAAGGGCTTTGGTTTCTTTGTAAACAAAAGCATAGTTGGCACTCTGGTTTGAAAAAAATGAAGTGTGTGTTTCCAAAGCAATTGCCGGCGCTCAGTGAACGTGTTTTCAACAAGTTTTCACAGTGGTGAACAAGTAGTAGTAATAGTAGTAGTGGAGCTTGCAGCTGGATGGGGGGCCCAAGATTTTTGGAGACAGAGAAATAGAGGGGAAATGAAAGAGAGAGGGTATATTGAAGTGTGTGTTGTCTTTATGTGTGAGTGAGGGGGTGTCTCGGGGCAGTCTTGGCCGTGATTGAGAGCTCGTCCTTACCGCTATGAGCGTGTTATTCCGCTGTTCCGTGGAGGAGGCAGAGTCCGGGTCCGGCTGCTTGCTCTGCGCCTGCTTGCTGCTGCCACCGGCCGACTTCTTGGCCCTCTGCTCCAGACTCCGCTGGTACAGGCTGACCGTCTCCCTCCGCTCTATCTCCAGCTGCTCGGCATGGGCTTGCTGGTACCTGTTCTCGCAGTTTACGTGGTGTCTCCGGCAGCCCTCTATCCGCTGCCTCAGCCTCTCCACCACCGTGCTGTGCTTAGGTATACCCACCGCCCCGGCGGGCACCACGCTCCCGGCGGCCGGGTTCATGCTGTTGTTGATGCAGATACTGCCGTTGGGTCCGGCAGCGGGGGAGGCGAAGTCCCCCATCACTGGGCCGAGTGGCTGCTATTTTGGAAGAACTTTTCTCCCCGTCAAGCTCACCGCCACCGCCGCCACCACCACCACCTCCTCCGGCCACCTCCACCTCACCAACCTAGTGTCCTCTCCCTCTCTGTCCTTCCCGGTGAAGGGTCCCAAGCAGCCGGGGAGCGGACGGAAGGTACGACCGAAAACAGCCGCCGAAGCGAGCAAAGGTTTAAAGGGCTGCGAGCCTAGCAGTCATATGTTTAATGGCTCGCGAGTGACCGTTTCTTCTTCCCTCCTCGGCACTGTTTCCAAACAAACCGCTCCCGACAACACAAATAACACCAAGCCTGAGTGAGACCAGAACAAGCCCCAACTGATTTCAACAATAAAGCCGCTGCCACGCTGCTAACAACAACTCCGCTGGAAAAAACAACAATACCGTGAAGGTATGAACGTTAGCAGGCACTCTACGGTCATATACACACAAACCGTCCCGCGGAGGAGCAGCAGCGGCAGCAGCAACAGCCCACTCGCCGTTTTACGGCGTTGTCCTTTGAGAAAAAGTTTTGCTGCCTGAACCGAACGGGCTCCGGAGTTTCCCAGTGAACTTGCATCTCATATGGTTTTGGTTTGAAAGAAATCCCGGTGAAGATGTTGATGAGTTGGGTGAAAGAGCACAAGCGCCCTCGGTAGTCCGGTTGTGAGGCAACTAGAGTAGCCCAGACGGCGCAAAACGCGGATATGGGAAGCAGTGGCGGAAGTCTGTAGTCACTGGCTGCCGCTTGCCACCATCACAATAATCAGGTCCGCTTCTCCTCCATGCCAGCGGAGTGATATCAGGACAGGAGTTGAGTAAAAACCAGCTAGAGGCTGTGAGGAGCCCGCTGATGGACACTCGGAAAACCCGGAGTGGAGCCCGGACTGTATCCCGGAGAGGACCAGGCTGGTCCCACCTACGACTTGTGCTGTGTTGTATTATAGGTTACACACCAAGTTAGTCAAAATCTGCTTGCCATTGGTGTAAATGGACAAGGAATAACTCTTTTTTAAAGTATTCTTTTCAATACTAACTATTACAGAACCACAGGACCCTTTCATGAGCTATGGAATTACACCATCATCTGCACCATCCACCATAACACTGAAGCACAATAACCTTGTTTGATATGTTGAATTACAAAGTTTTATTGCTAAAGTGCTATAAAGCCAGTTTAACCTTAGAAACAAAATGCAATTATTAATGAATTACAGGATACTGTTACTATGAAATGACCTTTATTCAGAGGGTACTATAATACTATTACACATTTTGGTGTCCTGAACTACATTTTCAGACCTGCATCATGTGTGAATGGTGACTGGTTCAGAAATCATACTAGCATACTTGTATTTGACACACTAATGAACCCTTCACACACAAACTTTGGCCAGCTCATGAGAGGTTAATGCAACATCTTAAATGTGTTTTTCTCAACATTACACTGCATTACAATTCTTGAATGGACTCAGAAGAGTGGCGTTTGGAAGATTCATTGCCAATATCTACCACCCAAGTATTACTAACCCTGCAGTAATGTTATTCAAATGCACCACAGAAACTCATCATGTCCACTGACATGCACTGCTAAAACCACAAATCATTGTCTCAGGCCAAATATATTGAGATCGTTTCACAGAATTCAGGTGATTTAGATGATGATCCTCAGAATTGTGAAATAACTGTCACAAAAAAGTTACAGGGAAGGATGTCAGAAGTCTTTATGTGTAGAATGAAACACTTCTGTGACTGTTGAATCACAGCTAAAAATATTCAAGCAGGAATTGCTAGTAATGACATCCAATGTATTATGTGCTGATAGCCTTCCTATGATGTAAGCTATTGGTTGGCCTGCTCATGTGATGCATTGTTTGGGTGTATTGCATGGTTTCGTGGTAATACATCATCTGCTGAGTGTACAGTTTATAATACATAGTACTGAAGAATATGCAGTATTCTATTCCCTTGAGTTTTACATTTTTGTCATTTACACCTTTTTCATCAGAGAAAACCTACATGGAGTATAACTTTTGTCTCAAGACATGTTTACAAAATTAAAATAAGGAAAAAAAAGAAAAACAGCCGAATTAATGATTTCATAATTTACAAATAGATTCAAATGATCAATCTCTAATGGCAAAAGTACATGTGGACCTTTTTCGGCTAATTATAGCTTAAAATATAATGGAGAACAGATACTGATTGTTTAAAATGTTGATGAAATCACACGTCACGTTGGCAGCTAAATCGCAGAAAAAAAGGAGCAGAGGTGCAGGGGCAACAGGGGCTCAAACTCCAGCAAACATCTGCTTTAGAGAAGAAGAATTGAGTTTCATTTGTGAAACATTTAAACAACAGACTGTAGAGATGAAATAGGGCAGAGTTACACGGTTTACAATTTAGGGCATTTAGGTGATTGGCAAAAGGTGCAACAGTAGAATGAGTTTCGGTTCCATTTAAAGACTCCAATAATAAGGAAAAGTACCTAACCATTGTGCTTTAATAATGGCTGTTAAAGATACTTCTGCCACATGCAAGAAAAAGAAAAGTAAAATAAGAGAGCACTTGTAAGGTCCTGCTTGTTCTTTATGACAACCATGTATTTCACATCTTACTATCAACTTCCAGGACCTAATACATATGAAAATATGACCTTCAATGCAATGGACACGTGACTGATGATTGCTTGTAATATAAAGCAATGTTGTGAATCACAGGTACTTTTACATTGCATGGTGATGATAACCATACATGACCCTTCTCTTCCCAATCACCAAGTCAACACCAAAGAAGGACCACAGCGTGCACACACACATTCACATGCACACAAATGGACTTAATCTTATCCTCACAATTGCATGTGGTTTAAATCAAGGTTGTGTCGCAGAAGAGGCCATTTTGCTCTCTCTCTCTCTCTCTCTCTCTCGCTCTCTCTCTCTCTCAGTGTGTGTCTCTCTCCCACTTTTATTTTTATCTGCCATGTCATGTGGGAGTTCTGAGTCCCTTCCCCGACTGTTCCAACCATATGTGCTCCCTTGTCTCTTTCTAACCATCCCACCAACACACACACTCGTGTACTCACACACGCAGTCATTCACCACCACACATGCTGTAGACCAAGAGACATGGACCTGCACACTCACACACATACATACACTCACACAATATGCATGGCAATTAAAACATGGACAGCATGTGTCTCTGCTTCCACCTCATTGGGTGTTATTCATTTCTGTTTCCTGTTTCAGTGTTAAAAGACTATTAACGAGGTGATTGCTGCATGAGCATTAGTGATCAACATTACATGTCAAACACAAATACATGTGTGTACGTCTAAAATACGTATAAATGCAAAAGTCTGTCCCTGACTTACTGAGTGATGAAGTTACACCATTGGTCGGTCAAAAATGTACCCATCGGCCGTTGCTCTTTCAAAATGAATAGGCGTGAACGGTCCTCAATTACGTCCTCAGGAGGCTTTTAAGCTTTGTTTATGCTCGTGCGAGACACCCACAGATGCAGAGTTAGCTACAAGCGTGCACTGAGCCGTTTATGCTCAATGCCCTATCCCTTGCAGTATTCTCCGAAACCAGGGCACATACAGAAAAAACATTCTGTGAAGAAGCAGGAGGTCAACGAGTGTACCAGAAGAACACCACAGACCAAACATGGCTGCACACTCTGCTATACAGCTCCTCAATGCCGAGGAAGAATTGTAATGAATTATGAAATCATATCTATTCATGGACATACTTTACCGCCATTATACAGTGTTAGTTATAGTTAGTTAGTGTTTGGAACAACAAATGTATTCTAATGAAACAAAGGTTGAATATCCTGTCTATCCTGATTTTTAAGATCTCCTTTTTTTTTTAAGCATTTAAAAACAAACTGGCCAGCTTTTTAAAATACTTGAGACTTATTGCTTCTACTACTACTACTTTACTTATTAATTTAGGTGAAATGTTAATTGAACTGACCTCCTCTTCCAGTAATCTCTGTTTTTTTGTTTTTGTTTTTTTCTTAAATGTCTAATTTGGGGATCTCTTTTACTTTAAATCATTCAGCATTTTTGGTGAAAGCTTTACATTTGTAGTTCCATAGTGTTCTGGTTCTTTTTCCAGGGTAAAATCTTGTGGAGGCCACAGAGGGCACAGGAGCATCAGCTTCCTCTTTGGAGTAAATAGAAGAAGAACTAAGAAGTTACCAGGAGCAGTTCTAGCTGAATGGACACAGAAATAAATTGTACAGAAAAGAAAACTTCATCAACTGAACATCCTAGGAAAAATAATTCATAGTATTGAAGACTCTGTTTGATCACCAAGTAAACTGTGATCTGTGCAATGCAAAACCGCAAAACACAAAACAGCAAAAACACATATCACCAAAATGTAAAAACTGGGACCTCACATTCCTTTTTGATCGTGACATGACAATGGCATGGAAAGAATAACAGTAGCAGAAGCAAATTATTACTACACTGTTTCTGACTATTTCATCATCCCCCATCTGCCAGACCTGAAGCCATGAGGATTTTCTTGGAACATCTTGGCTTTCTCTTTGCTTTGTAGATGGGAAGGCTTTGGTTCACTTGTTGTTCTGGGTTGAGTTCTCCAGTGGCCCTGGGCGAAATATTGGCTCAAATAACTCTTGCTGGTTGCTTCTTTTTACATGCTTATAGTGCACTACACCTTAGAGGAGAGTGACCCCTTGACTGAGACAGTACCTTACAGATTTCAGCCAGTGACAGTAGAATTGAAATTCTGATTCTTCCACCAATGATTCTTATGTTTGTAACAAGAGATGGACATTTCCTCCAGACACACATTATGCCTATAAGCCTATGAAAGGTCAAATAAATTGGTGTGGTAACCCTGCAAATAACTGTTAATAGCAATGTAGTTGTCCATTTATGACAATAATGACAAATTGGTGGCAAGTTCCAACAACGTAACTGAAGGTTTTGATATCTGATCCCTGGTACAGCTCTACTCTGTAGCAGCTGAAGCTAATGTTAGCTTCACAGACTGGCAGGACGAGCTGCTTCACAGCCCTGAATCCTGGAGGACCAGATTCAGATGATTCAGACTTTATCTGGGAATTTCGAACACTGTCCACTCTTTATCTTTCAAACTTAAAATGATAAATTGATGCTTACTTCTCAATAAAACAACTTTTGGCTAAGTTTAAAATAGTACAGACACCAGAACGCAGAGAGCATAACCAGGCAACAGTAAGAGTTTCATTTTGTATTGTGACCAACTTAGAGAATTCATGTTAATTAGCTCCAGCTGTGACATTTGACAGTTACAGTTCTCTCACCTCTTACAGCTTGGTAAGACATTGGCAATGTCAATGGCATGTACACTACTTTCTGCTAACAATCCCACAATGCAATACTCCGCATTTTATAGATATGACAATTACCATTGTGTGACTCTACAGCTGTCAGTGATGACACAAAATCACTTTGATTGAAATCTCAATTTACTCCTCACTGTAGAGTAAATTACTGTGTGTAGAGTAAAATGCTGAGTGTTTATTATATAGGGAGAGTAAATGAGTGAACGACGGACTGATTTTGGACATAGCCAGATAATGTATAATATTATATATTAATATATATTTATATATACTGTATATAAGTTATAATCTATATGATTATGTAAGAACAAATAGTCTAGAACCACACTATTGGCTCTGTGAGGTTATACGTAGGTGCAGTGGTGCTTTGAGTTCAATGCCAATGTCAGCATGCTAACATGCTCACAGTGACAATGCTAACATGCTGATGTTAAGAAGGGAATGTTCACAGTGTTCAGTATCTTAGTTTAGCATGTTAGCATCCTAACATTTTCTTATTAGCACTAAACACAAAGCACAGCTGGTGCTGATGGGAATGTCATTAGTTCTGTATTAGTATTTGGTCATAAACCAAAGTATTGGACAAAGAGGAAGTCAGGAGATCACCAAAGTCAGTAGGATTCATCATCTGGGGACCATGACTGTCTGTACCTAAATTCATGGCAATAGTTGAGTTCAATTCAATTCAATTCAGTTTTATTTATATAGCGCCATATCATAAAAAAGTTATCTCAGGGCACTTTTTCGAATAGAGCAAGTCTAGACCGACTCTTTATGATTACAGAGACCCAACAGTTCCCACCATGAGCAAGCACTATGCGACAGTGGCAAGGAAAAACTCCTTGAGTTGAGAAATTTCAGTCTGGAACAAACCGGTGGACCAACCGTCCAACAGATAAACATCGCCATCCCTACAACCACATTGCTAGCATGGCTAAAAAATGACATTGCAGCTCTTAGGTATTTTAATTGGTTTTCCATTTTTATTGCAAGCTTGTGCAGCATTATTCAGATCTTTTT
The DNA here is from genome assembly GCA_005408345.1 of Macquaria australasica. Classification (NCBI taxonomy): domain Eukaryota; kingdom Metazoa; phylum Chordata; class Actinopteri; order Centrarchiformes; family Percichthyidae; genus Macquaria; species Macquaria australasica. The sequence continues at coordinate 851,443 of SEMN01000176.1, read as the reverse complement.
TGCTGGCAAACATTGTGTTTTCCAAAGAAGTTTAAAATCTCATTAATTAATGGGATTACCATCAACTCCCATAATGAATCAGTGCTGAGAATAAAACCAAAAGCATGTGAGTCATGTTCCACTGGACTGGACAATGACAGAAATTTACTCAGTGTTATAAATTATTAGATTGTCCTTATTCGCTTTATATTCAGTTCAGATTTAAGACAAAATAAAAAACATGTTTGGCAAATATCTGACTATGGTCTGACTTATCACTGTAACTTCCTCTTCTACTCCCCTGTGCACCACAAACCATGACCACTACTTTGCGTCACATCGACCAGCTAGCTCTACAAGCACGGTTTGATAAAGAGACTCAGCTGTGTGTCCATTGATGTGTGTGTGTGTGTGTGTGTGTGTGTGTGTGTGTGTGTGTGTGTGTGTGTGTGTGTGTGTGTGTGTGTTTGTGTGTGTGGTGTTCTGGTGCTGCCGGTTTAGCACTTCAGGAATGAATGGAATGTTGTCTTACACACACAGCGCAAATGAACCACATTTTCAAGTGCTTGCTTTCACCTATTTTTACTCCATCTTCTCTGCTTCTTGTCCTCTGCTACCATAATGCTTACAGATTTTCTCATTTTTAATTTGTTTTAAACTGGTTAAATGGCTTTACTTTCCATCCTTTTTTTTGGTTGTCAGCACTGACATTGTGGGAGTGGGTGGTTGTGGATGTTTGCAGGATTTTGGAGCAAGTGAGCGTCCAACTGTATTTTGACTCTAAAACAGCCATTGTTAAGTTAAAATACGGGTTTCCCACCATAAAAGAGCTCCAAGCTGAACTCTCTGTGATGCATTAGGATAGTGTATACGCTGATGTCTTTTAACACTTGCAGTTAGCCAGTCATTCCTATTAAAGAAGAGAGTTGTTTTTGAGAAGTTAAAGTGATAATTATTAAGAGATGTTAATAACTGTTTTCACTGGATCTGCCTCTGCGTTGTGCTCTTACACAAAAGCACAAAAGATCATTTGTTTGCTCTCGAACAAAACAGAGACATATTCCTTTTCTTTTCTCACTGTCATGCCGGTTTGTCTGCTCACGACTTCAAGTGTGGGAGGCAAAGAATGAGTTTACACAAAAGGTATGGACACACACACACACTTAGAAACATACTCGGCGTTGAGAACTCAGAGCTGAAAGGAAGTATTGAGTGTTGTAAAAGTCAAAAGGCCAGACAACAATGTCTAGTGTATCTGACTGTGTGTTGCTCTCTTTGTTACATCATAAACCAATCAAACTGATTCAAACCAAATACAAACATCCACAAAGAAAAAAAAGAGAAATGTGCTTAACCTAAATTTGAGGATTTCCTCCCACACTGACGCCACATATCTCCTCCTCCTCTTTTTTTCCCCCTCATGTGGCCTTTTCTGTCTTCCTCTGCCCTCACCATATCTACTTCCACAGCGTTTTGACATTCAGACCGCACTGTGCTCACCCTGTGATGACCCCCGACACGCGCTCAGTGATACCGAGGGGGAGAATGGGGCTCTCCTACCCTTCGGGCTCTTCCGGAGACTCCCCTCCCTGTAGTGGCAGAGAGAAAGAGAGAGAGAAAGGGCCCTGCCTACTCTGCCTGTCTCTCTCTCTCAGTGGAGAGGTTGCCAGACTGTTGCATTAGGCCGCCTGTCTCTAAATATTTAATGTACGCAGCACTGCCTCAGAGAGCGGGATAAAGAAAGAATCACTGTGGTTGATATATTGATGAGCCACAGGGAGGGCAGAGGATTGGATGGAAGGAAGGAGGAGGGGTGAGAAATAGAGGACTAAAAGGAGGGAGGACAGAAGGATGTGAGAGACAACCTTGCTCAAGGGCACACCGATGGTTAGTGAGGGAGTGGAGAGAGTTGCTTGCTTACTGTCCACACCCAGATTTTTTCCATCCTGTTCCAAGATGGCCACTCTAATACAGGTAGATTTTAAAATGCTGTAAACACGTTCCATCTACACTGTGTTTCCATACATTGTTTTCTAAAACCTGACAGTCCATTCTGTAGATGTCAAGTTATTTCACTTCAAACCAAAAATGTCAACCTCATGGTGGCACTAGAGGAAAAGTCAGGACATCTAATATTAGTCGGGCTATTTCAGTCTGGACCAAAGTAGTTGACCAACCGACCAAGATTACCATCCCTCGAACCATGCCGCTACTGTGGCTTAATATTCATTCAAAAGCAGAAGCTATTACGAGGCTTCAGCAGTCTGAGAGACCCACATCTAGTTGGTAGACAATCTTCCAAAGGTACAGTCTTTTTAGTATGAAATTCCCTTGTCGTGTTTCCACAGACAGTTTCCTTGCTGAGCTGTCTGCTGAGATATCTCCTCGATTTGTCCAACAGAATGTTGATACCTCATGTTTCGGCTTGTCGCATCTGACGGAAGAGATGAGCTTCTATATCAATCAATACAGTGGTCTACACAGGCCGAGTAATGGCTCAGGTTTCACTCATGCTATATGCCCGTAATCACAACCGGAAGTGTATTTCTACGCTCCAAGTCCATTTTGTTCTATTTTATGTGCATAACTACAGTGATTGTGTGTTGGCTCTGAGCGCTGCCAAAACGCGGGTGACCTACACTCAATACTGTGCCTGAATGCATCTTGTGTAGCCTGAAGATGCTGCTGCTAACATGCTGCTTTCCCTACGCAGGTCATTGTGTTAGCTTCACATTTTTACCTAGAACGAGGATGAATGATTGCAGCGACCAATATCTCTTAGGTGTGTGGGTGATAAGATAGATTTGAAAAATACAAACCGGCTGTAGTCTTTGCTCAGCACTCTGCTCAAATATAAGTCAGTGTGTATTGATATCAGTAAGTCCTCAGTATGAACATGTTAGCATTGTGACAAATGTAACTTACAAGTGTACCAGTTGCATTTTCTATAGTGCTAAATTGGTTGTATAACATGAAAAAGTGCACTTGGCAAGCTAGCCAGCTAGTGTGCTGGGTCTGTATTGACTGTATTACTGACCTGTACATATACTCTGTTCCTATACATGTACATATTTCTGTGTTGTTGTATTTGTGTTGTGAAGCGTTGCCAGTTAATGAGAGACATGTCGAAGCGTGTTGGGTCTGAGCTGCCACACAACACACAGGAAAGAGGTCACTCTCACAATTACTGTTTTACCTTTTTCAAAGAGATATGTTCTTTCCAGAGCAAATGCGAAAATTAGACTGCACCAGCAGGCCAAGATTTCACAAATGGATTTACGTCACATAAAGAACACATTAGCCTACTCCTATATCAGCATTTTAAGATTAGTTCTTTTTCCCTGTGAAGGGTGGAACTCACAAACATGAAACGGTCAAAACAGAGCTGATAAACATGTAACTGAACTCATAAATAAGCTCTATAATCTTATCTTAATTTGATAATTAATGATTTGACAAACATATATTGTATATCTGCTTGGAATTTAAATGGAGTGAGCACTTGAATATCACCAGTCTACTATATGGGATAGTTTGTGTGGAATAAATCTGCTTATTTCTCTCTCTTCACCCTCAACGACGAAGTAGCTGTCGAAACTGAAGATGATGCACACAGTCCTTCCTCTAGAGTAGACTATTCTTTGTCTGTATTATATACCATTATGGCAAGCGAGCAGGTCTCATTTTAAGTTTGATGTCTCATTTCATGTTGAACATGGTCTCATGGGAAAGGGAGAAAAAGATTTTGAGGAGAAAGAAAACTAAAATCCCTCAGAAATCAATCGGGGCTACAGTTTTGCGAGTTTCAAACTTTTAAAAAATTGTGTTCCAAAAACGTTTCTTAAAAAATATGATGAGTCAATGCACATTAAATGAGCATATGTGTGTGTATGAGCATGTGTTCACTCTCTGCAGTGTGTCCATGGCCTGGCATTAGACGCTGATGTGCTGCAATAACTGCTGCTTTTCCTACAGGAATGCTATTGTCACCCACACATACACACACATTACCACAGTGTTTACTCCCAGTGCACGGTGCCGCGATGGTCTAAAACCTCTGGCTGGGAAACAAGAAGCGGTGACCACACTCGCCGTGAAGGCTGGAGATGAGAATTATATTGTTTTCTGCCTGATCAGCTGTTTCAGAGGAGTAAGAAGCAAAACACAAAGGATTTGAAAAACAAGTTTAAAACCAGACTTCTACTGAAAAAGACTAGATTTTAGAAGTAAGGGACAACGATTTTTTTTCTTATTGTTACTGTTGGTTATTTTACAGTTAAAGAGACAGACATTATTTTCATGTGGTGGAAAAAAAGAAAAGAGGTATTAATGAAGAAAAAATGAGTGTGAAAAAGGTGAGACACAGAGAACATGGGGGTGGACTGTTAATGGCAATAAAAAGGCAGAGAAAAATAATCTCCCCTGTAAACAATACAAACACACACATACGCACACCCACATGTGCATGCCATGATCACAAAGGATGCTGGGTAATTATGCTAATGATGCCATAATGAGATGCATATGCCCTCTCTCATTAAGGAACGACATATTCTTTCCTTTCGAAATATGTTAATTTCTTAAGTACCATGCACACGCTACTGCGACATACAAGGAGGCACACACACACAATTATGACTGACATCTCCTCTGCTTATAGTTAGTTAACCCTGTATGCATACACAAAAACACACACGGGCCTACACTTCATGCACACACACACACACACACACAGATATAAACACGAGGCACTATTTGCATATGCATGAAAGACTGATAAACTGATGGACCCGTGGAAACGATGAGGATTACATGGCTGCCATAAACAATGCTGTGACTGTGTGCTGTGATTTTATGGAAAACAAACACACACACGTGCACATGTACATATACTGTACAAGACCAACACACACACACAGGCCTAAAAAATGAAACAATAAAGTTGAATTGATGATAAAACTACTTTATCAAATCAAGTCTTAATCAGTCATGTCAGTATAAAAAAAAAAAACTAGGATTTAAGATGCACACACACACACACACACACAAACTTAACACACTGACACATAACAATGTGACAGTCTGACTTCTAAATTTAGATCATAATATGTGTTCATGACTTCATGGGTGCGTTTATGACTTCATGACACCATCGAGACATTCCGTGTCCACACAGGTCAGCTGGAGAAGCACAACCACAGGCTGATGTCAATAACTCGACCACACACACACACACACACTGACTCAGAGTACTCACTGAATATCCCTTAATGACTGTTATTTGACACTTGCTTGCCATGTCATGGTGACGCAAGGCAAAGAGAACGATTAAATACGACTCTCTCGTCTATGCAAAAACAGACAAACAAGGTGGCCTCGACTCTGGAGCTCTGATGCCAAAATCAATTCATCGAGATTTTTTTTATCAATTTTTTTTTAAAGACAACTTTTCACAGTGTTGTAGCTTACATTTAATAGCACAGAACCAAACTAATAGGTGTTCACAGGGAACTGCAAAATGTTTAGGAAGGTCATCACAAAGAGATCTTTGAGTCATTGACTTGAAGTTTAAAAGATTGGTTTTATGTTTTTTGTGCTTCTCAGACAGCCCACATGCTCTCCACTGTGAGATAAGGAAAGTGGGTGGATGAGTGATGAACCTGGAAGCAAGATGTTGAAAATGGAATAAATTGCCAATTCCCCCTTCCTGCTAAAAACTTGAAACAGCTATAATCAATATATTTATAAAAACAATGAATCAAATGACTATGTGTGAAAGGCTGCCTACTCCGTAGTTCCCCTCAGCTCTACGAAGCGTCTTTCAGCTCATTGTTTTGGTTTTTTGGCCTTAACTTTACTGTTTTGGTTCATTGTCACAGCTCTCATCTCTCATCAGCACCTTTATACAACTGCAGCACGCAGCTCTTTTCAGCAAAAAAGCTGTAAAAACACACTGTACATTACCTGCAGCAGTCAGACGAAGTTTGCAACTAGCTAGTGAACAGAGTGGAGCATTTAGCAGCTAAAGAGTTAGATATGTCCCTGGTGGAGACCAAAAACAGAGCTAAAAGGAGAGTGAATATTGCACTTACATTCATTACACGACTCCCAAATGAATGATAATGTTGCTCTGTATCTGCCGGATGTGTAAATAAGCAACTTTATGCAAACAAGTTCACTATATCAACTTAAAAGGTGATGATATGTCATATGTTTGTTTACAGCTTGTTTCCTTTGCTCCCAAGTGGCCAGAAACATCAATTATTGCAGTTTAAAGTAATATTTTAGTCATTTTGATGTGATTATAGCTTTCTTTAATATGGCATAGGTTTTGTGAGTGTCACTGATTTGAATCCACGGGTGCATTAGAAATTTTGAAATCCTAATATAGGGGCTTTAAATCACTGAGTGAGCCACTAAAAGATATTTCAACATGCATCTTAATCATTCTCCATGGTTGTATTGATTTTTGATATGCCAAGCAATAAGTAAACCTCCCATCTTGTTTAAACAGGCAGGCCAGTTCACTCAAGATGTTAAAATTAGAAGTTAGCTGGCTAATGTATGGACGCCTCACTTTTAAAAATAGGATATTTTTTGCGTGTTTATCCAGAGTTGAGTTGCATGTTTGATTTTTTTGTTGGCATTTTTACGTACATAGATGATAAATGTGGTCTGGTGTGGTTAGGAAAAACATATGCATTAAGGCATACACAAACAACCTCCAGGTGCATTTTGGGTGATCCGATTCTAATGTCGGGTGCGTTCACACCTGTATTTTCACCTGTCTGGTTGTGATTACCCTGCATAGACTCTAACGTCTGTAAATCAGGCTGTGATTGGTTGTCTTCGAATCAACATCACCTTGGTCCTACCAGTAGCCAGACAGCTCATCCACTGTTTCTGGTGTGACCAATCACAGAGAGGGCGAAGGAAATGTCAACCACTTAAGGATTCTTTCGGAGTGTGCATGTGTCTTTCCGTGCAGATTATAGGTGTGCATATGCATTTCTTTGTGTGTCTGAGTGCACGTGTGCACACATGTTTGTGTGTCCCTCTGTCTTGGAGAACAGGATGCACATTGTCTAAAAGTGAAAATACTTTTAGATAAGTTTATAGACAGATCAGTATTGGTGCAGTCACGCTGCAGGAGGTAAACTGTTATTTGGTTGAAGTCACTCTACACCATGCAGCTAATGGTGGCGGGTGGATTAAGCCCCAGGCCCCTGACTCACAGGGGGCCCTAAATGCGTCTGTTGTCTCTGTGCTGCACAAACCTTTGTACTTTCAAAATGCCACCTTTTCAAGTAATGAGATAAACAACCCTGTTTTTTTTAGCTCATCAAACGTGTGTTATTAAGTTTATCCCTGGCTTCTGAGGGACTTCAGTGAGCCAAAGTGTTATTAAAAATAGGTTTGATCTAAAAGAGGTCCCTGCACATCCTTCCATCAAAGTAAATATATGAAAATAACCAAAGCCAGATTGAGGTTTAACATCAGAAATGCTGTGATTGATGTTGCAGTGGACAGAGAGAGGATGTTGGTTATTCTGTGTGTGGTTACACTGTTGAGCGTTTAGGATTTCCTTTACCTTTTTTTCTTTTTTTTACTGCACTGCTATAAAGGGGTAAACACATCATGTGCTGTATTGTATGTGTCTCGCTTGTACTTACAATAAAAACATAAAGTTAAAGATATAACTTATATTTGTGCAACATGTGCATATAGGAGATGTTTATTCTTTCACATCTCCAGTTCTTTAACAAATACTTACACATATGTACAGGAGAGGAGACAAAATAAGAGGCAAACTCAACTTTACACATCAAAATTAATGTACTTGTCATGAGGAGTAGTATTCAGCCTATGAAAACAGTTGTATAATATCTTTTGTGGCTCTGAGGGGAACTTTCTAACATCTGAGAAAATTATGTCACCAGGGTTATTTCCGCTCGGGATTGGAGACTACAAAGCCTTCGATACAAACTGGGAATGAAAGAATGAAAGACACTATCAAGTTGCATTTTGGGAAGTGTAGGATACGGGGTGTGAATGGGAGGGGAAAAGCCAATTTCCCACCTCAAGACCTGGTACCATTTCAGGGAAAATGCTGATACGGCTGTGTTGTGAATGAAAGCAGTAACATTGCAGGGACAAGCGCGTAAAGGGTTACATCCGTCTGACCAAAGACACTTTCACGTGGAGTGAGCGAACCAATCACAAGACTCCACTGATAACGTATTTGAATCCGCGACTTGTTTACAGTTACCTTGCCAATGCTTTCATGGGTGATTTGATGACTGAATATTAAATACATTACAAAAACATTGGCACCGGACAAAAAACAGCTCCTCGACCACAATGTTCCTGAAAATAGTAAGAGACGTCTTCTGCTGCGTACGCGTACATCCGGCCATGGCCCGTCTTCTTCTTCTTCTGTTGAGTTTTATGGCGGTTGGCATCCATAAGTGTTGCATTACCGCCATCTACTCAACTGTCCCTTGCCCCATCTATTCCGGCATTGCCATGGGATGTGTGAAAATGTTCAAGACGGAAATGTTCCTGAATGTAGCTGCATGTGTGAATAGTGAAAATCACTAGTGGCGCTTGAAAGGTTCAACCAGGCTCAACTTTCGCCGCAACACAATGCAACAGCATCTGGCAATTGGTGCCGCGTTGCAAGCGCGCATTCCTGATGGATTACTTTGTAACATGAACACTGTATTTCTACTATTTACCCTGCAATCATCGTGACAAAAGGTAAAATAGTTATTTCTTTTGTAATAACTTTCCAGGGTTGTCCTGTCTGTGAGGAGTCCAAACTTGTGTTTTGGCATCTGAGAAGCCTTTAAACACATTAATCTGTTACTCAAACTGGATGTCCTGGATCATATTTCATTGTCTGACCGGTACCTAAAACAACACGCCCCACCAACACAGACCCATGCACTGTTGTAACGCAGGGCTGTTTTCGGTCTGACTCCCAGCCAAAAGTCAGGACATCCTGGCATGCATTTTGACATTTTTTTAAAATTTTATTTAATTTTATGTGTCGTTTGCAAGGACTGCATGCAGTGTCAATATGTTATTCTAGTAGACAGTGGAGCAGGTGAGTTTGATGTCCTCCTCCACTGCTGATGAATCAACAGCTCTGTTCTGTCCTGTGGTTTCTGGCTGACAGAGAAGCAAAAGAAATGGCAGTTCAGGGTGCAGGCTACTACTCTACTCACTAAAGTATTACAGGAGTGTGTGTGTGGGTGTGTGCATGCTCCCCCCGCAGAGTATGTGTGAGTGGGATGAGATTGAGGCAGGAAGAAGAATAGAGTGAGGGAGAAGGGGGGAGAGGAGAGAAAGGGGAGGTGGGGGGGGGGGGGTGGCATGGCATGTATGGTGAAGATCATAAACTAACACTGTAGCACTGTTCATGGCTGCCTGCAAACCCTGGAGTGGACTTTTACTGGAACAGGATGGCCGAACAGATGTATAGACAGACAGACAGACAGACAGACAGAGAGAGAGAGAGAGAGAAAGAGAGAGAGAGAGAGAGAGAGATGACACAAAACACTGATCCTCATTCAAATGCCTAGTTTGCCCACAAGCTGCTGAATATTTTAGAGCAATTCAATTAGTCAATGGATAAAGCTACAAGGTGGGACAAACACACACACACACACACACAGGCAAACCCACACATTTAGCATCCCAAATGGACACTTTCTATAAAGCTTGCGTGCACACACACACACACATGCGTGCACATGGATAACCTGGTTAGCTGTTGATCCCTTCTGTAGCTCTGGATAGTCTAAGCACATGCAGTAGGGACTGTGTATGTGTGAGTGTGTGACTGTGTCTGACAGTAACCTTCACACATTATCACCTGTTGGGTGTAGAGTGGTACACCTTATTGTGAATAAAGTCAGAATGAATTTCTGTTGTTTAAACCCTCACTCCTTATTGTTTGTCTTTGCTACTTTACTTTGGCTTTTTCTAGCGTCTCTTTTTCACCCTGTCCCAGCTTGACAAGTTAGAGATTCCTCTCACACATACAGATTGCAAGCATTTTTACTCCATTGCACATCTCTCTTTCCCTCTATCCATATTTCTCACTTTCCGCTCAATAAGAAACAGCAGTTTTTTGAAAGTGTCATGACTTGTAATCCCTCCCCATAAAAAGGGGAACAACTGTTTAAAAAATATCAGCAAATGAATGAATAGAGAAAAAAAAAAGATTGATCACTCCCACCAGAATTGTGGGCATTTCTTGTTATACTTACAGTATACTTACAACAATTGACATGCAGTAAACATAAAGTATAAATTTGTTTATACTTTAGTATGCATCTCCTAACAACTCTTGTACATCTTATCTTTACAAGTAAAATCTCAAAATCAACCTTTGTGTTTACTCTTTCCAGCCATATTGCTTGTATGCATCTCACCAGGGCTCAGCTTTCACATAGAGCTGTGGTTGTCCATGCTAAAATGACACACAATTAAATCTCCTAACTTCTACATCTTCTTCACCCAGAGATGTAATTTACACAGTGTGCATGTGGATAAAATGCCAAGTTACGTGTTAAACTGCAAATCTGCAAATCTTGAGAATTGTGGTTGTAAAGGACTGGCTGAGTGGTGGAGGGAGAACACACTGTGTACAAACAAGCAGTTCAGGCTGGTTTTAGTGAGGTTGGGACAAAAACTCTACACAAAAATGAAAGCAAAAATTTACTGAACATAAGGACCTCATCAGTCTGGAGCTTCTACCCCTTGCTTTTAAACAGGAGGCTCCTCCTACAGACAAACCAATGTTAGTTCAAAATCAATTAAGACATTTAGATAACATTTCTATGTAAAAACAATAAAAAACAATTTCTAATCATTATTCTAATTATCCTACCAGAGAAATATTAACAATATAGGTTGTTTATGGTACTTTAAAAAGACTATTCCCTGAAACGGTCCCCCTCCCCCCAGACATTTCCAAATAACAAGACTAAGTCATGCTTGCAGCTGTACTTAGGCACGGTGGTGCTTTGAGCTAAATGCTAATGCTAGCATGGCAACATGCTCACAGTGAGAATGCCAGCATGCTGATATTTAGCAGGTATAATGTTTACCATGTTCACCATCTTAGTTTAGCGTGTTAGCATGCTAACATTTGCTAATTAGCACTAAACACAAAGCAACCTACAGCTGAGGCTGATGGGAACGTCATTAGTTTTACAGGTATTTGGTCATAAACCAAAATATTGGACAAAATAAATTGTTTTACCTACTGATGGTGCTAGGTGAAAAGTCAAGGGATCACCAACGTTATCAATTATAATTCCATCCCTTAAGTCATGCCACTAGCACGGCTAAAAATATTAGTTTTCTGAAGTGTCATAAGCCATGACAAAAAAGACGGAGCAACTCTTTCAAAAACATTGAAACAGATGAATCAATACAGGAACAAAAGCTTTCAGTAGATCGTTAAAGAAACATGTTCTTACTTTCCACTGGAGAGGTCAGAGGTTACAGCTGATAGAAAACAGTATGTTCACTTTTTTTCTGCCGCTCTGTCCCACATCCATAGTACACACTCATTCCAAGTGGGGTTTTTAACATGTGGTGTGTCACACTGGGGAAAATGCAAAATATCAGCAGGATTCAAAGATGCCAGCGTGCATACAACTTTTGGACAACTTTCAAAAATCAAACTTGAATTCCATAATCACTGAATTGTAAAAAAAAACCCAAAACAAAAACAACAAAAAAAACTAGAGGAAACAATTTATTTTTATTTTTCCACAGTTCTGAATTTAGCTTCCACTCTGCAGAGATTCACTGTTGGATTCATTCATAGACATGCTCACACACACACACACACACACACACACACACACACACACACACACACACACACACAATGTTGAGGACACAGTAGGGAGACAGAAACATGCTGATGTGCTCAGTACCAGAGTAGCCGGGAGATGGACAGATGGACGAGTGCTCTTTTTACAGCCTCTTCTCCTCCCTGTGTGTGTGTGCCTGCACATGTATGTGTGTATGTGTGAGTGTGCTGTATGTGTATGCCCCATGCCTAGCACAACACTGGCAGAGCGTTGCTGCCAAAGTGGGCATCTGGTCTGTGGACTATCACAGGGGAGAGAGACAGGCACACCAATATACACCCTCCTCTCTCTCTCTCTCTCTCTCTCTCTAAAGTTGTGGATGCAGCTAATCCTGCTACAGATCTTGCTCTGGTTCTTGGATGTTGCTGTGCAGCAATAATTAACCACACACACACACACACACACAAAGAAAAGGAGAAAAGTGCACACTGGTTGCAGATTTCAACAACATTGTGCGTTCAATATACAAATAGAGACAAACATGCAAACCACACACACGGGCCAGAATAAAGGTCAGACACTCTCTCAGTGGATTCATTTTCTGTCAGAATCAAGCTGTGTGTGTGTGTGTGTGTGTGTGTGTGTGTGTGTGTGTGTGTGTGTGTTTGTGTATGGTGTATTTCAGAGGACTGTTTCCAGGTTGTGTAGGGGTCAAACTGTCTCTGGGGCCCGGAGTACCGCAGGTGCTAGAACCTAACACTGCCCACTAAGCATCATACACACACACACAAACACACATTACACTAATAAATACACACCTATCGGTTTCACTCAAAAGTTCACTCTAAACGATGAAACATCAACCTCCACCAGGCGGTAAACTTTGAACCTTTGTTCTCTACTCGCCTTTGAGCGCTATCGAGTGTTTTGGGTGGAATCGAAAAGCCAAGTTTAGTTGTCCTTCTTTATGTGAGCGTGAGTGATATAAAGCTGGTCTGTGATCAGCAGCGGGGCTCAGAGAGAGCTGATCAGGCTGCACTTTGAAGGGAAGGTTTGGAATATCAGCAAACTGTTGCATGTTAACAGCTGTCCCTTCCCTATGAAACTGTCCCCATAAGTGTCAGTTTTTTCCTTGCTTTATGGGGCGAATGAATCCTCTGCAAACTAACACACATGTGTACGAACACACACACACACACACGCACACACACACACACACACACACACACACACAACATAATATAAGCAAAGTACAGACACTCAGTTATGATCATGCAAACAGAAAAGAGCATGGATGCAGAGCACCTTGGTAGCCGAATGGTTACATCACATGCCATATAACCGCAACGTCGCCACTTTGACTCCAGCTGGCGACCTTTGTTGCATGTCAGGCAAGGAAATGCCCTAAAAATAAAATAAAAGAACACAGAGCACCAAAGCACCTAAAGGTGTGCATGAACAGATCTACTGTATACATGAATACTAACATAACAAACAAACAGACACACAAACACAGAAAAATGCAGATGCAAACACATCATCTCTCAGACAACAAAACCACATGCTGCTGTAATTCATACTATCTGCACAGAGTGTGTAGTTAAGTGGTTATTTTCAGCTGGCTAGACTTAAATACCCGATTTGACTTGCCTGCTGGAGTGTCCTCCTCTTGTTTGTATTATCATGTTATAATATTACATAGTATTTCCAGTCCTTCCCACTAATCTTTAAGCAGCACTTGTCTTCTCCAGCATCACCATTCGTCACTGTTATTCACTTTTTTGTCGAAAATGTAACAAAGCAGTGACAGAAAAGACTGTTTTTTGAAACATTTAAGGCACTTAAAGATTGAAATCCAAACAATTGCTAGCTGTTTCCAGAGCTTTCAACCACATCTTGGGGTCTTCCTCAGCGGATGGAGTTTGCTCAGTTGTCACAGAAGTTCCATACGTAGTTTATGTGGTGACAATTGAGCTATATCCATGACAAGTGAGCAAACGGCATCTCCTGAGGAAGACCGTGAGATCCGACTGAATGCTCTGGAAAAGCTAGTAAATGGAGCTTGAGGTGTTTTTTTGTTTTGTTTATCGTCAAACTACTGTTTCCAAAATCAAGACTTTACGTGGTTCTTTTGCATTTTGTTGTAGAACCTATTTTATCTCTTATGCTACAACTATAGGATTTTTTGTAAGTATTTTTTTGCCAACAGGTGCTACATAAATAGTGAAGATATCTAACCTAAGTAACTCTAAACATTTTTTTTTAACTTGCTCTAATATTTTTTATAATCATGCTGTCTAATATCAGTGGTTTAAGATGAAGCTCTAGACTGTGAAAGCCTCAGGTCTTCTTCATTGCTGTGTACGTGTAAACTGCACTGTCACTGCAGGCTGCTCTCAGTTGGAACATGATGGAGTCTCTGTTGCTTGTCACTGATCTGCAGTGTTCAGCAGTAACCACCAGAGTGCAGGCTGCTCCAGCAGAACATGAAACTGGTTCCCCATTCATGTCCTCTCCTGTCAAATCAGGTCATCTCTGCACTGAGGCATCGTCTAATTAGGTGAGAATACATGAATAATAGTAAATAATGGCAAATAACTGATTCATACTGTTAGATTTGTGATGTTCTGGTTTTTGTGCAAAATGGAAGAAAAACAGCAGCTAAAACAAAAAGATGGAACATCTGACTGTATTTTCATACCCTCATTAATGCCCTCACAGGTTAATGTGTGACCAAGTGTGTGCCTCCACTCCTGTGTATGTGCCATCATTATGGCTCCTGTTCACGTAAGCAGGCTGGGACTTAAACTTTGATCCCTGATACTTTTCCTGCTGGGGCGGTCTGTCTGTCTCCTTGTTTTGGTCCAGTGGTCACCATGGCGACCCATTCCCATGACAGCCTTGTAACCCGAGCCATCAGTCAGGTAGGTCAGGTAACCGTGACGATGTGAATGATTCAGGCAGCAGGTGTGTGTGGAGGCAGGGCCAAACGACAAGAGGAGAGTAAAGAGAGAAGAAACAGTTTAAACAAAGAGAGAATGTGATAAATGCTGGAGAGCTCAGACGCTAATGAATGACTCTGTGAGGGAGAAACAAAAAGGAAACCAAGCTGGAGGAAGAAAGGGAGGCTCAGGCCATGGAGGCCGAGGTGGACGAGGATGATGGGACGTTCACTAACATCTCTCTGGCAGACGATACAGGTAAAGCCTCAGGGGACTATTCAGCAGTCGTTTTGGTCTTTTTCTTTCAAAGTTAGCCCTTTTCTGCCCTTCATTTTTCATGTGCACAAAACAAATTCAATTCAATTCAGTTTTATTAATCATAACAGAAGTTATCTCAGGGCTCTTTTCATATAGAGCAGGTCTAGACTGTACTCTTTATAGTATTATTTACAGAGACCCAACAAGTCCCACCATGAGCAAGCACTAGGCAACAGTGGCAAGGAAAAACTCCCTTTTAACAGGCAGAACCAGAACCAGGCTCTGGGTGGGCGGTCACCTGCCTCGACCGGTCGGACAAACGACAGTACAGTTCCCTGTTATCTTCAGCTGAGGAACCAGTCAAAGTATCATACAAACTTCTATTCTTAACACGTTAGGTGAGATCTCTCAAGACATTCTACATTCCCTCTTCTTAAATTGTTTTAAATGTGCAATTTTCATTTATATGTACTTTATACAGAGAAATTGCCATAGACAGTCTGTAAATATGAAACATGCTCTTCAAGTGTAAAGTGACTATTTGTCTAGGCTGTCAAAATTCTACTCATTTAATCAAACTCATTCTATGCTTATTATTTTGGTTGTAAATGCACATGACAGACAGTTAAAGCAGCTGTTACAAGTAGGTGACTGAACAAAGGGCAATGAAGCAGAAACATAGAGCTTGTAAAACCAGAGTGGTTGTGCTGGTGTGTTGTGAAAGGACTGAGGTGTGGCTCCTTCCAAAGCTGCATCGCTTTGTTTTTGGTATTCACTGCATATCTTATAGACATTTGTGCACACACACACACACACACACACACACACACACACACACACACACACACACACACACACACAGGGTCCTTTAACTAAACTTGATTATGAGGACAAAAATCATTTAACGAAATATTAAGAAGTAATGACTCACCATGGGGAATAATCTCTTCCCAATCTAAATCCTTACTATATGAATTAACAGTATCAGTAATCAGAGAGACAGAGAGGTTTGTTATCACAGCAGAATTTTTGAGAACAACAATGGCAAGAATCATGATCGCAATCAATGTTTGGAGGCTGCAACGACTTGCACAATGTAAGATAATGCAGGTGTTAAAACCAAATTTTGAGACTGGGTCCCGTGCAAAACATAGCCAGAAGATTAACTAATAAGACTCGCCTTAGTTGCATTTGTACTTCATTGGTGCAGATTCAAACAAATGTGCAATTATTTAAATGACCAGAAACCAGGGAATCTGGGGCTCCTGAGGGTCTGGGGCCCTGGGCCAGCCTGGTTGGTAATCCAGCCTAGATCCCACCCAGCAGCCAGATATGGGCATGTCCTGTTGAAGCCTGTTAACAATTAATTTTTACCCCTTTGCATTCTCAAGAGCCTGGAATCTGTTAGAACCACTGGAGACAATCAGAGGGTTTAAGAGGAAAGTTTAAACTGGGGTCACACGAAACATAGGAAATTAGTTTTGCAAAGGCTTTACAGGCATTTGCTTGGGACACACATAATTTCATTTAAAGTTGTCAAAGTAGAGAATATAATAGCTGTTTTGGAAATGTCAAATTATCTCTGAAACTATCCATCAAAATCCCTTACTGAGTCAACCTGTATTAACAGATTTTTTGGCCACTTGGGGACAGCAGAAACAAGGACACAACGTTGACATGTCATCACAGTTGAAGTTGGTGAACTTATTAGCAAACATTTGCTTATTTACACATACAGCAGACACAGAGCAACATTAGCATTCAAGTCTAATATTCGCTCTTTCAGCTCTGTTTTTGGTCTCTGCCAACTCCACTATGTTCACCAGCTAGTACCTATCTGTGTCTGTATGCCGTTTGGTACAGAGCAAGTAGTGTACAGTGGGTTTTTCATTAAAAATAGCTGCCTGCTGAAGGTAAAAACGACACTATGAGAGCAGTAAGAGTGAACCAAAACAGTGAACAACACAAGTTGTGGGCCGGACAGCTTAACAATGAGCTGAAATTTGCTATAAAAGCCGAGGAGAGCAGCAGATTCAGGTGATTATTCTCTGTAGGTTCATCGCTACCAGTGACCACTTTCACATGTCACATTGTCTTTTGATACATCGTTATAAAACTATCGATTATTGCTACTTTAAAGCAGGACTTTGGAACTTCATATAGAAGAAAATCTTCCTCTTACAAATAAGTTAATTTCATAAGCAATAAAACACACCCTTGCTCAATTTTATACACTCAGGGGTTTTGCTACTTGGGCTTTTATGACCACTATCTCATGGTGGCTAAATGCCAACAAACTTTAGATAGATACTGTTGTGTAATTTGTATTACTGTGTCAGTTCCCTGACTTAATGATTCCTCTCTTCTGGTGCTTTTGCTACAATAGCCACTGCTGAGCAAAGATTTGACTACATAGTGCCACTTTAAATAACTGTTTACAATTAAGTGGCAAAGTTCACTCTTGTCCTTGGAAATAGCAGTAAAATAATCTTAACTAACTTACCCCTATTGTAAGTTTCTTACCCAGGTGTAAGTAATTACACTTACTTCTTACATAGCTTTTCAACCGTCTTCATCAAATGATGGAGTTTCCTCAGCTGACAATTGCCCTGGTGACAGCTGACAGTTGTCATGGTGGCAACTTTATCATTAGATGTGAGATGCGGTTGAAAGCTCCAGAAAGTAAGCGGACCTTGAGTTGACAATTTTTTTTGTCAACTGCTTGCAAGCTTTAGGAGTTTTGACAAGCAGCGTTTCCTGTTTTTATGTGCTTTCCATAGCATGTGTGTGGATCTGTGGTTCAAACTTCTCTCACTGGATGCTTTCTTAAATACAATAGTGAAAACTGAGCTCGTGAGATGAAGTCTGGGTCTGGGAGGCAACACTGAGCACCAAATTGTGCTCCAAATTCTTTTCTCCTCACAAATCTCCTTTGCAGACTCTAAAATCTTGACTTGCAAATTGATTACAGCTTAGATTCCTTATGTGGTTGATCATACCTTTGTCACTGATGAACTGTCATTCAGAAAGACTTCGAAAGTACATATTTAGAAATGTTAGTTGTTGGGGGTACGACAGTTTGGCACTCTCAGCCAGAGCTATCTCACAGAGCTTGGGTGAGAAAAAGATGGAGAGACTGGTCATAGAAGGCTATTGGCTATAGCGGCAGTGTCCCCAGGGTTTGGTTTGGCTAACAAGCAGCAGCATATGGACTCCTCAGAGCGAGCAGAGACGCAGCGCGTTGGCTGCAAGGATGCCACACACAGACATGTATATATGAACGTTCACACCGGCCGGCAACCTCTCCATGCATGCATACAGACAGATGGACAGAAAGAGAGCTTGATGCACAAAAACAAACAAACACACACAAAGGTCTGGTGGGGATGACATTGCTGGTCAGGTTTTCACTGCCAACTGCTGCTATGACTGTCTGCGTTTGTATGTGATTTGCTACCAGGGGGAATGCCTGAACGCCTGAGCATCTGTTAGGACTGCAGCAAGCATGTGTGTCTGTGTGTGTGCGTGAGAGAGAGAGAGAGAGAGAGAGAGAGAGAGTATATGGTGTGTGTGTCCAATAGTTGCTCCGCCTGTCGTTTTTTTTTTTTTTTATCAACACAAGCACAATATACAAACATTCAGGTAAAACAATAGCAGCACATACAAATCAAATATAAATGACACAAATATATATGAATAACATAAAAGACAATTACATAGCAATAAAAAAACAAGAGTACACATATACACAAATAAAAACATATTCAGTAAGAGGTTTCAGAGAAAAACGGTCCATAATAGTTCAAAAGCTTATTACTTTTTTGTTGTTTATTGAAGTGAATGATTTGATTTAAGGAGAGATCTTAGGAAGACTCCCCCTGTCGGTCGGTGTGGTCACGTACACGCAGTGACGTCGTGATGACGATGTTGATGGGTGAAGTACCAGCTATCCTCATCCTCATCCTCACCACAGAGCCTGTAGTCTGTTTAAAGGGTAACTCCGCCACACGGAGAAGACCTTTCTTGCTTCAGGTGAGCGTAAACGCCGATACGCGCTAGTCGTTTTGTATAACAGAACACTCTGGGTGGCAAAGTCTCAGGCAGCCTTTCCATTTCGATGTGAAGCTTAAGGTAGCTAGCAGTAGTTAGCTTGTAACAGCACCCCGGCCCTTGTCACATTATGAAATGTGTTTAAACGAGAGTCGCTTCGAAATATGAGGCTGGTTAACTAAACGGTTGAGTTGTGGTCATTTCTGGTGAGACACTGCCTCGCATTTAGCGTTGAAGTAGTTCGGTTATGTTGAAGCTCCGCTGGCGTAGCTAGCCGCAATGCTATTTAGCTTCCCTACCTAATACACGCGCGACCGTTATCGGACACGTCCTCTGCTCTTTTTCTTGTTTCTGTTTTTTTAGACAGTTTTTGCCCAAAAAGGTTGATGACAGCCTCCACACTGTTTTAAACTAGATTTGACAAAATATTTGCACGTTTACAAACGACGCCCACACGTTGTCGTTATGTTATGTTATGTTATGTTATGGAGTTGGCTCAATCTCTGTTTATGGACAGAGCTACAGCTGAGTCCAACAAAGCTGGTGAAGGAGCAGCAATTCGTGATCGAGATGGGAGATGTCCCATCTACGTGAAAGGCCAGAATAGGAGAAGTTGGAATTTAGCAAACCACCAACATGGTGGCTGTCCGACAACACAACAGTGGCTCTGAATGGGAGACGTGCTGTGCTGGACTAACGTTGACATGTTTCACGAAGGATCAACTGTAGTTCGACGTTAGTTCGTCGCTCGTTTATTTGTGGCTGTAGTGGCAATATAACTGTACATGAGATCTATTGTAGCGTTTGCCTCGTAACAGGCTTTTCATTGATACTTCTGCAGGTCAGCGGTAGGCAGCAGCACCACATCATCTCATACCCTGGTCCTGGGTGCGGTGTCTGCTCCTACCCAGCTACCATCACCCTCACCCTCAGCAGGCAGGGATAACATGCCTAAACTCTGCTTACACAGCTGTTAAATGTACCTGCAATTCTTAGCCGACGAGGCTTACTGACATAGACTGACGGTAAACTTAACAGGAATCATGTTTTGCAGCTTACTGTGTGTAGCATTAACACCAGTTTCCAGAATATCCTTCACATCACAGGACTCCCCTGTGTTTTTATCGCCTCAAACAAAGACCCCCCTCAGCTAACATAAAAGACTATACATGACTATCGTGACTATTGTTTAAGGCCATCATCTGCTAACTTATCTGATCACAAGACAAGATGTGTCAGGATCTGGGTGGCTTCCCACCTAGACTAAACAATTTCCAGTATTTGCCGTTATCTATTGTCTCTTCCGGTGTTTGAAATAATCGCCATGTTCTAACATTGTATTATCAGTAGTGTGACTGCTTTACGGAGCTCACCGTGTCTGTTCCTTTTCTTTTACAGCAGACGGTGGATCTGCAGCCCTGTATTCTAAACAGGAGAACGAGCTTTTCATCATGAACTGCGACATAGACGGTACGTCTGCTTACAGCTTGGTGAAACGGTTTATGTCTGAGGGTCGCCTCATGTAACAATAATGAGGTGATGTGTTGTTGTGGTTGTATGTCAAGAGCATCAGTGCTTGTGTTCAATTCAATTCAGTTTTATTTATATAGCGCCATATCATAACAAAGTTAAGTGTCCACTTCTTCAGGAGACATGGAGAACCAGGTGGAGATGGAGGAGAAGACAAGGTTAATAAATCAAGTTTTGGAACTTCAGCACACGCTGGAAGGTAACACACATATCACACACAACTTGATTTGTACTGTGTCTTCTGCACAGTGGGGAAATTGTTAGTT
Organism: Macquaria australasica; assembly: GCA_005408345.1. Lineage (NCBI taxonomy): Eukaryota > Metazoa > Chordata > Actinopteri > Centrarchiformes > Percichthyidae > Macquaria > Macquaria australasica. Next base: position 830,581 of record SEMN01000176.1, on the reverse strand, counting down.
AAGTCAAGAGCAGTCCATATGGTCAGATTTTCTGTGGGGATTTTTCCTCTGACTTTAGAAGGCTTGAATGTAACTTGCAGAAACCTGTACTTAAAAAAACTTAAATATAACCAAAGTCCTTCTCACTCCTGGTATGTAAATCCTTGTCTTGCTCTCTAATACAAACCAGATTAAATAAGACCCTAAACACTCTTCTCTCTCCTCCCCACTAAAACACATCTGTCTTTAATGCCCTTTTGAGCATGATGCTTCTCTGGGCTTCTGCTCTTTTCTCTCTGTTGTTCATCTCAGCCACTCTGCTGTCTGGATGTGGTCCTGTGCTAATGCACTCACTCCACCTCTCTTACGCTCTCTCCCCATCTCATTTCCACATTCACAAACGGCATCCACAAGGTTTTGTCCAGTGGATCATGGTAGATTTTTCCCAGTAGAAGCAGTGCTAGTTGGAAACCTGAAAAATCTCAGATGTTTTTTAGATAAATAAAATATCTTCATTTGCAAGACTGAGCAAGAATAATAAAGACCTGCACTCCCTGCAAGGCCGTCAGTTATGCATATTTAAAAAGTACAGGTTATCCTGTATAGCTATGGACTGTCAGTAGTAAATACTTAAACTAAGGAGACCACTGACATCCAGTTTAATAATTAGTTTTAGCACAGAGAGCAGAAAAATCTGCACACTAATTTCATCTGTGCCTGCTGGACATCGGCCTTATATCTGCAAACAGCTGGCAAACTTATGTTAGCTACCCAGCAGGTCAGGACAGGCTGAATACAGTTAAATCTACAGACTGTTCCGTTGACTGCTTCGCCTCTCGAGATAATACCTTCTTAACAAACACAAACCGAGAGCACAGTGGTGTACGTAGTCTTTTTTCAGTCTGTCCCCCTCGTAGATGCGATTCAACACGAAGTAGCCAGAGCCAGTCACAGTTTATGGGACAGTGTGTGTGCATGAGATAGAAACAAAATTGTCATTAAAACATTGCTCAATAATAGCGCTGTTAGTGGTCTAAAACTCCACAGGTACCTTTCAACTATTTAGACTCACTCTCTCTTTATAATGTAGTAATTTTTGTCTCAGTAACATTTAGTGCTGTGAGAAGAAAATATAAGAAACTGTAGATGAAATCTAAGACAGTGTAAGTGGATATCACTGGATTTATTCGGCAGTGAGGAACTCTGTGTTTCAGCTTCCCTTTCTTTATTTTTGTTCCAGACTTGTCAGCGCGAGTCGACGCAGTCAAGGAGGAGAACCTCAAGTTAAAGTCTGAGAACCAGGTCCTCGGTCAGTACATCGAGAACCTCATGTCCGCCTCCAGCGTCTTCCAGACCACCGACACTAAGAGCAAACGGAAGTGAGGCACCCCCTGGGGGAAAAAGCTGAAGTCCCAGGCTGGCAGCTGGGAGAGGAAACCCACCGTGGAGAAATGGAGAGGGGTTTGTTTTCTCAGCAGACCTGGGTGTTTTCTGTAACTGTTAGAGCTCACTTACCTGAGTCAAAACTAACAATTTAATCATCAAAAACATAAACTGTCACCCGTCCCGCTGTAATGTTAGTCTGTCCCAGGTCTGTTTTGCAGCAGCTTCCTCTCCACACTACAGACAAGGTAGACATCACCCTTTAATCACTAACACAGAACCAGAATATGTACATGAAGTGGTTAAGGGTCATTTGTACCTTGAATTTCTTCTCAATGCTCTCTGTCAAAGAAGTATCTGTAAATAATCCTAAATAACTGCTTGGTTTTCTGTTTGAGAGCAATTCCGATTATCTGTGGTTTTCCCAACTTTTGGACTCAAGTGTTCCCGTCTCAAACTAAGTGGGCGAAAACAGACCATAAGTATTACCAATACTGTTTGACCATGAACCTCATTTTCAACACTGGTTTATTTTATTATTTATTTTTGTAAAGTATTTTCTACGTCTGCTGGATCTGTTTTTTGGTTGGTCTCGGGTGTCATCTTGTCTATATGAAGCACGACTGTATTCCTCCATTTAAAAGCTGGCAAACTGAACAGTATTACTGAGAATGAACAATGTATTAAGATCGCATGTAAGAGTACTACACCTCTTGAATGGGTTTCTTTAACAGTTTAGTATATCTAATGAAATGTCATTAAATCAATAATCACTGAATTGCAGAGAACTAGTTACTGAGCACTTTTTAACAATAGGCAGGGTTCGTACAAAGTACTAAAAGTTTGGAAAATACATTTTAATAGTTATGTTTTTAAGGTTAGGAATATGCTTGAATAGACTCCTTGAAAAATGCTTGATTTTCACCATAATCTGGTGTTTCATCATCTACACAATCACTCATGTAAACCAAACATCTTTTAATATTTGAAATGAAATGATCCCGTCGTCATATTTGTTTGTTGTCTCCTGGCATTTATAGTAACAATTAAAGGCTTTGAGTGTCTGGACATTTTTGGTTTAGATACCTTGAAAGTACTTGAATCTTACTCTTAAAAAGCTGTACGAACCCTGAATAGGAGGTGGATAGTAGATACATATGTATGTAAAAGCACAGAAACTAAAAGTTGTGTAAGTGGTTGATTTAAAAAAAACAATGACAAGATTTTCTTTCTGTACTTAAAGGAATTTGTAACCCTTTGTTTATCACATCCTAAATGAGTGCTGTGTCCCAAAGTGTTACATTAGAGTGACAGTGGAAATGGTAGGGTCATAAATGCAGCAGGGCTCTGTCATTAATACATTTTGTGTCCTTATCCAGTAACATCCACGGGGTGGGAGGGGCAGACCAAATGACATGAGGAAGAGGTGAAGCAGAGAGATGAGGAGGGAAGAAAGAGATGCTTTCCCCTTTAACTGCAGGACCAAAAGCAGCAAGGAGGCCTTGAGTGCTATTGATCCGTTCGGCTGTTCCAGGCCTGGAATACATCAGCTGCTAGAGGACGGCTTTGACCGTAAATGTGCTCGTCCTCAGTGTACAGCAGACTGGAGGGTGTGTCCTCCAAGAGCGCCGCTGCCTCATAAAAAGGAGGACTGAGGGTGGAAGTAGGAGATGAAAAGTAATGCAATCTGAACACATTTGTATTCTTTTTTAAGTTTAAGTATCCAGTTTGATAATGTCTGGAAAGCAGTAATTGGTGTGGAAACATCAGGTGACTGTGGTGGTGTTTGAAAAGGGAGGAATTGGTAATATTACAGAAGGCTAAACGTATATGCTGTGATTTTTTTAATGTTATTTTGAACAGTTGTACAGTAGTATTTCATTAGTTTTATTCTGGCATGCTGAATATGCCCTACCTACACACACCCTGGTACCAACTGTCTTGTGTGTAGACACCCTGCACCTTTGCCTTTGTTTTAATAAAAACCTAAGACCACTCCTTTCTCTGGATCTTTTGTCACCTACACAACCCTGCATCATCTGTTAGAGAGCAAGAGAAAAATCCAAAATTAAGGAAATAATGTGCCTCATTGGATCAGACTTTTTAACAAAAGGCTTTTTTTGTATTAAATAGTTTTATTTTCAAGAGCAATGTACAATTTGCAAACAAATGTAAACAGGGATATCTGCCAGCACCTGGCAAGAACATGAACTACAAAAGCTTGAGACAATAATATAAAACAAATAAATTAGCATCCACATCCTTCCAAGGCAACAATCTAGGATGTGAACTCCAGCTAGTCTAGATATTCTGGGATAGCTCTGCTGTGTACTGACTGAATGAGACATTTTCACAGGTTTAATATCTGAAACCCACACATTTAGTCGGTCTTATTGACAACTGATGGCCAAGAGGTTCAAAATCACCTATTTTAGCTGCAAGCGCTTGCAAAGTCAGTGTTTCATAAACTTTACTGAGTTAAAGCATCTCAAACAGACCTAGGCTCAGACTAAGCACATCAGTGGCTTATCATATTTAAGAAAACTGCCTCAAGTCACTCAAAACACTGCATTATTAAATCTTTATTCATACTGGCATAAAACAACTTTAAAACAAACCAATAAATAGGGTTATCAGTGCTATTCTTAAATTGCTATAACTTAGTAAAAAACACATAAAAGTAACTGATGCTCCTTACAAACTACCTAAAATCTAAACAGAATATCTATTTTTTTTAAAGAGGTAAACTTTTAAGCCTAAGCTGAGGCGACTTAGCTGAAATCTCCCGACACTGCAGTGACATCTCAGTCAGCGTTTCCTTGCAGCCTGGCATCCTCTCCTCCTGGCCTGTTCTTGAAACCCGACCAAATTTCAAACAAGGAAGGAACTTTGTCGAACTGTGTCCTTGAACATGTTCTTTAAAAACGAAGGACACGAGAATAAACTTCGGAGAAGTAGCCTCTATGATATGCCGTGAAATGGTATGCACAACTGGAGTCGACGGCAGTGCAGACGCTCTCTGCTGCCTTCACTCTCAGAGGAGACTGGGAGATCTATGACGGCAAATATTCAGGGAGAAGACTGACAGCAGAGATGGGGGGTAGCAGGAACAGAGGTGGAGGAGGCTGACAGGCATTCTGACAGCAGTGGCTTAGAGGAGAGAAGGAGGATGAAGAAAGCGTGGAAGCTCAGGATGGAAGAGGGAAAACAGCTAAATGCACTAAATCTCCAGGGGATTCATCAATGAGCAGAGAGGAGAGGAAAGGAGAGGAGGGATGATGCAGGGACCTGTGATGGGTGTAGCCGAGGGATGGAGGAGACGTGGATGGGGCAGCCGGGGTGACTGCAGGCTACCAGGTGGTTTGGAGGAAATGCATGTTGCTCCGCCTGGAGAGGGGGGTAGCAGCAGCAGCAGAGACGGCCCTTCCACCTCCTCCGCATCGGGGGAGAAAGGAGACAGTAGGCGTGGGGTTTGCCTGCTCAGTCTTTCCGTACCCTCCTCTTCCTCACAGCTTGTTTGTGGCTCTCTTCGGTGACATCTCCTCCCTCCTTCGGCTGAGGGCCAGAGTGTGAATAATATAAAGAGCAAGAAAAAGCTCAATTTAATGGATGCATTTGCCACATTACCAACATGTTAACAAAAGTGTAGACTTGGTCCCATCTTACAGGATGTCTGGTTGTTTTCTATCAAATTAAATATTTTTAAGACCTTTTCAATGCCAAGTAGAATGAAATACAGGATCAGTCTTAAAAGTGAAATCACGAGCAGCCAGACTCTCTGTCTGACCATGCACATTTCTCACAAGGACAAGGACACAGTGTCAGAGACATGACAGTCTAAACAGAAGGGAGGTGAGTGAACGATCCTGTTCAGTGTATTGTCTGCAGGCTAACCACGAGTGTGAGAACAGGAATGAATCAATGTGCCCTTTAACAGTACACCACCAACAGCAACCTTTGAAACACTGTATTCAAGGTCTCAAGTATAGGTAATATGAATTATAACTAGGGGTTCTCATCCCATACTTAGTAAAATCTAAATCCCCAATATTGATACAGATACTCTAGCAACTAATGCGCTCATGTAGGGGAAAGCCATGATTATGATTTATGAGGTGAATACATCATTAATAGGTTACTTCTGAATACATTTTCATTCATTCCAAACATTAAGCATTTCTTTTTACTATTTTCTGTTGATTACTTTTTCACATGCATGTCAAAACACCTGACTGTTTTTAATGAGACATAAAGTATATAAAGTGCTGGAAAATATGAGAATTTGTCAGTTGATGAGAATTTGTCAGTTGTCTTTTTGGGGATGCTGTGGGTGATATTTTAAAATAGAATAGCAGCAAGCCCCAGAATCTTATTTTGCTACTTTTCCCTTCGTTTCAGGATACTCCGTGCCATATTTCATACTTGTATCACTATTTATGCAATTATAGTACCTTAATGTATTTGCATTTACATCATTTCGCCAGAAACATTTTCCAAAAAAAGGCCCTCTGAGACCAGACGGTCCCAAGTTGGGGGTCTTCGTTATCAACTTAATAATAATAATATAATAATAATAATATATAAATAATGATAATAATAGTGAAAAGAAGGTAGCAGACAACATCGTGAGGGCTGGACCTGGCTCCCAGCCAAAAATATGTGCATTGTGTAAATTCTTTAAACTAATGAGGTGATTTATTATGAGTATTGTGGCCAGAACGTGATCTAACGATCCTATTGACACACTAGTATCAATATTGAAAACAAGACTTTGTATTGATACTTTAGGTATTGATTCATCCACCTCTGATTACAACATTTAAAGGGTAACTCCGGTATTTTTAAACCTGGGCCCTATTTTTACATATTTTGGGGTCTAAATGACTAATAGTTACAAAACGTTTTGGATTAGTCTAGTAGATCGTCTCCGCCGGCAGCTGTGAAACAGGCTGCAATGTCTGCAACGTAATCAAAGTCCATCCACTAAAAGTGCTTGTTTTTGCCACCGACAGGCTCAGACTGTTATTCTATGTGTCTGACAACATTATAGAAAGGATCCCTACAGAGACAGACTGTTTGTTAAAGAGTGAGATCCTTTTTGTTTAACCAGAAACAGAAAGTCTTGCTCTGAAATCTCGTGAGAGGTTGAGTTGTTGCAGGAAGGTCCGTAACCTCTGGCTCAAATAAACAGACTTCTGTTTCTGGTTAAACAAAAAGGATCTTACTCTTGAACAAAAAGTTCTGTTTCTGTAGGGATCTTTTCCATAATGTTTTCAGACACTTAGAATAACAGAACCTCAGACATCAGCATGAGAAAAATGGCTACCCTACCAAGTGTGGCTGCCAGTTCTCACTTTAGGGACCAGTTCTCACTTTAGGGAGAGCAGCTCTGACAGATGGAGGGACTTGTAATAGCTGCTGTCATTGCTGTAAATAGATTCCATACATTTCACATTGTTAGAATCATATATTGATATCATTTTGATCTTTCACTTAATGAAATAGGTGGACATGCACATTTTGAAGAAGCTTAAACCCTCGCTTTTTTCTTTTTTTTCTCTTGATAAAAGTTTTTTTTTTATTTGACCTTAGTTCCAGTAAGCATATCAATAGTCTTATTTAAATATCTAATTTTTATCTATGATGTTTTGCATGATCAATATATTTTGTTACAGAGGGAGAAAAATGGAGAAGCAGTGTTTCTGCCTGGATAAGAGTCTTCAAAAATTCTATTGGATAAAAATAAAGAAATAAATAAACAAATAAAAAACATACACAACACTTATTATCTAGCGCCAGTTGAATATTGGATAATGTAGAACCTTTTAAAGAAGAAGGTAAAGTGAAACAGAGAAAGTAGGATCTGGTTCCAGGTATTAATTCCCAGAACGCACAGGAACCCCAGATATCTACCAACACCAGGTGCAGGTAAGAATAACTCACCTCATCTTCTAGTGTTCTCTCAGGAGCTTTTCTTTCCTCTTCTCCCTCCTCCTCCTCCTCCTCCTCTTCCTCTTCCTCCTCCTCATCATCATCATCCCCCTCTAGATTGTCACCTCCTGCATTGGCTCCCTCCTCCTCCTCCTCCTCAGCGTCTTCTGTTGCTTTGGAGAGAGGGAGAGTAAAGGTGATGACAGTGAGGACAAAGAACTATGCCGCAGTAAAAGAACAATACTCAGCACCAACAGAAGAGTGTGTGATGTCCTGTGTTTGACCCTCTAACCTGCAGCTGCTGCTCCTTCTGTACCCTCAGCTGCTTTGTCTTCCTCATCTGCTGCTGCCTCCTCTTCTTCTTCTTCATCCTCCTCTTCCTCTTCTTCTACTACATCAGCCCGGGGGAGATCCACCTTCTTGTACACGTAGTCGTCGTCTGATTTCTAGGACACAAATTGGAGATGGGATCACAGTCAGAAGATCCAATCTCAGGAGATCCCAAACATGCAATAAATAAATGGCTCATTAGGTGCACACTGTACCTTTGGCCAGCAGAAAAGCACAGCCAGTCCTATGGGCAGGCCGACTGTCAGTATGTAGATCACCCAGAGCCACGGTCGTTCCTCTGCTGCCATCATCAGCTGAGCCACAATCCCCGGCTGGTGGGATTGAGGGGCCAGAGAGACACAGGGCCAAAGAGCAAAGAGTGAGCATTCGTGAGCCTTGCAGAAACTGACAGCCCTGTGCTAAATTATATGCACACAGTGACAACGTGAGTGTCTGTGTTCGTGTTGCCCTTACAAAACATCCCACTGACCTCGTTAGCGCTGGCCACCAGTTTCTTCAGCCCCCAGCTGTCAGAGGCCCAGCGGTCAGCCACCTCCTTGTGAGAGGTGATAATGAAATTGTCAAAGTAGATATCCGAGGTCATGGACCACAACTCCAAGCCCACGGCCTTAAAAGGTGTCATCCTGAACGGCTGCAGGTCCTCAAAGTAGTCCGGGTTCTCGGTCTTACGTGGCTTCCAGACTCCCTTGGGAGAAGACGAAGGATGTGGAGGAAAACGATGAGAAGTAAGACATCACAAGGCGGTTTCAGCTGGGACACAAACATACAGCTTCTCCAACAGGACAGGTTAGAGGTGCTGCATGTGACACAGAGTGTAAACTGTCTTTTGGCTGAGTGCATCTTTCATGTTTTAAAAAACAAAAACTAGGAGTAAATATAAGAGTAATGGACTGATTCATCTACCCCCATGTAGTAAAATAAAACTCAGCCTGATAGCACCTGCTTTAGTTCTAACTTGATAGAGTTACCTGATAGTTGGGGTTGTCCACCAGAGGGGCTTTCCACTTGCCCTTGTACTGAGGGTTGTTGATCTTGGGACGCTTCCACTCCCCACAGCCAGGGGCAGTCTCGCAGGCTGGGTTAGGAATCTGTGGGGCTTCCCACTCTCCATCCATCTCCTCGTCCCTGCACACAGAGGAGAGCTGTCAGGCGGGATCATGTCCGTAGTGTAAATACTGTAACATAGTTCAAATGCCGGTTATGGCTTTGTTTGGGTGGAACTGTGGTGAATGTGTTTGTTTACCAGTCTTCTGGTTTCTCTGCGTTAGGGTCAGGGACGAACTCTGGTTCGTCGTCCAGCCAGCCCTCTGGCTTCAGAGCATCAGGGTCATCTATCTTTGCTGGAGCATCTTCATCCCTGAGACACACACAGACACAGACAGACACAGACACACACACAGACGTTGTTATTAATGACCAGGTCACTGAGGCCCTCACATTTAAACATGCACAATCTGCAACAATCTGTACTGTCTACTAGTATGGGGGTTGTAGTCACCAGTCATCGGGCTTGACAGCCTCGGGGTCAGGAATTTTGGCCCTCTCGTCCCAGTCCTCGGGCTTGGAGTCATTCGGGTCGTCGATCTCTTTGAGTGGGTTGACTGGAGGCACCACGTCGTGCAGCAGGCTGCCGCGGCTCACACTGGACTGGTCAATGAACATCTCGTAGCTGTTGTCTGGGTTCAGCACTGTCAACAGGAAGACATTTTGAAAGCGCACAGAGAGGTATGCAGGTACATGTCAAATTAGAGTTATTATGCTTCAGTGTGGTACCTTACAAGACACATTTTAGACACACATAAAAACATACAGATTCTAAATTGTCTTTGTACCCAAAGTGTAGAGGTGAGTCTTCTTGTCAGTGTAGAACTTCTTGAGGTCGACATCGGCCCTCTTGGCATGCTTCTCCTCCAAGTCTTTGTTCAGGGGATTCTGGTGGAGGAAGATGAAGTGCAGCTTGTAGTCCTCGCCACACTTGTCTGGTCCAAACATGATGGTGTAGGGCGTACGGTCGTGGAATTGCTCCTGCAGTGCAGAAGAAACAAGAGTTTCATTTAAAGAGTAAATAGAGTAAGTCTACTTCATTTAAATCCAGACAACTTTTACCCGGCTCTACGACACATACACAAGACAGAGGAGGAATGGTCTGGAGGTTTTTGATCGTGTTTCCAGCAATACCAACAAATATAACGTATGTACTTGCTCCAGCATACAATGCTTTGGATGCAAGTGCCCACCAAATGGCCTACATGTGCTGTTTTTGCCACACAAGTAACATTTTACGGTGCAAAACTTTACACATTATAAATGGACTAAGGTAGAATCACAACATGTACACCAACCAGATTGAGATTTTCAGTGTCTGAAAGCAGTTTGATGTACGCTCCACCACAGTCGATGCCATCCTGGAAATTCACCTCATACCTGCAACCAGAACACAAGAAAACACTTAAACAAATCCTGGTCAAATTCATTTACACCGTTTTGTTACCTGTAAAATGCTAATAACAGATTGTTGTCACTTGTACATCCTCTAACCACTGTTGGTGATGGAAAGAGTCCACCTGCATGAACAAAAATGAGAGTATTTGTGTGCATGTTTGAACTCACTGTAAGACCAGAGGTTCGTCCTGGAAGACAAAGGGTTTGTCCAGCATTGCGGCGATTGCGTGGTGTTTGGCCCGGGACTTGAGCACAAGACCCTGGTCTCCTGGAATTTTGTTCTCCTTCAGCTGCTCCACAGCCCACTTCCCTACAGCCGGAGAGGAGAGGGACGTACATTCAGCAGCCTGGGCTTTATTTTTAGGGCCATGGTTATGACAATATTTTACTTAACAGCTTAATTCTCTTGGATTCTCGGCTTTAGTATACTCAAACACTGTTTTAGTGTCTCCAGCTGAGGTGTTGTCACCTCATATCTCAGCAATTACGCTGCCAAGTGAAGTGTTATCATAACTAATAGTAGTATGTACACATCTGGATTAGCAGAACGGGGGAAAAAAAGCAACAAACCATCATATTTGGCGACGTCATCATCTGCATCCCCCTTCACCGTCTTTGACAGCTGCCATCTGTGGAGGTCAACATCCCAAAACTCTTAGATTCCACAAAAGAAAGGGTGAACACCCACAAGCAAACACTACACCAACTGATGGTGTAAGGTCTCTTCTGGTTACTCAGCACCATCGGAGGCACATGTATCCATGCATGCATCAAATATTTACGCTGTGTTTTCAGCAGCACTTGGTGGTAAATTTTTCAGGCTATACCTGTCCAGTGATCCGTCATCAAACGTCTCTGCAAAGTAGACATCTCCAGTGGGAACAGGAGTCTTGTATGTTACCTGGGTGGGAACAAAAACCAGAAATTAGAAATTGATATACAGGCCATTTGCCTCAGAGCTTTGCAACTGTCAAGAAATTCTTTCTTAAATTTAACTGATTTTACTAGCCTTGACCTGAGTCCCATTCCTGACCTGGAAGGAGACATTTGCATCCGTTCCAGCCGTCCCACTCGCTGCGTTTGTCTCATCAGAGTGGTCTTCATCCATCACTGTCGCCTCCTCCTCCTCCTCTTCTGCCATCAGAACCTTTAATTCCTCCTCGTCCAAGCCCATATCTTCGTCCACGTCTGGAACATCGACCTCCAACTGCTTCTCCTGGGCCGCCATGGCTGCCGCAGCCAGGGAGGACAGGAGCAGCAAGCGCCACATCCAACCCCTGTCCAGCTTCATCTGTGGTGGGTAAAAATAGGGGTGGGGTGAGGGGTGGTGATGATGATGGTGGGAGGGTGAACATAGAGTGTGAGATAAGGGCGTCAGAGATGAGCACGGTGAGGGTGCGGTATGGGAGGATGAGAGAGGGGGTGGGAAGAAGAGGCAGGTGTGAGTGAGATAGATGTTATTTATGGAGAGCAGCAGGGGGGGCGTCAATGATATAAATAGAGAACACAAGTGCGTAAAAGGAAGGAGGGATGAGGGTGAGGGTTAGAGAAAAAACAAAAGAGATTGAGGTCACATTAGTACAGTGCTACTTGATGTGGTGTCCTCAGATCCCACATCACATCCTTATCTCACGTCTGTCGCACCATTTCCTTAAAAAACCTTTAACACTGCCCCTTCTGTTGTAATGTGTTCCCACCAGATAAATCATAAAGACAAGACTCCAGAAACATCTGTGCTTTCAAATCTGTAGCATACAACTAGCCTTGGATTTACAAGATGTCCTCTTTCCCAACCATCCTTAAAAAATTTTTAATTAAATTAAAGATTTCCCCGCTGTGGGACAATAAAGGCTTATCTTATCTTATCTTATCTTACTAAGCCTATGTCCTAATTTGTAGCAGCGAATGCAGCATCGGTTTAGAATCTCTGTGCGTGTCCTAATATGCATTTCAAACCTTAAAAGATACTCTGCTGAATAATGGTACAATTCAGAGATCACCCAAACAACAGCTTCAATGACTATTGATCGGGCCACACCTGCTCACTCTTGTTGTGAGCAGCAGGAACTGAAAAGCATCAGTGCAGAAGGCACAGCAGCACGCTTTCATTAATTCCTAATTAACTTTAATTCCCATACTGCTGTTGTTCTATTTGCTAACATCAGAGTGCAAAGGAGGATCAAAAGAATTCTGATAAACATGAGAGAGAGAGATGGTGAACGGGGAGCACTATTAAGGGCCATCCCATCTTGAAAAGCGTTAAGATGTTGTTTGTTTATTTGCAGCTTTGGTCTGAATGCAATCAATGTAAAAGTTTGTAAGAAATCTCGACCACATCCCACGCAGGAAAAGATGACTGAAAAAAAAAACATGGATTGTGTATGTGTATATATATATATATATATATATATATATATATATATATATATATATATATATATATATATGTGTGTGTGTGTGTAAAAAAAAAAGAAAAAAAGAAGCCTCTCAAAAGTAGGAACTCTTACACAAAAATTATTTTGAGCTGTCGCTTTTGGCTGTACAGAATCCGATCAAATTATTAAGTGGTCACATTCATAACAGTGGAGCGTTTGTTGGGAGCCCTCAATGAACTGGCTTCTTGATTTTAACAAGAATACGTCAGAGGTGGTTCTCAGCCAGCAACATTAGGAGTCAAAACTGAATAGTCAGCCAGTTCTGTCCTTGACATTTGTTTTTGTGTCTGTAAAACATCTACCTGCTGAAGAGGTATAGTACTTGAAAAAAGTTTCAGCTGCTTTAACATTAAGAGGGTCACCTACCTTTACTTCACAGAAGTGCACACAGTTTTTGCAGTGTGCACATCATGACAGTAAAATATACCCTTTACTGGTTGAATGCATCATTTAACCTCACAGCCTCCCTGTTCTACATGACACGTCTATAATAAAGTATGTCAGGGAGAGCGTCAATGGTTACAACTCTATGGAGGAGGAAACGGTTAATACATCAATTTTAGATATACTGGTGCAAAATTCAATGTTGCTTTCTGACATAATTATTCCAATTTTGGCCTTTCTGTGAGTCAGCTTTAAGCTATTTCCTCGTGAAACAGATATCACAGCTTAGGCTTGCGTGCTGACTAACAGAGACAGGATTCAACAAATGAAATGTGGAGCATTCAGGTATGACATGCAAGTAACCGCAAATTAATTGTGGTGACATCTTGAAAATATCTTTCTTGCTGTCAGTAATATAGGTAAGGTCTCACTTTGGAGAACAAATGTAATCGTGGCCAAAGTATAACCAGGTATCTCTACACAGTTGCCGCTGTCTGTGACAAGTCATCTCAACCCCACATCCATTAAAAACATGCATCATCACTACCGGCCAGGTGTAGTCAAAGGAGCTGACAGTGGTTTCTTTTTCTACAGTGTGTGCTGTAAAAGTCCCAAACAGGCCATTCTAGCTATTCTGTCTGTCTGCCAGCTAATACCACAGCCAATTCTGTTTCCCATTCAGCTTCAGCCCTCCTCTTTATCGCAGTTATATATAGTCCCAGTGTGCTGGGTAACGTCCCTTTCCAGCCCCTGGTTGACGTTAAACAGTGCCAACAAGCTCTTATTTTATTTTTATCACTATGCAAGAGAAGCTTATTACAGAGCAGATATAGGAACTACAGAGAAAAGGTCATAGGACAGGGCTGTGGAGCTAACATGGCTGCCATCCAACACTGCAATGTCCAAACTCTTCTAGATGAATTGCTCTGCTGCAGCACCTGCTCCTCCGGCTAGCTAGCTAGCGCGCCAATCACAAGCAGCAAACGTTATCATAACATAAGCTTAGCTAGTAAACCAATGGGCTTACACAAGGGGCCCGCCAATTAAACATGACCTGGAATTAAAAACACAAACAGCGAAAAAATTATTTTAAAGTAAAAGGGGGGCCGACAATGTCTTGCTAGACTGCAGAAATGAGTTGATAGCAACGGTTAGCTTGCTAAATTAGCAGCGAGATGTCGCACAGGGAGCGTGGGAGAGAATGAATGAGCGCACGCAAACAAACCTTGCGCCTTCTTGTGTTTGCAGAGTAAATTCCTCGGTAAATGCTGCTTCTCCGCTTTGATAAGAAACAGAGGAAGTATACTGCGCGTTTGGAAAACACGGCTGGAGAACGTAGATGACCGCAGCTCGGCCCGGATAAAGGCGAGCGAGTCCCGACAGCTGCTCCTGCGCAATTCGCGCAGATGGAGAGCGTCAATGGTGCCTTCAAGTGCCACCGACAAGTGTAACAAATAATTGGAGACGAGAGCGATGCCGGAGCTGTTGACAGCGCTAGTAGAGGCATTTCTCTTTATAGAGATAAGTTTTAAATAAATGGCCTTTGCAACTGAAACGACTACAATACTTTTACCACCACGTTAACTGTAATTTCTATACTTATTGTGGTGCATAATTTTGTTGTAGAGTTGTTTTTAAATTTAGTTTTTAATAAATAAATATCCACGATGCTCAGTACAAATTGGCAGTTTAACCACCCAAAACTACATCAGCTACAAGATCCATTCTGCTAGTGTTACCCCCCCCCCCCACACACACACACACACACGAATGCGTGATACGTATTGATATTTCAGAATTCTTCAATCAATTTATTTATTTACAGGTACTTGCTGTCAATATTTACAACTTCGAAAGCCCCAAAAGTACGATTTTACGAGGAGCACTTTAAGGCATCAGAACTCGCACTGCAGCAGGATGTCAAAGTAAAAGCTGATTTTCAGTAAATTCTACTAAAAATGCTCCGAACGAAGATCAGGTTCAAAACAAATAAACACAAGAAGTAGGCTAACATAACATCAATTTCATAATAATACAAATTCAAAACAAGTCAAATAAAGAAAGATATTTTCCCCCACTTTTACTATGCCATGTTGTAGCACTTCCGGGATAGAGTTCAGAAATATTGACGACGGCCACATGCCTGTAGGAGCAGTGGTTGTGCACCCGTGAATTAAATTATTGAAATCTACCCGCAGCCACTAAAAAACCCGCAAAATGAAGGACACACCGCTGTCTAACTGTGAGCGGGATTTCTTGCTCAAAGCCATCGAAGAGAAAAAGGTGAGCTGGTTTTTGAACATCGTGTCCACTTTTTGTACTGACTTTGTAGGCGTACTTGTATACTTACGTACTGACTTGTGTACTTATATACTGATGCAGAGACTGATGTTCCACAAAAGGACAGTTACGACCAACTTACTATAACTGATACAGAATAAAACATCTTTCTCTGTAATTCATTCAATAACCGGAAGGTGGACTGTTACCAAACCCTGCGGTTCACTAAGTGGAAAGGTTTCAGCTGTGTTTATTGTTCATGCCCACTAACTTACATCCCATAGTAGTTCCTAAAAAGTGATGTTTGTTGTGGGACTGCGGGAGTTTTACCTGTCCTGTCCCTGCAGCGCCTGGATGGACGACAGACCTACGACTACAGAAAGATGAAGATCACATTTGGGACTGACTATGGATGCTGCTTTGTGGATCTGGGGAAAACCAGGTGAATCCATGGGATGGGAAATTCAAAATGATGTCTTGTGTATCATTTTATAAATGTTTGCCCTATAATTTAGCTTGACAAAGTTGGTATCTTTGAAAATCTTGGGATTTTATAACACAAGTTCTGTGGGATGAATAATGCTTGTCTTAACAACATGAGTTTGTAAAGATGAACCTGTCAAAGGGTCCGCTGGGTTGAGGAGGTTAAAGGGAAGAAAACCTCTCAAACAAGGCACTGATGTTGTGCAGAGAGCAAAGTGATCACTACCCATGCAATGAACCTAAATTCATGCGGGACATTTTGTATTTATTAAAAACATCAAGTCATATTCTTTGTGATAAATGGAACATCAATGTGCTGCACTCCACAGGGTCATGGCCCAGGTGTCGTGTGAGCTGGTGGCTCCTAAAGAGAATCGACCCAACGAGGGAATCATGTTCTTCAACATCGAGCTGTCACCCATGGCCTCGCCAGCATTTGAACAGGGCAGGTGAGACAGAACTAAAAAGATTATGTTCTTTTCTGCTAATACATCTGACAGAATACATGTTACACATTCCCTCTTGTTCACTGGTAACATTTCTCATCACATCATAAAATTTGAGTTTTTTCCAATAGAGTTAAGGGACATATTAGACTAGGACTGTGTGTCTGAAACATGGTTTGTTTAGTCAAACTGTTTGTGCAGAGAGTGTAAATCATCTGTGGGGGTTTTTTCTTTCTCTCCAGACAGTCTGAGTTGTCAGTGAAGCTAAACAGACAGCTGGAGAGATGCTTGAGGAATTCTAAGTGCATTGATACTGAGTCCCTGTGTGTGGTGTCTGGAGTAAAGGTAAAACACACACGCACACACAAGTGAAAAAAGAGAAAATAACCTTATCCAGTGATGGTGATGATGCTGCTGTGTGTCTCTGTGTTCAGGTCTGGCAGATCAGAGTAGACGTTCACATGCTGAATCATGATGGGAACCTGATGGACGCCGCCAGCATTGCTGCCATCACCGCTCTGTGCCACTTCAGACGCCCTGATGTGGGCATCCAGGGGGAGGAAGTCACAGTGGTGAGTTGGCAACACACACGGCAGGTGTTGTCTCTGCTTCGCTGAATCTACTGGGGAAATGCCTGATGCTCCAAGCTGCTCTGTTATTAGAATTTCTTTGACGCTTAGAGGATATAATGTAGGAATGTTCCTGCTTTACTACAAGTGACCACTGGTTGATTATTAATACTGTTTCAGTGTCAACGCGTCTGTTTATTGTCGCAACACAAACACTTTACAGTTACATTGCACCACAGGTTTTATGTTGTAACTCATGTCACAATGGTTGTAATTGGTTGTGATTTAGTGATTTATCCCTGTGCTCCTTTAGTACAGTCCAGAGGAGAGAGACCCCATTCCCCTGAGTATCTACCACATGCCCATCAGTGTCAGCTTCTCCTTCTTCCAACAAGGGTAAGGCACCACATTTGAGTACAAGACGGAATTAATTTTCTGCGCAAAGTACCAAAACGCTAAGATTTTAATTTGAAGGGCGCCCTGTTAATTCAACCGTATGGTGATTTTGGAGGATGTGGTGCTGTTGAACTGTGTTATACAGAGAGGTGTTTCTGTTATTCAGCCTGCCCTCATTGATACAAATGTGGCGTACAAAATATCAGAAACACCTGTCAGTATAACGCAATACAATTCAACAGCACCACAAACTGCAGCCTCCAAAATGATCACACAGTTGAATCGACGCCTCTTTTAAAAGGGTTTTAACCAAAAATCAGGAATCAGAAATCGGTTCATTGGTTTTCAGTAGGTTTTCACATGCAAGGAATTTGCCTTGGTATTTTGGTGCATAACAGTCACAATAAACATAGTGTAGTAAGAGAAAAGACAAAACAAGTGCTGCAAAAGTCAAGAATCATAAATAAAAAATACAAATTTACAATTTAAAAAAAAGTAAAATATATCTGTTTTAAAATGAAAAGTGCTGTAGTATGTGCAATATGTGAAAATAATGTTACTTTATATGTTTTAAACTGCATTAGCTTTAGCTAGGCGTACCTAATAAACTGGCAACTCAGTGTATAATAAAAACTCAATAAATAATTTTAAAAAGTATCTTATAGACTAACTGAAGCTCACCAGTCATTGGATGAACATTATCCCTCCTCATACCAAGCTTTCTTCTTCTCTACTTCATGTTCGCTCTGCAGAACCTATCTGCTGGTGGACCCCTGTGAGCGGGAGGAGCGGGTGATGGACGGCTTGCTGATGATCGCCATGAACAAACACAGAGAAATCTGCTCCATCCAGTCCAGCGGGGGCATCATGTTGCTTAAAGAGCAGGTGAATGGAGTCTAGATAATATTTATTGTGCTGTTGTCTTAGTTTTGCAGCCATAAAGAACAATTATCTTGAAAAATAATATGACTTACTTTTGCTGTAGAGCCTCAGTCATCCATATTTGCTGCTCTCCGAAACACTCATAGGTTGAATATAACCACAGTTATCACTGTAGTTATCCTGTAAGAAAAAATGTAAAGAGTTTATGACATGTATTTTTTTGTGTGTGGTGTTGAAGATTATGAGATGCAGTAAAATCGCCAGTGTCAAAGTGTCTGAAATCACAGAACTCATCAGCAAAGCCCTGGAGAATGACAAGAAAGCAAGGTGAGCAGTAACATCACTTTACCACACTTCAGTTTTAAACTGTGGAAGTGGACATATTTAATACCACTATTTTAACTTGCAGGTGTTGTCATTATATGATATATATAAGAACTCTGTATTTTTACATTTTCCAGGAAGGCAGGTGGTAGGTGTGGTTTTGCAGAGTCATTGCCTCAGGAGCGAATCACAGCACTGAAAATGGACGAGACTACAGTGGAGATGACAGATGTGACAGAAAGAGCCAATGAGATCATTGGGAGAGCCGAGGCCCCACCTGAGACGTATCCTTTACTGAGCCTGGATGACAACAGCATCGACCATGAGAATGTGTCCCTTTTTTCTGTCACTTTGCACACATTATAGTCACTGTGGCTCCTTAACCATTCATACCAGGGTGCCTTCCCCATTGGTGCCCGTCCCAGGTGTGGGTCAGGTAGGGCAGGGGCAGCAGAACACCTGGGGACTGGAGGAGGAGGAGGCGGAGGAAGAAGAGGAAGAGGAGGAAAATGACAACAGTGGTGAAGAACAGGAGGGACCGATGGAGGAGGAACAGCATGAAAAGGAGGAGAGCAGAGGAGGTTATTTCATTTTTATTCAATCTTAATTTCAAAAAAGTTATATAGGTAAGATTTCTGTTTCTAAAGACACCAGAACACTGACAGGCCCAAACATATTTAAATGTCATGTTACCTTAGGTAATAAATGATTATTTTGTGTTTTATTTTGAATAACTTGATAACTTAAATTGGGAATTTGTTTTTATTTACAGGAGATGTGGTTGAGATATCTGACAGTGAAGAAGAGGAAGTGGTCATACTTCATCCAGAGACACCAGACAAAGCTCCTAAGTAGGTGCACCAGATTGCAGCAGCAACCGTGGAGGTATGCACACTTTACACAAGGATTATGAGGTTGTTTTTAATGAACATCTTTTTCTTGCTCATAGAAATAAAGGATCCAGTTCACACCAGAAGGGGGCAGCAACATCAAAGAAAAGACAGAAATAATTAAAGAAGGATCCACTTGAGCCCACCACAGTCAAGAGATCTGCATATCTGCATATCTGCAGCAGTGCCAGAGACTGCAGCACCTCTTCATAATAAAGACTCCTGTCCTGGCTAAAATGACTCCTACCTGCTATAGCTGAGAACTGGGATCAGATAGATGTTACAGTACAGAAACACTTCCAAGTGAGAACATGAAGTTCACTTCTTGTTTGTAGCCATTTGGATCCATTTAAGAAACAGTCTGTGCTTACAAATGTCTATAAAATTATTTGTTACATCATTTTTTTATTAACAATGAAAGGATGTAAAAGATTTTTGATAAGTATGATTAAAAATGTATATTCTCAACCAGTCTTGGGTGTTTAGCAGACTTTTCAGTTTTCAGCAAAGTGGTATATTTTTCAAGGAAGAATGTGATCGGTGGTGCCGATTGTGAATCGAAGGAAAATAAACAAAAGTTAAGTTTTATAGTTCGAATCAAAGTAATCATACATTTAACTGAAAATACTAAAGCTATGCAGAGATTGTTTTTCCTCTGTGTATAGTGTTTATGGTGCCAAAAAGCACAAGTTGTGGCTGGAATGGCAATTATTACTCTTGATAACTTCAGAGGGGAAAAAACAAATAAAAATATTAGGTTCCACCGAGATTTGAACTCGGATCGCTGGATTCAGAGTCCAGAGTGCTAACCATTACACCATGGAACCTCCACTCAAAGACTGGGTGATTGTCAGGTTAAAGTAGTAGTATAGTATCTACTCACGACAAGACATGCAATAATAGGGCTGTTTATTTTTATATTGATGCACGTCTAAGTACTGAAAAGACTATAGAACGAACTGTGTTCCTCAAAGAGAAAGATATTACACAATTCTTGAACATTTCTTGTTCCCACTATCATTAATCACATTAGCTAGCATATCTATGAAGAGAAAAGAATGAAATGAAACGAAAGGGATATAAATTAATAGTTAAGGGAATTAGCTAGTACAAACAAAATAGTTATTGGCCCGTACGGGGATCGAACCCGCGACCTTGGCGTTATTAGCACCACGCTCTAACCAACTGAGCTAACCGGCCGTATTTTTGAGCACCACCCATACCCCTCACATAGCATGTCATAACTCCAGTCCTTTACTCATGTTTTCATCAAAATCTGGTAGCTTTAAGTTATGAACTTCACTCAAGTTGTTAATGGTGTGATTTCTCTCCCTCTGAGCAGTTACTGCATGGTGTACATCACTCTCCACCAAAAGCTTTTGCACATTTTCTTAATGGGAACAACAATATGTAACGGCTTCACAGATTAAACATACATGCCCAACTACACAATGATTGATTTGTTAGAGTGAACAGAATCCATTACCTCCGTGCAGGTATTTCAAGGGGATAATGGAGTTATTGTTTGATACATTGTCTTAAATGACACTTATCAAGACACAGTATGTGCAAAATGCCTGCTGGCACTAAAGCATGGTAAGTAAGTATGCTTTGTTCTGGAAAGGCGGCACAATTTACTGTCTCTTGTGTCCTTAAAAGGTCCCATGATTTGACATGTTTACACATGAAACAGGGTGAAAGGATGGCATTTCACATAGGGAGGGGACGTGGTGGCAAGCTATATACACATTATGTTTGTGATTTGGCAGCTGATGATGTTGGTAACATGCCCAACTCACATTCATACACACTGCTTGATTTGTTACTGCTGATACAGGGAGTTCACCTTAAAGGTAGATTATTACATGCACATATTTACATAATGAGAGTGGTTGGTTGCACCCAAAGTTCTGATCACCCTTTCTTGAATGGAAATTTTCATTTTGTATTTGGTCCAAAGCATAAAATGATTCATCAGAACAACATTTGACACCTCACCAATTAAATTCCTAACCTATGATGTTGGAAACAGGTGGTGTTTAATGTTGACACACAACCTTCCTCTTGGTCAGAATGGATATTTCAACACCTCAGATGCAGCACTACATGCCACGCTGGTGCTCCTGTGGAAAACATAAAACAAGAGTACCTTGGATGATAATGAAAGTTTAGACAGATTTACGATGTTACAAATGATTTATGGTGCGCATCAAACTAGTCTGTCAGATCCTAGGAATCTTACAACACAACAGAACAGAAACTAAACGATCCAATAAGTGAAGACAAAAGGAATGAATTACAGATGGTATTCATTTATATTCTTTCTGCACATGTTTACCCCACATGGGGGGAACATTAGGTGACCTGAACGAGTTTCCAGGAGGGACAGAAACATGGTGGCAGCAAAACCAAACTGCTCTGTGGCTGAACTCTTGTGTTGGAGACCTTAAAATATTTAAGGATTGTTGAACGAAAGGTCAAAAAGGCTCGAAACAACGATTTGTTCAAACAAGTGTTTGAAAAGATGAACGAAGCAAAAAAACAACAAAACAAAACTTCTTCTTCTTCTATTATATTTCCAACAAATTAGACGCTTCACAGCGGGCGAAACCACTGTGCGCATGTCAAAAAAGTTATATTCTGATTAAATGCTTTGTGCATGTAAACTCACATCGTAACTTCACTTCACTTTATTTAGCATCCATGTAAACAGTTAAGTTGGAATCTCTTATCAGAATGATTTCAGTGGGACTGAAGAAATATTGTCCATGTAACCGCAGCTATTTTCTCAGCTGAGATAATCATCACTGTTTAAGGGTGGCAACTTCTTTCGCAATACAAATACAATTAACAATTCAATAAAAAAAAATTTAAAAACATGTCAGAGTCAGTCTGCAAGGTTTGCATACCAAATTTGCAGTTGATGTATTTAAAATAAAGGTATGCAAAACAATATTCAGATTTGGTGCAAACACACTGACTAGAAACACACCCCACACAGGAAGATATATGTGTGTGGTGCACACACACACAAGGCTGGGTGGTTTTCTTGTCCTGGATAGACTGATTCTTATCAGACCAGTGTATCATCAACAAACATCTCAGCTCTACCAGGGCGTGTTTGTGGCTGTGTGCACTGGAGGAGTAGCACCAGAGTTTTCTGTAGTGTGGAGTGGTCTATTGTAGGACTCCTATTTGCTTACAGGTGGAGCAATACACAATAACAGGAATACAATCAGTAAAACCAGGTAAGTAAACTGTAGATGTCACAGAAGTGATGTGTAAGTAAATGTGATACTAAACCTCACGGCTGATACGAATCTACACACCACCCAAATTAAGCATGTATGCAAATGTCGCTTTAAACAAGAGATGGAAGCGGCTACTGCCAGACTCCTTCTCGGCCGGTGTATCATCATTGTGTAACCATTTGTGCATGTGTTTATTTGGCATGAATAAGAGCCCTGGCTTGTGCACATGTTCAGAGTTGCACTCAGCTCAGAACTTGTTATAATGCCTCAGTACATTGCACTGAGGGTGCCACATACCCTCAGCCACACCTCTGTCTTTGCATCAGATTATGTGGGAGCTAATATCAAGCACACTTTAAGGTGTCAGCATTGGCATGGCTGTCTTAACAGATACACATGACTAACTGCTATGTAATACTGCCTAATTCGTGCTCATAAAGTGCTGTGTGACTGCATAATCCTGCCTCTGAATCCCTCTCCTCCCCCAAGAGTTTAGGACTTCATCAAATGATTGCTGTTCCTTTTTGTGTGTGTGTTTTTTTCTTTTTGTCTTTTCCTTCTGGTTGGCTGATAAGGTACTACAACCTACTCAATTAATATCAGGTAACAGGTTACACAGTCCCACCTCTCCGATATGTTCTTGGTGCACAAAATGAGACACTCAAAAAATAAATGAAATTTGAATAAAAACAAAATGAATTTCTCAGCCACACCTTAGTTGCTCTTCACATTTATTCCTGGCTTTGGCATTGCGGCGTTGCCTTGAAAAATGCACACACACTCACACACACACACACGTGCAGCCTGGTAGTCAGTGGAAAAGTACTGGACAAAGCAGAGACTGCGACTGCACACCAACCCTCATCACTGCCATCAACAGTCTGACACACAAAGCCACGGTGGCCTACTCAGTGTATTAAATGACACACAGGGATACTGTATGAGATCAAACTCATTATTTGACCACTCAGTGCATAATCAGTGTCGCTATTACAGCCATAACAGCCACAACAGTGCATAATTTAAGAGTCACTATAGTGTGCGTGCATGCTGTAAGTGGTTAAGGCTGAGGTTAACACAGCTAGATTTATACTGGTGAGACCTGATCACTAGGCCCTGTATATCTATAGCCAAATATCTATGTGCACAAAAACAAATACAAGTGCGATCCTGAATTAAGTATGTTAAAACCAAAAAAGAATACAATAAAATAGGCAATTTGAGCAGACTGAGCCAGCACATACTATTTATTTTAATGTTAAGCTAAATTAACTTGTCACATCCTTTTTTCCTGAGGGGAAGAGGTGATAATCTGATTTCTGACTTAACCTGACACCAATAAATGCAGACATGATGGTAACTGTGATGCAGTAAATGTACTGAAGTGAATGGAAACCAAAGACATTTAAACACTTCACAGCTTGCTTTGGAAAACAGTCAGATGTAATGTAGGGAATCCATAATTTTTTGCAAATCAACAAAAACTAGCAAAAACACATGACAGTCATACAACCCATCACGTGAATACATAGACTGCGTGAGTGAATACCACAACATTTCAAGACAGAAGCGGTCCAGCTAGTTGTGACTAATAGGAAGGGCTGGTTTGGGACTTTTTCCTGACAGGGTAGATGGCACTGGTCGTGACCCTTCCTCTGGCTTGAAGACTTGGATGCCAGTTCTCAAATGACCAGGGTGTGTGACATTTCAGACCAGCTGCTGAAGACCAGTTAACAGGAATATATGGGCATCCCTGGGACAGGAAAGGTTTTCAGATGACAGGGCTAGAGAGGAGAATGTAGTAAAACCAGAAAACTAGAGGAGAGAAGAGTAGACTAGGTCATAACATTTTCTTATAGCTGTCTGGTCCATAAAGAGGATGTCGTCTGACCTTATGCTAACGATGAAATAAAAATAGCCAAGTAGGCTAATAAAGTGGCCGTGACTCAGCATGAATAGACATTAGCTACATGAAGCTGACTCAAAACAGTGTAGCGCCCATGCTGAAGGATGTTTTTCAAACATGCTAGCTTGCTAATGTAATATTTCTACAAGTCTAGTCAGCTAAATAACTAGCTAACAAGTTAGCTAAATAACATTTAGCAAACTAAATAACATTCAACTAACTTGACATTGAGCATATTAACATTCTACATCTCACTTTTTTTAAAATTGACATTAATAATTTACCCTCCAGCGTTAGGGCTCATTTAGCTAACTTTTTAACTAGCTAGCTTTTTTTAAATTATGGTAATTATTTTCCTGTTCAGTCCAGTCCATCTTTTTTTCTATTCATTATTTTTACCATTTAGAGTTTAATTTAAAGTTCTATTCAAACCCTAATCTGGACTGTACTGGTACCTGGAAAGTAGATTTGAATGTGGTGTGACATTTGTTTTTCAGGGAAACTGCAGTGATATACCTACTATAATTAAGAGCAGTAGTAACCTTTGCTTTGAAACATGAGCTCCTCCCTCATAATTAGAGGAGCTTGTTGATTGCCTCCATCTGTTATAAATAGAGTGAGATGGAAGTAACAGCATGGTCCTTTTCCTCCACAGCTTTAAGTATTTTTGTTTTAGCAAGAGATCACTTGATTTAACATGAAAAAGTTTGCTCCCCAGGGTTGTCATGAACCCTCTCTTTCAGAGCCACCTCTTAAAATAAAGGTTTATCATTTGCACCAAAATATAAACATCACACCAATCAATCAAAGACCTCACTTTAGCACTTTATTCTTTGCTGAAGAAAGCCAAAACAATCCTCAGTTCATATTTTTTTTATTTGTCTGAAAACTGGACCATGGTCGTATGGTCTTTTTTCCTTACAGTTTTACAGGGGACAGTGTTGCACAAGCTTAATAAGACTGACACACAAGGGAAGAACCCAATATCCACCAAACAGAGTGAATACCAAGCTCAGCCTATCAGACAGTTTCATTAAACTTTCCAGTCCTTAACAAAGTCATGTAGGCGATGCATGTCAAAGCCACTCTACATAGCCGTTGTTTGGCCCCAAGCTCAAATGTCGTCTAAGTGGCAAACTGTTGGACCAGAAGTGATAAAACGAAACTTGGTCATATGAGAGCGTTTGCACTTAAGCAGCCTGTATTAATAGTTCTGTTTGGGGTGTTGATGGCCACCAGTCAAAGTGCTGGTCTTTGCGGCAGTGGGGGTAATACATGGCTTTACATGAGGTTCCCAGTGATTCGAACATGATGGGGCTGTTACTGTTTAACACGAGTATGTTGTCTATCTCTTTATCCAAACTGCTCTTTTCTCAACAGTTTAATGTACTGCTGTGGTTTATTCTTACTCTTACTTGATTTTAAAGAAATCTCTTAACTACCACTAGAGGTCACTACGTCTGAATGGACCAGCCTGTCCAGTTTGGGAACTGGTCTTCACAGGAACCATAAATTAGCCAGTACACCACAGACACAAACTACTGTTATATGATTGTATCTTTGTCAGTAGTGGGCAGCTCAGCTGAACAACATGTCAATAAGTGTGTGGTCTTACTTGACTCACCTGTGTATCATCAAACGACCTAAGATCTGCTCCAACATATAGTTTAGCAGCAGCTCAGCTGGACCTGAACTTGTTTCAACAGGGCAATCACCTTAAATCTCTAAACGTACCAGTTTAACTGAACCATTAAACCACAGCTAAGCTAAGGACTAAACTGCTCACACTGCCAGAGCCCTGCTGTTTTAGTAGCTTGAAAAAGGGGTTTGAGGGCCCACTGAAACAATTCCTCAGGCCATGTCCTGTGTAAAGTCCTCATTCAGACTTAAAACAACAAGCCAATAGAAACTTTCAAGCCTCATCTTCTCTCAGTTTAGCAGTATTCAACTGTGTGGTTGAATAGACCCATTCAGGAAAAAAATGACCAGATCCACTGCTTTGTCATAGCCTTGTTGTGTCATCTGTGACTCTCTTTATTACTTATTTTATGTTATGCACAGCAAATTGCTCAATACTGGTATATGTGTTAGATGACTGTTCAAATGCTAACTGCCAAGCTAACAGTGATTCCTAGGTTCCAGCACTGAGACCTTGATACAATTACTATTTTACATTCATGCATTCATGTGACAATAAGCAGAAATAGCAAGGATCTGTATTATCAGCTGTATTGTGTTATCGCATATAATGAATTAATACTAAGCAAGGGAAGTAAGTAAGCCGTGACAGAAAGTTTTTCCATGCTTGTTACAAGTTTGACAAACTGACAATCCATTGGCCATTTGTTTCTCAGGTGGCTCACTGACTATGGAGCTCCAAAGTGTTTGATACAAATTAATACAAATACAAATAATTATGAAATAAATAATCACATGAACAAATTGTGGAAAATATATAAATCAAACAAAAGACCTGAGACAGACCAAGGCAGTGTATTATGAGCATATGCCACCCAGGCCAACTGCCGACTCCAGGCAGAGGAGTTGGAGAAGACAAGGCAACGCGAGGTGGTCTCTAAATTGTGGTTTGTCTGACCGTTGGTCTGAGGGTGGAAACTGAAAGAAAGGCTGACTGTAGAACCCAAGATGGCGCAGAAGGCTTTCAAGAAGTGGAAGGTAAACTGGGGGCCCCGGTCCCACATGATGTCGTGGGGAAGACCATGGAGCTGATAAAGACGTGTTGGATGAGAAGCTCAGTAGTCTCCTCGGCATATGACAATTTAGTTAGACCAATGAGATGAACACACACAAAACCAGTCAACAATAGTTAAAATTGTGGTGTTACCGTCGGATAGAGGCAGACCAGTCATAAAGTCCACTGAAATATGAGGGGGCAGGGGGTACGTGATTGGCTGAAAGGTGAGAAGGCAAAATGTAATCAGTCTCTTATCTGGATTAGAAAAACACATGTTAATGCCAGGTGCAATGTTAATGTTAATGCTGCTGAAAAATCCAGAATCTATGAATGTGCAAGTATGTTTCATTTCAAATGTTCAGCAGGAGACATCTTGTCCAGATGCACAATGTTTCCTATTTCACTGAAAAGTCCATTCTAAGTGCATGTGCACTGGAGGCTGCACAGAGAAACTTTCCCCCTTTGACAGATGAATGTGAAAGCAGCCTTCTATTATCAAACCCTGCACATACATCATTGCATACAGTACATCCATGCAAAGTAACAGTAAGCAGAACACATTTTTGAGTGGAAGGGAAACTCGCCCAGCAAGTGGAAAGGTCACTTTACTCACTGGACAAGTCTGCCAGCCCTGCCTAACTAATTTGCACATTGGTATCCAGTTGGTATACATGGAAAGGCCCGTGGATTGGATGCCATTATCCAGATAATGTACATGGACCAGGTGTAAATGGGACCTTCAAGGCAGACTTTACTGTCAGTGTGTGCACAGATTCCAGCTCCTTCACTTTGACTACTCAACATAAAGTTTACTCTTTTGACTCAATAAAACAAATGAAGATTATGTTCACCTTTCCCTTAATCATAATTGTTGTTTGAATGGCTCTTTTGAAAGCCTGCATGTTGTTGGCTTTAATCACATGCTCTTACTTGGCTGGTTGATCCAAAATAAGAGTACATGCTGGTCAGCAAAAACACTTAATCTCACTCACATGTTTCTAGTGCATGGCAGTTTTCATTAAAACTGTGTGACTGGTTTTTGGCTCAGATCCACCTGAAGCATTTTCACTTTCACATTCCAGGAGCATCATTTATGAAACTGACATTCCTGGAGGTCCAGTGAACTGAGACCTTGAAGGGCTACTTGGAAATTATCTTTACCTGGAAAATGTCTTTTGAACATGAGATTAATACTGATTATGAAACTGGTTTGAAAGTGGCATACTTTTGCTGTGTTAGCTTGTACTCCAGCGCATTGGATCTGAAATGAAACAAGACTATGGGGGGAATGTGCTGTGAAACATCTTGTGGCTTCTCTAATCACCCCCGATCATTAAAACTCTTGAGTTTAGAGGACAGTAGCCTGGAGCAAAGAGTGCAAAGTAACGATCTGGACGATAATCCACTAAAAAAACTGTCAACGCAAGTATCCCACTACACACAGTTTAAGGTGTATTATGTACTTTGTGTCATTTTTTGTCCAGTTGTTGTATTCTGTTTTTACTGCCTGCATGCTTTGAGCAGCTTGCCCACAATTAACCAGTAATGTTCTCTAAATGTTTTTGTAAAAACTAATTTATACATTTACAACTTGGGAAAACTTAGCAATTCAGGAAAACATTTCTTGGAAGACTCACATGTGTTGCGTGACCCATTAAGATGATTTAGACAGCAAAGAAACGGTCATTTTGTTTCAGCCTTTATTCTGACAGAACATCACCCCACGGGGATTTACATTAATCGATTACAAAGTAGGACCTTGCCAAGTGGCAAGAAAGGACAGCCTTTACGAAAGTTCTGTATACAAACATGCAATCAACATGCATAATAGTATAAAACCAAATACATATTAGGGGAAAATACAATATAGAACTCACTACCTATTTATATTATGAAACTAACAACTGTCATAGATGATGTTTGACTAACCCAACATGGAAAATAAAACATTTCTTCTTAAAAAGTGATGAAATGCACAGATGACAACATACATACGCTCCATTATTAAGGTGTTGCCATCCTTCACTATCTTGTGGACGGCTTGCTGAGGACCGGTGGCAAGTTTTCTTCCATCAAATATGTCTGGAGACATTATCAGGCAGGAGTGTTTGTTCTACATGGCTATTACTTTGACTTATAGATATGTAACATGTTCTTCCTGTGATATCGCACGCCTGTTCAGAATCACTGCCGACACAAATGAACTGCCACCCAGTGATTTAAACACGTGTGACGGTGAAATGACATTTAATGTTCTGCAAATTTGAAGCTGAATTTATTTTCTTTAAACGTTGCTAACTTGAGATAAAATACACATTTGTGTTTATCTTCTGAAGCTCACAATGCATAGCGACCAACTTTTGATAAGAAATAAAAAGTGTAAATATACAAATCATGATTAGATTGTACAGTACAAGAGTATAATACAGGTAGAAATCACAATCATATAAAAAGATGGATGCATTGTGTCCTGCATGCGTCCTGTTTCTGAGACAGTTTGTTGTGTGCGATCCATCTTTGGAAAGTGACATCAATACAGTATGCTTTGGATAGAAGTCAGAATCATAGGTTAAAGTTGTGTATACTTAAATCCAACATTACCAGTCCATGAGGTATTTGAACAGTGAGTATACACCCATTTTACGGTGGCCAGCAATTAACCGCTGACAGCGGAGTGAAACCAGTTTCCAGTGATTTATAAGGCAGGTGTAATAGAGGAGGGTTTTCTGTCTCATTAGCAGTAATCTTTGCACAACAAACTACTATGTAGGCTCAGTACCACAAAACATACATTAAACAACACAGTATGTTCTCTAATAAAATCTAATCATTAAAAGGGAGTAAAATTTGTACTGTTGTGAAACTTTAATGTAAATTCTCAGAATCTTAGCTGCAACAATTTCACCACGTCAGAGGAAAGAATGATCCCACTGTAAACTACAGCTTTGCAGACAGTATATAACAAAACAAAACCATATAGAACAAAATCACCGACAAACTGAAAGGCACATCTCTCACACTGACGGACGGCAGAAAAACAATGAGGAATGGGTGAGGAGGAGGGATATGTCTGGCGTTCTTTCTGTCCGTGCAGTTGCAGAAAAGTTATTCAGTTATTTATCATCTGAGTACATTGCAGCGGAGGGGAATGGGCTTACAATAACTGCGACATGCTGGGAGATCAAGTTCTGCAGTTGTATTTCTTCCTGCTGCTATTCATGACAAAACAGGTAATATTAAGTAGTCATTAGAACAAAACTACTACAGAGTGTTTAAAAGCCTCAAATAGTGTTTGTGTCACTTCCGTCCAATATTGCTTGCACAACAAAGCCACCAGCATTGCACTGCAACCCTAGCAGTCGGAAAGCGTGGGACACTTTAGTCATCCATAGCTGGGTGGTCACAGTTTGGTAAAAAAGAAAAAACAAAAAAAGTGTTAAACTTGCTGGTGTTTACTGAGCAGTATTTGAAAGATGGAAGTTGCTCTGTGAAAATGTACATATTTAATCTTAGATGTGATTCTGAAACTCTGATTGTGCTCTCCTTGCACACAGATTCATCTTTACAAAAATCGACTGTTGCAAAACAGAAATGTATGATAATGCACAGCTTTTGATCACAGTTTTGGGGATCAGAAATCAGCACAGTGTCATTTTAAAATAAAATCACATTTGTGTATATGCAACAATTATATGTATAAGTTATATTTTAGAAGTAAAAATTTGATTATCTAATATTAACTAGCAAGCCAAGAAGAATTATTGTTGCTGCATGGTAGAGCTTGAGGCAGCAGATCAACTGGAGGAAGGAAGAGATCAGATCACATCCAAATAAACTGTTAAATAATAAAATGTCTTTCACGAGTGTGCCGTGGAACAGTGCAGAGCATGCACTCGTTCTTTGGGTAGCATTACTTGGTTCTGGTGTGAAAGAGAGCCCTGTCGTGTTGCACATAGCAGAGGGTCACACTGAGAGAGGAGCTAGGTGGACTTGCTGTACAGTACAGCATCGTGAGACACGTTTCCCGCCGGCCACGCCCGGGTCCAGCTGATTAATGATTATTCAGGAAAGGATGAAGCAGATGGCTTTGTTGCATTCCTGTTTTCAGAGAGGCTATCTGTGTAATCTGTACAAAAGTCTGTTCTTTACTGAGGAGTATAAGTTGTATTATTATGAACAATTAACTTAAAGTCCTGCTTTTTTCTCCTTAATGAATTTAAATGGTTTGACAGTTGAACTTGCCTCTGGGTTCTTTGTGGACTGCTTCCATTTCAGTCATAAATATATATACTGTATAATCCAGCGCAATCTCTGACATTTTATTTTGGGACTATATGTACTGTATCTAATCATCTTCGCTATATGCTATCCTGGCTAATGGCTTGTTTGCTAACAACCTAGCCAGGGAGCCTAATGGTACTGTATTTTCTGTAGAAGACAATAAGGTAACTGATAAAATAGGGAGCCAAAGAGCTCAGATTGCACTGCTAATGTAATTGTGTCATGTCATTGCCGCCAGCCATTGCCATTGTTGCCCCTCTGTGAACTCCTGCTTCCCAGACGAACAACATGTCCGCCTACAGCCAGTGCCCATCTCTCGCCCCCTTTTTGTGAGCCTCCTCAGCAGCTGGTGGTGTCCAATAGCTGCTTGGCCGCGGAGCCTTCTTCGTTATCAGAGTTGGTCCTCTTGTCATCTGCGGCTCTGGCCGTCGTATTCTGCTTGCGTTTGACATTGAACACATCCCAGCTCTCAGACAGCAGATCCTTGTTGAAAACGATGGACGCCAGCCAGGAGAAGAACAGAATGGATGCAAGCGAGATGATCATAATGGCAGTGCGGAAGGGGAAGAACTGGGTTAGCTTTCCCTCCTCGTCCACCCGGCAGCCAGGGAACTGGATGGCGGGCGGGAGGCCAATGAGGGGCTCACCGCTCAGGACCCTCATGATGATTCCCATCATGTAGCCCATGGTGGCTCCGTAGCCATTGGACACCTTGAAGAAGAGGACGCAGACCAGCTGAGGGAACATGATGGTGTAGGACATGTCCACACCCACAAGCCAGAAGACCAGGACGCTGCTGTCCAGGAAGGTGAGGGCAGTGCCAGCAAGACCCACCACCACCACTGAGATACGGATCACCCACTGCATCTCATAGTCTGACGCCTGAAGGAGTGGAGAGAATGACAAGAAAGACAAAGAGAGTTCAGTTTCACTTTACACCTTGTCATACAATGTAAGGCCCTAAGAATCATCTGGTCTTGAGGCCTCCTGGGCCAAGACAGCCCCTTACAAAGATACAGTACCCATAAGTTGCAGAACTATAAGAGCCCAACAGTGAACTGGCTCATTATATGGAACATTCCTTGAGGGGGAAATAATGAAATAGATCATTGTTATAAGAGAACAAACATCATGAACAGTGGGAATACGGTACAGTATGTACAGTATTGTAAAGTCAATAGCTACTTTGTTGCCGCCTCCAGCTTGTGTTGTGAGTACAGTATAGTGATACAGATTCTGGGCTGTAAATGTCTTGTGGTTACCCACACAAGACTCTTAATGATGATGGTCACTACAGGCATTTTATTTTCAGTAGATTATTGTATATTAAGGCAATATACAACTGTTTCACACTGTCCCTGCAGAGCCTGATAGAGCCTATTTGCTGCAGTTTTGGCTTTGAACATAAGAAGGTTTAAGCCAAAACACAGTATATGTACATATTTGGTCAATGTTAAGACCAGAATCAGATTTTTTTTTACATCTGTTTGAGCATATTAAAATTAGCATGTCATAGAAATGTGCAGTTAGGAAAACCGGTATGCCCCAGTATCCCTCCTCCTCGCCCGGAGGAGGGATACCGGGGCCCCCCCTTGGAGCCAGACCCGGGAGGGGAGCACGATGGCGAGCGTCTGATGGCCGGGCCTTGGTCCCGGTTGGGCACAGCCCGAAAAATCGACGCCACCCTGTGGGCCCACCACCTGCAGGGATAGGCATCGGGGTCGGGTGCAATGTAAGCCGGGCGGCAGGCAAGGGCAGAGACCTGGGCGTGCCGACCTTCAGTGTCGCAGACTGGTTTTAGGGATGTGGAACGTCAGCTCTCTGGCGGGGAAAGAGCTGGAGCTGGTGCAGGAGGTGGAGCGGTACCAGCTAGATATAGTTGGGCTCACCTCTACGCATAGCTCAGGATCTGGAACCAAAATCCTGGAGAGGGGCTGGACTCTCTTCTTTTCCGGAGTTGCCCAGGATGAAAGGCGCCGGGCGGGTGTGGGAATACTCACGAGTCCCCGGCTGAGCGCCGCTATGTTGGAGTTTTCCCCGGGGAACGAGAGGGTCGCCTCGATGTGACTGAAAGTTGCTGAGAGGAAGGCCCTGACTGTTGTTTGTGCTTATGCACCAAACAGCAGTTCAGAGTACCCGACCTTCTTGGAGTTCCTGGGTGGCGTCCTGGAAGGGATACCACCTGGAGACTCCATAGTTCTGCTGGGAGACTTCAACGCCCATGTGGGCAATGATGGTGAAACCTGGAGGGGGTGATTGGGAGGAATGGCCTCCCCGATCTGAACCCGAGTGGTGCTTTGTTGTTGGACTTCTGTGCTAGCCATGGACTGGCCATAACAAACACCATGTTTGAGCATAGGGTGGTTCATAAGTGTACTTGGTACCAGAACACCTTAGGCCGCAGGTCGATGATCGACTTTGTGGTCGTATCATCAGATCTGCGGCCGTATGTCTTGGACACTCGGGTGAAGAGAGGGGCAGAGCTGTCAACTGATCACCACTTGGTGGTGAGTTGGATAAGATGGCAGGGACGGCTGCCGGACAGACCTGGCAAACCTAAACATGTAGTGAGGGTGAACTGGGAACGTCTGGCGGAGGGCCCTGTCCGCGAGATCTTCAACTCCCACCTCCGGAAGAACTTCTCGCGCATCCCGGGGGAGGTTGGGGACATGGAAACAGAGTGGGCCATGTTCAAAGCCTCCATTGCTGAGGCGGCCGCTAGGAGCTGTGGTCAGAAGGTCGTCGGTGCCTGTCGAGGCGGCAACCTTAGAACCCGCTGGTGGACACCGGCGGTGAAGGAAGCCGTTAAGCTGAAGAAGGAGGCTTTTCGGGCTTGGCTAGCCCAGAGGTCTCCTGAAGCAGCGGACAGGTACCGGGAGGCCAGAAGGACGGCGGCCTCGGTGGTCACCAAAGCAAAAACCCGGGTGTGGGAGGAGTCTGGGGAGGCTATGGAGAAGGACTTTCGGTTGGCCTCAAGGAAGTTCTGGCAAACCGTTAGACGACTCAGGAAGGAAAAGCGGGGCTTGGCCCAGGCCGTGTTCGGCAGGGGAGGAGAGCTGCTAACCTGGACTGGGGATGTTGTCGAGCGGTGGAAAGAGCACTTTGAGGATCTCCTCAACCCGACCAACATGTCCTCAGTGGAGGAGGCAGAGTTTGAAGACTCAGGGGAAGACTCACCCATATCCCTGGCAGAAGTCTCCAAGGTAGTCAAAGAGCTTCTTGGTGGCAAGGCGCCAGGGGTGGATGAGATTCGCCCTGAGATGCTGAAGGCTCTGGACATTGTTGGGCTGTCTTGCCATTGTCTGGCATGGAGGTCGGGGACAGTGCCTGTGGAGTGGCAGACCGGGGTGGTGGTTCCCGTCTTCAAAAAGGGGGACCAGAGGGTGTGCTCCAATTACCGTGGTATCACACTGCTCAGCCTCCCCGGGAAAGTTTATTCCAGGGTGCTGGAAAGGAGACTACGACCGATTGTCGAACCTCGGATCCAGGAGGAGCAATGTGGATTCCGTCCTGGCCGTGGCACAGTGGACCAGCTCTTTACTCTTGCAGGGCTGCTGGGGGGTTCATGGGAGTTTGCCCATCCAGTCTACATGTGTTTTGTCGACTTGGAGAAGGCTTTCGACCGTGTCCCCCGGGGGGTCCTGTGGGGGGTACTGCGGGAGTATGGGGTACCGGGGTCGCTGCTACAAGCCATCCGGTCCCTATATAACCGAAGTGAGTGCTGTGTCCGCATTCTCGGCACAAAGTCAAACACGTTCCAAGTGGGTGTTGGACTCCGCCAGGGCTGCCCCTTGTCACCAATTCTGTTTGTGATATTCATAGACAGGATTTCAAGGCGCAGCCGGGGGGAGGAGAGTGTCCAGTTTGGTGGTCTCAGAATAGCATCTCTGCTCTTTATGGACGATGTGGTTCTGTTGGCTTCATCGGGCTGTGACCTTCAGCATGCACTGGGGCAGTTTGCAGCCGAGTGTGAAGCGGCTGGGATGAGAGTCATCACCTCCAAGTCCGAGGCCATGGTTCTCAGCCGGAAAACGGTGGACTGCCCCCTTTGGGTTGGTGAGTTACTGCCCCAGACGGGGGAGTTCAAGTATCTCGGGGTCTTGTTCACGAGTGATGGTAAGATGGAGCGTGAGATGGACAGGCGGATCGGTGCAGCATCAGCAGTAATGCGGGCATTGTACCGGACCGTGGTGGTGAAGAGGGAGCTGAGCCGGAAGGCAAAGCTGTAGATTTACCAGTCTATCTATGTTCCAACCCTCACCTATGGTCATGAGCTTTGGGTAGTGACCGAATGAATGAGATCGTGGATACAAGCGGCCGAAATGAGTTTCCTCCGTAGGGTGGCTGGGCTCACCCTTAGAGATAGGGAAAGGAGCTCGGACATCCGGAGGGAGCTCGGAGTAGAGCCGCTGCTCCTTCGCATCGAAAGGAGCCAGTTGAGGTGGTTCGGGCATCTGATTAGGATGCCTCCTGGACGCCTCCCTTTGGAGGTTTTCCGGGCACGTCCAACTGGTAGGAGGCCCCGGGGCAGACCCAGAACACGCTGGAGGGATTATATATCTCATCTGGCCTGGGAACGCCTTGGGGTCCCCCAGGAGGAGCTGGAAAGCGTTGCCAAGGAGAGGGACGTCTGGACAACCATGTTTAACCTGCTGCCACCGCGACCCGGCCCCGGATAAGCGGAAGAAAATGGATGGATGGATGGAAAATGAATAAATAAAAAACAGCATGTAAAATTTGCAAGAACTGCAAAACAAGAGCTAAAAACCAAACATCAGTGACTAGCGGTCGAGGTTAGCTGGTGAGATTGCCTTAGCTAAAGCTCATTTACCCACTTTTTCCTACCCGTTTCCTGTAATTAAAAAACCTATTTTGATTCTCCAATATCTTAGTGATTGAGTTTTAAATACCATGTAAATGAGGCAACAGCTAAATCAAATTATAGAGTTAAGACATCAGATGAACTGTGTTTTCCTCATGTCCTTTAGATTGTCCAAACAGAGGGTGTATTAAAAATGTTTTTTTTCGGTTTTAGTGGTTTAAGGTCTGTGACAATGATTGGATTAGAATAAAAGGCATAATATTAATATTTTGTAACATAGTTTGGCAAAGAGCCTTCAATCTTCTAACCCTTTTTTCTCAACTTCAGTTTCTGTAGTTACTCCTCTCTGCAATTGTATGGCAGTATAGTAATGTTACGTTGTTTTTTTTAAATTTTTGGTTATGGACATACACACCCGTTGATATATTTCTCCAAAATTCTCACCTGCTTCCTGATGATGTTCTTGTAGATATTTGAGGAAAACAATGAGGCAGAGGACAGAAGAGCTGAGTCCATGGAGGACATGACAGCAGCAGCTACAGCTCCAATGCCGATGACAGAGATGTAGGTGGGTGTGAGGTACTGCAGGGCGATGGGGAGGATGGAGCCTGCCTGGTCGCGCTCATATGGGCTGGGCAGTCCATAGCTGGTTGAGTTCCAGTCTGGGAGGAAGGACAGATGAATATTTGGATCAAGACCAAGGGAATGTTTGAAAGCTAAGGGGAGGAATACATGAATAAAGCAAGAAACAGGGGTTATGTCTGATAAACAGAGCTTAACTCAGTGAAATTATGAGAAAAAAAAAGTATGAATTCTGACTGCTTCAAATGCAGAAGCCCAAGGCCAACACAGACACTAAGCTAAGGAAGGCTGGCAAAAGAATTTTCCAGAGCTGTACACTAAGAGTATGTACCTGTTGACGCAGCCACAGCCCCGACCAGCACAGAGGGGATACCCAGCACCAGGCAAAAGGCTGAAGAAGCGAAGCAGGTCACTTGAGCCTGGGTGTAAGAGGAGGCCGACAGGATTCGTTGGTAGAATGCCTGGTAGGCCAAACCACCCAGAGCCTGGCACAAACACACAGTTCAGAGATGATGACAGGAATCAATTTGTACAGCAACACAGGACTAGAAGGAACAATCCTCTCATGACTTTGCTGTTGTTATGCTTGGCTGTTTGCTCATCTAATGGAATAAACCCACTTGATTTAACTGCTGGGTTCAATTTAATTTAACTGCTGTGATGGCAGGAGTTATGTAAATACTGCATGAGCTGCGTATTAGATCACATTTAGTGCTGTCTCTGTGTATATTATGACCTCTACCACTCCACTCACCAGCAGCATGAAGTCGTCAAACCACTTGCCAGCCTCATCGAGCTCCACCGTGCCAACCCAGGGAGCCTGGAAGGTCTGGTTATAGGCCGTCAGTGAGATGTCCACAGAGTGAGGGTTGGTCAACAGGAAAGGAACACACACCCACTGCATACACAAACACAAGAACACAGCTAATCTGATTATGGGCCCCGTGGGGGAAGTTTGTCACTGGAAATTAGAAATCTGAAACTAGAGTTGGAGTGAAAGCTCCAGTTTCTGAGTGATGTACATAGCACTCTAATGTCACATTATTGTTAGCTGACATAGTTCCCATTGAATTATCCAGAATTATCAGTATTTAGATGACAAAATAATCTCACCATGAGGTCCATTTAGTAGCTGTTCGGGAGCTTTTCAGTCATATCACATGGTCTTCATCAGCTGATGTAGTTTGACCGGTTTTCATGGAATTTTAATAGAATTTCATGGAAGCTCAACTTTTAAATGAACATTGACAAGAAGTTTTTAAAGTGCTCAGAATTTCTTTTTAAATTTGAACATCTACAGTTCAATGAGAACTGGGCAAACTGCTGCTGATGAAGATAGTGGGAAATAATGGAAAGCTCCAGAACAGCAAATAAATGGACCTTGTGGGGAGATTATTTTGTCAACTGTTTCTAAGGTTAAGAATAAATGTTTTAGCTCAGTCATTTAGGCTAAGTGACCATGTGTACACCAGTCAGGGTTTGAGGTGTTAAGGAGTGACAGTAAATAGCAGCTATAAGTGGCTCGAAGGCACCAGCATTTGAAACTGCAAAACAAATGAATTGCAATGGAACCAACACAATCAGTGGTTTGGCTCTAAGAGGCTACATATTATCTGCACAAATTTTTCGTGTCGAGTTGACCAATAGCATGTCATCTGGACAGTGCTGATCCAGACCATAGCCTGTATATAAAGATGGACGACATGACAGCTCCCCAAAAGTGAAGCCAAAACATCTTGATCGCCCCCTGGTGGCTGGCTGCAGTATAGGTCATAAACCCCGTCCCCTCCATGTTAGCAGATGGGACATGGGCCAAACTGAAAAATCAAAGTTCACGTCAAATAAAATTTCCCAAAGACGGTTACTGTCATTTTAGGTAGTTCTTATCACGCGGATGTTTGTTCAAGTGTTCATTTTTCTGATGAGTTTGGTTTTAATTAGTTATTTAATGTTATTAAAAAGGGAGTGTGACGTCATGATTGACAGCTGTGAGTGTGCTCGCGATTGGTTCAGGCGGGTGTATGGGCGGGACCTCGATCACTCCTGTGCAGGCTCTGGCTCCAAATGACGTCACCAGCACAACATGGCAGCTCCCGTATCCGGAATATTTCGGCTTCATTTTTATACCGTGGGAGGAAGTGGAGACGCGTCGTCCATCTTTATATACAGGCTATGATCCAGACAGTACACTTAGCTGCAGTGCATTATCCACTTATTATTATATTATTATTATCCACTTTCATTTAACCTACTCTGTTGGAGTATAAACTGCTCCACAAAATGAATAATTTGTAGACAGTTGTGAGACAGGAGTTAATTGTACAAATATGTCTTTTGAATAAACAGTGTGAACTTTCTTTCCCGTTAGCGAACAAGCTAACAAGCTTGCTAACTGACAATTGGAAAGTTTGGTAGGTTATTCGCTCGGCGAGCTTTTATCCCCTTTTTAAATAACTCTTTATTGAATGAAATAATCCTGAGAACGCAATGCCAGGGGGAGTAAACAACACAGTACAGCGAAAACTGAAAGAAGTTAAGAGAGCTGATGTGACCGACTAGTATGTTGCAGACTGGCTGCAGTGTTAGCGGTTAGCTCGCCTGCTAGAGTAGTTCACCAACTAGGTCTGTAACTAGTCCCTATGTCACCAAGTTTCTAGAACCACATATTTCGCAAAGAGTTATCAACTTATTTGGATGGAAGCCATTTTGAACACTGAGTGAGGGAAACTTCAAACAGATTTCACAGTAGTCAAATAAGCTAATGAAATCAGTACGTGCATTCATTTAGCAGGTAATTTAATCAGCTTGCATAGTTAATAAGGTACTGGGCACCTCTGCTGGACTCTGTATTGAAATTTAATCCCTCTGTATTCTTTTATCCACTTGTTTCTACAATGTAGTTGAGTGAGTAATCTGATAAGACACGTGAATGATGTTCATCATGCAACAGAAGAATGGAGCTGGAGCTCTAAGGTTCCCCCGACCTGATTGTTCAAAATGAAAGCTGTGTGAAAGGGTCAATAGATGTTACGCACCAGGCTGACAAAGATCAGGATGAGCTGGATGACATCTGTATAGGCCACAGAGTAAAGCCCCCCCAGCAGTGTGTAGATAATCGCCACCACTGAGGAGATGATGATGGAGTAGATGTAGGACAGGTCCAGGATCACACTCATAGTTCCACCTGGAACAACACAGCAGAGCAATGAGCATCGGAGGACTGACGGAGACAAAAAGTCTTAAAGCAAGTCCTTTAATGTACAGGCGTTGGTTGCTACAGATACATGCAACTGCTTACTGTGATAGTTTAATTAAGTTTTTTATTAGGTTTTCAGCCTCTCTTTTTTAAAATCTTGTAAATCTTTTCCCTCACACAGACACACACATATACATGCATCCCATGTACTAATACTAAGATTACTACTAAGGTTTACTAAGAAATGACATTCCCAGTCTTGTTATACTGTTCATGTCTTAATGCAGTATTTTTCCAAAAACACTTTGACAAACAAAGTACACTTTTACCAACAAAAAGCAAAACATTACATTTATAGTCATTTAATTCAAGAATAAAGTTATATGGGTGGCTTTGGTTTAAACCTTTACAAAGCATCCAAGGGCTTAGATAAAGCAAGAAGCCAACATAAAAGTGATAATGATAAAAAGATAACAAACAGAACTGTACAGAAACACGTAACAGAAGCAGCCTATTGATTGTGACTCCAAAATGTTCCTTTTTCACCCTCTTGGTTGAATTATCACCCTTACTGATAATTCTTAAGTAATAAAAGAAAATTCAAGAAGGTAAAGAGAAGTGTCTTCAAGTAGTGAAACAAAGGTGTAAAAAATAAGAACACAACATTTATGAGTAAATGTAAACAAGTGAATAAAAAAAAATAGACATCTTGTTACTCAAACAAGGCAAGCAAAACGTCACTACCTTCACCGTCTCTTCTGCCACATTGCCAGGGTCCCCCCAGCCGCAGCCTGCAGCCACACCACAACAATGCCCTTAAACAGAGAAGTGTCAGATCGGCACCATCGATCGCCACTCACCACCCTGCTGACCTCTCACACCCCTAACCCACCCTGTCTCAACTTTCTGTCTTCCCCTCTAGCTTTGCACCAGCTTGACGATGCATACTTGACCCTTTCAGTTTGAGCTTTCACCCCATGTGTTTTGACATTTTTAAAATCTGATCTGTTACCCCGAAAGCTTTTTGTCACCTTTTTTTTCTAGCTGCTTTATCATATTATCTGCAATAGTTTGTTTTTGTATCTTTCCTCTACAGACAGACTTAATAAAACAAGATAGTAGATACTACAGTTATTAACCACCTGTTCACACTTGGCACAAAAATGCATCTTGCAAGCTCTAAATACAAGTGGGACTACATTTAGAGGTGGTCAGTGATGCAAATGTATACATGACCATAATGAACCGCAAAAGTTGCAGCACAAACCTTAGAACTTCGAACGAAGGTACCATAATCTTTTTCACTCTTTGTATCATAATCACTTTTGTTTTGAATTTCTTCCTCATTTTAAGTTGTTCTGTGTAGCTCTGTAGTTTGTATTAACTGACATGTTATCAGGGAAGCAAACTCTGACCACAAGTGGTCAGTCGAGGTGCATTCTGATGCCATGTGTGAACTGAAATCCATCTCAACTACATCTAGACCTGATCTGGATATGTCTGGATACACATCCAGATCGAACACGGCCTTAGTGTTGTTGCTTGTCCTGTAACTTGCTCGTGTCTAGATGGTAACCCTAGATTTGCAAAACTCTCGCGAGATTTGTACCGCTACCATTGAGCCACGAGAAGCGTTGACATTTTGGAACGTTAGCACGAGAATTGTTGTTTTGTTGCGTATGCTGGTTGCAATGTAGTTTAAGCGGGTCTTCTGGCAGAAAGCTTTAGGATGTCAGGTGTAGTAGTATAAAGAGCGACAAAGTCAGTGCAGGGTACAGGTTGGGGTGGATGGATGGGTCAAGCACAGGATTTTTACCCAGGAGACTGCTGTTCGTGTACTGTGTGAAACCAAAAGTCATCATTGACTTATTATTTTAAAACAAATCATGATCTTGTCCTAAACCTAACCAAACGCTTTTTAACATGTGGTTAACATCGTGAAATGGTCACAGTTTGTTTAGGTTTAGGCACCAAAACTACTTGGTTAGGCTCAGAAAGCCCTCAGGGTAACTTCTCCAACGTGCTAAGCACTACTGTGAGTGTGAGTCAAGTGCGCATGTGCAAGAGTTTCAGTAATCTAGGGTTACCATCTAGACACGACCCTGTAACTTCTCTTATGGTGGGGCATGATGCAATATAAATCACCGTATCGTAAATAATTCCTGGTTGGTCTGTTTTCCAGATATAGCACTAGATCTCTTATCTGTTCTGTGCTGAGCTGTGCTGTTCCCCTCCAGGCTAAATTTAGGGAAGGGAAAGGTGGAATGAGATTCAGGGGCCTCTGAGGGTTAATGGGCAACACCAGGGATGGACAGAGGGAAAGAGCTGCCTAAATACCCCCATGTTGTTTTTAGATCCTTGTCCCACTTTCAGAACTCATGCGTACACACACACACACACACACACACACACACACACACACACACAGACCCTTTGCAACCTTTCTGTCCTGTCCCTGATTCTTTCCCGGCAGAAATTTGACCATGACTGTATACTGTGACTGTTGATACTACACAGCTAACTGACAGCACATGGAAAGTGTGTTTAAGTTAAAGTTAAATCCCTTCTGGGACTGAATCATCACACACACACACACACACACACACACACACACACACACTCGCTGAAGCAGACCATGAAGCTCAGTTTATAGAACACATACACACACATAAACAGTCTCCCAGCAACAACGCCCCTGTGGGTCAAATGCTCAACGCACTCTCTGGAGTGTCAAGTGTTTATGTGTGTGTGCGTGTGATGCCAAGTGCACATCACGGATGTATTCATAACTATCCCAGGAATAACAACAGGAGGTTTTACTGAGGAGTGAGGGGTCCCCTAACTCTATATTGGTTTAATAGGTTTGGACAAATACGTCCCAGGCACATTCATGCCTCCCTACCAGTCCTTTTGTGGAGCGTCAGCACAGCATACAGTGCTACCTTGGTGACTCAAACACTGTCAATGGATTTCATGGTTTCCCTTCAAGTCTTTTTAAACATCTTTTTACACACGCATGTAACTTTTATCCTCTGTCAATCTGAG
This sequence comes from Macquaria australasica, assembly GCA_005408345.1. Classification (NCBI taxonomy): domain Eukaryota; kingdom Metazoa; phylum Chordata; class Actinopteri; order Centrarchiformes; family Percichthyidae; genus Macquaria; species Macquaria australasica. Next base: position 787,628 of record SEMN01000176.1, on the reverse strand, counting down.
CCTTGGCACAAACAATGGAAAAAAGTCTCTAATAATACAACAATCTGGTTTGAATAATTGATCACCTTTCACAATCAACAGGCTGCTCGATGTTTAACCCCCTTTTTCAAATAACACTGGAAAAGAAAACAGCGTTAAAAACACACAAGAAAACATTATGTACACACACACACACACACACATTTTCTCTCACGCACATTCACACTGCAGAGCACACACACACTGGCATTCACTATCAAAGAGCATAAACACACACACACACACACAGACTTAAATGATCACTTACAGATTAGAGAAACAACAGTAAATAGTGCCAAATGTAGTAGCTTCTATAGCAATGACAGTAATAACACTAATTATATCACAAGGAGACACTTTAATCTTCAAATAAGTCATCTTGTCATCTGAACAATTTTCCACACTGCACAATAATAATCCACATAAATAATAATAATCCACTGCAGCAGTTAGTTATTTTTAGTGACTGACCGTCATTGTGCTTATAATGCTAAGGGTCAACAATTGTGCTTTTTATTTCATTTCAGCAATGCAGCAAAGACAAGCGTCTACAGCATCGTGGATGTAGAAAGTGTGTGTGGCAAATATTTGATATGCCTATATTCTTTTCTACCTAGAGCTTATTATTGTGAAATGTGTAAGTATACGGTAAATAAGGCATTTTTGTGGCCCAGCATGATACAGCTCAGCTTGGTATTATGCACTGTTAAGTTTTTTAGTAAGTTAATAATTGACAGTTCGCTAAGCTGCGTCCCCTTTCGTCACTGTTGCTACGCCCGTCACATTTTCAATTTTTAATGTTAACGGTGGCAGATTCACCACTTGAAATTCTTGGTAATTTTTGAAACAGTAGGTCCTCCATTTCAGACAGAGGTAGGCAAACTCCTTTATAGCCGGCAACTCTCGATTTTGTCACGTGTAATTACAAATGTTGCTGGCAGATTTTACCAGCTGTAGCTAGCTAATTATGCTAACGCTAGGTCCATGAGTTGGTTGAAAATGCAGTCTCCAGACTTTTTAATGTTTCCAGCTGACTTGTTTTAATCAGAGAAACGTGAAAAGGGTCTAACTACCTTAAGACTACGACTAGACTAACTACGTCATGATGGCTACATACACGATATCGTGCTAAAAGGCTATAGCAGCATGTCCCAGGCAAGCTCCCCAGTTGATGATCCACGTAGAAGACATAATATAAGGAAGTAGCATTGTTCACATGTTGCAATTTAGAACTAGTTAGTCCTTAAATAAGCATGATCATTCATGCTTCATGCACAACATAAGCCTGTTTTTGCTTAGCTAACAGACTTGTTCGTATTTTCAAACAGTATGTTTTCACTTTTAACGTTACAAGAGAAAAGGCTTCTGGGATGAGGACTAACCGATATGTCTAGCAAACATAACGCTATTTCGGGTCACATTGCTGGGGTATGTGCAAAACTTACTAATGTTACCTTGAACTCTGATAGGACTGACTTCCACACAGTGGATGTGCTAGTCGTAAACTGGGCTTTTTCCTCAAGTAACCTGTTACCCCAAAAACTAATGTAGTTAGTTAATGATGCGCTCCTTGGCTTTAGATGTAATGTTAGGTTGTATGCTAGTTAATATGATTGAAGCTCACATTAGAGCGCACTATTTAATCCATTCCTCACACTTTTGCCCTTGTGTTTTTGTTGTTTGGAAAGGCCATGTTTTTTGGTTTTGACTGTGTCAGAGGGCGTTAATTTATAAAGCTGTAGTTTGTGGTGGTTTATTATGTTATCAGGTGTTCACCCAGCTGTTTTTCTTCTCTAGCGTTTGTGCACATTGTGTACCCAGATCTGTCTGTGCCTGCATGAGTGCGTAAATATGTGTGTGCACACATTATAGTGTCAGACTGTTTTGCAGTGTGAGGTAACTTACCCAGGCTGACGAGCGTGCGTGCCACCCACAGGACATCAGCCACGAGTGCGGGAAAGATCAGCGCACTGCTCAGAACGTTCCCATACTTCTGCTGGAAGGGGTCCATCATTGTCATATACTTGTTCTCTCTCATAGGCTTGGCAAAGAAAAAGCCACCTGGAGCAGGAGGGAAGGGATTAGCATAAAACCACAATCTTTCTCTGGAAACGATGAAGTCATCAATTTTATAACATGGCTATATTTCTATCATTTAAAAACCCAAACGAGAGAGAAAGTAGGAAGAGGAAGTAGGTGAGCGGAGAGAACATATGCGGGTAACAATAAGAAAAACAAACCTCCAGATAATGCAATAACCATCAGCTGAGCTCATGGGGCCACTTGGCTAACAATGCACAAGAACAGAACAGGGAATGTTACACTTCCTGATCAGGGACTGGAGTTTCCAGTTCTTATTACTCTCACAACAGGCAGGCCATTGTGATATAGGGGCCTGAGGCCCTGAGCACACATGATTTCACCTGTTGCAAATGTTAACAGACGTACCACTGAGTTTCTCGGTTTGATGAATTCAGGGGTGGGCGATCTAAGTCTCTGGGTGAACTCATCCCTTTGCACCTGTTGCCTCATGTTATAATCCTTAACTGATTTGTCATGGACCTATTTTTAACATGAGCAACACTTTTATTGGTGCGTGGAGTCAGATGGGGGTTGGGGGTATGGGAGCTACGTTACTAGTCAACAACACTTCAGTTTGAGACAGATGTCTGTGAAGTTCATTTTGATATTGTATTTAATAAACTGTGTGTAGAAACTTTGGGGAACTTAATTTAACAGTTTTCCTGAATTGGTTTGAGTACTCAAGTTATGATGAAAATACGAATCCTATAAATGCTTGTGCTTGTTGCTAAAATATTAATACAGCAAATTACATTGGACCAGAGGTTAGTAACCTAAGCAAGTACCTGAGTGTCATTATCCCACATGACTTTCATTAGCTATTGAGTGTCAAACAAGATGCATTGAATGTTATATGTTGACAACAGCAATCTTTCCTCTTCTAATCCTGAGTCCTGAACTCACAAAGATTTTACAGAATAAAGACCAAAGTCTGTATTCAAGTGAGGCTGTTACTGGCCTATGTGGCAAGTTCCTGACAAGAACTAATTTTACTGCTATTTACTGGTGCTAGCCAGTGTTCATTTTAGACCCTGTGTACAAGACTATCTATGTTAAGCTTCATAAAGTTCATGTCTATTTTCTCATTTATGTCCATTTAAATATTTAATCATGTAATGTGAGGATAACATGCACCATTAAATCAATTTCATCAGCACAGTTGTATCCAATTACTTGGCCCAGATCAGTTGACATTAGTCTAAAAAAAAAAAAAGAAGATGCAGACAGTAGAGGGGGGTCAGGGTTTATGGTTCAGGGTTTAAAGTTTGGGGGTCAGTGGTGCACCTCACCTAAGAAGAAGGTCAACACATAAGGCACAGGCATGAGAGCCCACACTGCGCCTAGTGTTGGGTTGTATGTTGCCTCAGCTATACCGAGGATGAAGCCTCCACCCACCCATGTAGCTGCAGAGAGAAAAACACACATATTAAAAAAGGAGAAACTTGGTGCAGACACCACACTAGCTTGTGCATTCCCCTGACTTCTTCAGGCATACCAAACAACCACTTTTTTTTTTTAGACACACCACCACTAGACATCAGTTATCACTTGCAACTTTTTCTCCAAACATAAATTATTCAAATGTTTACTGTTATAAACACATCACAAAGACAGCTGGTGTTTAAACTGAACCCCCTCTACATTACCAGTAAGAGTGAAGATGCCAACTAGCAAGTTAATGTTGCGTCCAGCCAGTAGCGTTATCTCCATGCCATCTCCTGCGCACTTCTTCTCCTCCCTCTTGGAGCGCATGGACGCCCAGATGCCTGTGCCCAAGATCAGCAGGTAGAACGCCGCCATCACCACCAGACCTGGCACATTGAGAGACATCCTGAACGGCTTCTGTGTGCGTTTCCTGTTGAGAGACAGAATAAAGAAAAAATGACGATCTGAGTTGCTAACAGCTAGAAAAAGAAATATGCAAATGCTGTTTGCATAGTTGTTTGAATCACTATTCAAACAACTATGTAACTATACTATTACATACAATTCAAAATGCACAAACATCATATTGTAACACATATTCTCATTTACTTTTTGGGTAAAAAAATATTTGTAGGACTGCAGGACAAGGGGGGCTGGGGAGGCAAGTTTGCACAAATTCAAGTGTCATCCAAGATGATTCTGACAAACAAAAGGTTCAGTCATCATGTGCAGAAAGCTATTAAGCGCATATGATAAACAATAATTAATAGAAAACAGTAGCAAGTATTCAAATCAACAGAAGAGGGTGAGTGAGGTGGAAAAACACTATGTCTTCTTAAAGAAAGAAAGTGAATAAAGAAAAGGCTGCAGTGGAAATAATTAAAAAAAGAAAGCAGCATCTCAGACGACCTGGCTCTGCTTGCTTGGCAGACGGGGAGATGGGGTGAGGAGAAGAGGTGGGGTGGAGTAGGAAGAAAAAAGAAGGCAAGGGTGGGTGGATGGGAAGGATGAAGAGGCGAAGGGGGTCTCACCATAATACTTGGCAGCACTGACAAAGATGGCAGACAGATGTTGTCCCCTGTCTCCAGTGGTTGGGCGGCCCGATTTTCGACCCCAAACATCGGGAAGTGAACACAACTCAGAGCCACGTTAGTGTGTACACGTGTATCTATATATGTGTTTGGTTACTGTAACTGTGCATTAGACAGATGGTTATCTAAAAAAAGGATTAAAAGATGAGAAAAGCCTTTGCCTCTATAAAAATGTGTTAATCTTTAACTGCTGGTTTGCACCTACTTGCACTCACTTCTCTGCACATTAACATGGCTAATGTTGACTACACTGTAGCAACTGTGTTGATGCAGTCCAGGAGACTGAAGGACTCAAGAGACGTTTTCTATCTGAAATATCACAGTAAGGCAGTTTCTTAGAAAAACGTTTTCTTTATTATAGACAGAAACTCATTTATCATAAACAAAGCCATCACTGTCATGGTGAAAAACAAGACATAGCCCCCACCCAATGTAGTGAAAAACACATTTGTTATACAAAAAGCTTTGGCTCAAAACAGAAGGAAGAAAGAATGCATGTATATCCACTTGGGAGAACAGGAAGAGGAAAGGAAATGGACTGAATGATATGGGTATGAGGCAAATGCATGTGTGTGTGGGGGGGTTTTTATGTGAGGGTATGGGGACGGGGGGCACTGCGCTGAAGTCAACAAAAGCCTGAAAAGCTCACTCACGTGGCCCATATGTTGTTCTGTGTTGTGTATGTGTTTGTGCACACTGTTGCAGCCTTTACACACCTAACTGCATCTTTATGTTTGATTATTATGATGAAGTGCCCTGAGATAACTTGGTTATGATATGGCGCTATATAAATAAAAATGAATTGAATTGAATTATAGCACTGATACTTTCAAGAACTGCACTCTGTACACCTTTATAGCTAACGGTGCTAATGGTATGAAGAACACTGGGCGAAAAAAAACAGAAATACAGTCTTCATATTGAGAAACTATACATTTTCTCCACAACATTTCAGAGCTACTTCTAAGAGCTGTAGATACGAGCACTGAACAAATCAAATATGCTCCACAATTAAGGTTGTGTGACAGACATGAATGTGTTGGCATCAAAGTAGTAAGCAGTATTAAAGCTGCATAAATTTGATTCTCAGTTGGATTGGAGGTACAAGCAATCCTTTCAACTTTCAACCAAACAAACAAGAAGTCTGATACTCCAATGCTTAGTCGACTAATTGCTACTGCCAGACGGTGGGAACATCTAACAAGCAATACTCAGAAAAGACATATCACTGTGTGATACACAACTGGCAGTACAGGGAACTAGACAACCCTCAAACCACCAGTATTAACCTCTGAGAGAACAATTAATATTTGGAACTATTGCAGGGAATTTTTGTATGGGACTTTATGCAGCCACAGGAGTGGCAGAATTCCCTGTGGGCTGCTGGTATTTTTCATCCTCTTGTAAAATAAACATTTGAGAAAGAATCGCAGAGCACACTGTGTCCCAGTCCCATGAATTTCTGACACATGAGATATTTACCCTTTAGTAACCCACAGATTCTCAATTTATGGACAACACAGTTAATTGTTAAGTAATATTTCCTTGTTTCCTTTTAGTTGTATGGTCAGTTTTTTTCAGCTAGGCAGGATTTTCACACTCCAGACTATTTTAGTGAGCCCCCTCTCCTCTTTGTGACAGTATGCAAGATATTTCACAGAGCGCACAGAGGCCTGGAGTCCATCTACAGGGATATGCACGCCTATTGGCCTATTTTGGAGTCTTATTCGTATTATATGTCTCCCTCCCTCACTACACACTCACTTTTTCCTCAGTGAGGCTGGATGTACTCAAATTACTAACCTCCGGTCCAAACACAACACAGAAAAATTGCATTATTCCAAATATTGAAACTGATTCAGTCACACTTCATTTAACTTGCCATATAAATGAACTTGCCACTAAATGCTCCATAAGCTGAATTTCTCCCATATTTGCATTCTGAGCCAGATCAAGAAAATGTTTGACTGAAAGGCCGCCAAGTTAATATTTAGGCCATGTGCACTGTAGGCAACTTGCAACCAGGCAACAAAGCTCTCACTTCAGCAGAGTTATAGGAAGAGTCAATAAAACCAGATGGGTTTAAAGCACTGCCAACAGGTTGGCTAATGCATTGACGTCAGAGTCACGTAAGGATTCTTTGATTTTGTCAGAAGAATGCAGGTAACTATAGTTTTGCCTCAGACCTTAAAGCCCAAATAAATGGTTGACAAACAGCATCCCATTGTCCTCAGTGTCACATCACAGTCATGGCTTTATGGTCCATACCCGAGCATGAACCAGGTAGACATGGCTGAGGGGCCTGTGTCATTCATATGACAATGAATTTACTTGCATCACATAAAATTATGTATTCATATGCTAGAGAGAAGCAATAGCAAAAGACTGTGGTCTGTTTCTAAGATTTCACCTACAATGTTGTGAGAATACATTTATCTTTTTGAACAGACATTTCTTACTGCACGTTAAAAGTGGTGAAGCTTTCCCTGCAAGGCAGACTTAAAGATGCAGGCAAATGCATACACTTTGTAGCAAACATTAGTGATGATTCAGTCAAGCAATTGCTCTCCCATTAACTAGATTCAGGGTTTTCCACGTTTATTTCTTCCAAAATTTTCTACAGTATGATCAGAATGCTACTCAATACGCAAAACGTCTGCAATTAGTAATTACAAAATGAACTGAAGACTTCTCTCTTGCCTGTGAATAAACTTTGGAGACAAAAGTTAAACGTCAGGGCTCAGTTAGCCTAGAGTTAGCTTAGATTTTTGAGGCAACTGTGGTCAAATAAATCAAACTTAAGTCACATTTTTAGCCAAAACTATAAATCATTCTGGTGGCATCATAATCTGTTACCAGGAAAGTGAATGTCAAGGATGTATCACAACAAGCTAGAAACAGTAGTAGTAGTAGACAGAGTCTTAAAAAAAACCCACAAGTGGTTTACTTTCATGTTCATAGCCACCTAACTCTGGGATCTAATGACAATTTTTGCCACAGATATCATTAAAAGGCAAAACAAATCTAATGTTGGCCAATTAAATAACTCGCTGTCAGTGTTTGACACACAAGCAAGAGACCCAGCACACCCGACAAGGTCATGAATAAGAATACAAGTACAGTGCTCCATGTGAGGTGGGTGTGTGTGTGAGTGGTAGAAGAGAACACTACACTCTATTCGCCTGACTCTGAATTGGTCTCACGCATCCTGCCAACATTATCAGTTGGCTAAGCACATGTTTATCTCAGCGCACACACACACACACACAGCAACAGGGCTTTAATGAAATATAATTTCCCTGCCTTATCAAGCACAAACACAAAACAAATTTAAGAACTCCTTTCACACTAAGAAACGCTCAGTTAAATCAGTGGCAAGTAATTTTTTTCTGTAAATGTCGCTTCCGCAATTTACTTCCGCAACACCTGGTAACTTTCCATAACTCTTTGTACAAGGCTCAAGCATGATAAAAAAAAAATGATGCAGGTAGATTAACAGATACTGTGCGCACAAGGGTTTTAACTTTGTAAAGGTAAAACTGTACAATCATTTTCACAATTAGGTATAATATCTTGAGGCAATAAAGTCTGTTTACCATAATGTTTAGGTGGAGAAGACATATTCCTCTTACATCAGGTTTAAAGATTCATTTTCAATGGTGTTTTTTTCAAACCAAAAGAAAAAAAATCCCCATCAGAAAACCCTTTCAACCTGCACACCACAAACAAGAAAATAAAATCCCATTCATGGGATGAATCGCCTGAAGTTCCTCCTTAAAAGGATGAAAATACAGCAAAAAGCCTACAAAAAAATAACAGCATGCGAGTAAAATGAAGGAATTTCGATTCTGAAATTTCCGATTTTCTATTTTTTCTTTCCAGTGGCTTGGGTGCTGTCTGGCTGTAAAATAGGCAATGTATTGAAAATGTATTTTAATGTAATATACAGGGTGCTTTACTACTTGTTTAGTAAAAGATGGGGTGAGGCTCCCCTAAAGACTGCAAATGATGATGGTCAGTCATTCAAACAAGTGTGACAACAAGTATTGTTGAGATTTTACTGATTCTGCATCTGATTGTGCTTATTGATTCTGGTTCAGATTCTTGGCATACTAGAGTAAGAAATTAAACCAATACGTTTTGATTATTCATTTGACATATTCTAGAAATATCCGTGGTGCACCTAGTGATGTTAGCTGTACAATCTAAAGTCAGTCTAAAATACAGCGCCGCAACCTAACTGACGTTACGTAGCTGTAGAAAACATTCCAGCAGCCAGACAGCAGGCCTCAGCAAGGAAATCGGACAGACCTACTATGGGTTAAAAAACAAGTTTCTGTTTCTATTTCAGTGGCATCCTGGAAGTTTTACAAGCCTTTTGTGCGAGTTAAAAATTGCACTTGAACTTTAATATTTTGTTCATGCAGGGGATAATCCGCACTTTCCGGTCACAACAGTTCTGGACTGACAATCGTTTCTTCACTGTTCCTCATTCCAACAGAAATATGGAATAATTGTTCTGATCCTTTAAGACAGTTTTTGAACCCTATTAGTGTACAAAGCAATCTCTACTTCAGCAACATATTTGACCGTCAAATGTCTCGAGTTTAAAAAGTAACATTTAGAAGCGCAATGTACAACAACGTTGGAATAAATCTAAAGCTGACAGCAGATATGATGCAGGTTTGACACTGCCTAATAATATTTGAATGATTATTTGAGAGAAAGCAGGCACAGGATTGACATTGCCTCTGTGATGAGAGTATCTCTGGACATGAGTGCTCTCTTTGTCTAAATACTTGATGTGGTATTCTCTTTCATACAGGTGTGCAGAAGTGTGTCTTGGCACTGACGCAGGTACAACACTCTTTCTATCCTCCACCCCTGCACACACACACACACACACACACACACACACACACACACACACACATACACACACACACACACCTCCTCATCTCCCTGCCTCTCAGTACTTTTCCGCTCAGACCGGCTCTTCTGACGACCTTTGCTAGCTTCTTCCTCATCCTCATTTTAGAATGTTTCTGGGAACAAGAACCAAAACAACTCCAAAGAAGAGACAGCAGTAAACTTTACATTACATCACATTAATTACTGCTGCTTCATGAATTTTGAAAGGGACTGAACCAATAAGAACATTAAGTATTTTCTAACATACTGGGCTGTAAGAATTGACTTTGGGAAAAATTCTCCTATAGATTTAAAGTCACTTGTGTCTATCTGTGCATTGTAAACTATGCCAAAATGTGACATGTCGCTGGATACGTTTCCTGGACGTTATCATATCTTGATGTCTGCTTTAGGAGGTCACAAGCGGTGGATTAGAGACACAGAAGAGTATCTCTGAGACTATCTCTGATTCACTCACAAAGGATCTGACAGAAGTACATTAAAGGCAAATCACTTAGAGGACAAATTAATGCTAATCTCTTAGTCTTAGAGGAGGTGTCAGGGTGAGGCTGGGTGTGTCAGTCCTCAGGGATGATAACAATTTGAATGATAAAGGGCTGAGAGTAGGAAATATGGAGTGACAAGTGACAAAGTCAGACCCCACTTGGTGAATTGCCAGAAAATAACCCCATGGAAAAACAAACAAACAAACATTGTTATCACTGAAAACAGGCAAATTACAAAAAACTTTGCATCTACAGTGATGTACATACAAAACCCTTCTGAGGAAATATTCAAAATAAATGACAGCAATCGCTCACTGCATCCTATACAGGCACTCTAAATATCATTTAGTTATACAAAAGTTAGTTGAGTCTCAATAAAAACATATTTTTTTAACACAGTATGTCTTCAAAACAAGATCTGAGTCAGCAGACTGACTCAGACCAACCTCCGCTACTACTCTATTCCCTGTCCATGTGCAGTGGAAAATTACAACTTATCAAAACCATTGACAGAGAGAACAGAGAAAACAAAGATAGGCAGCTGTAGTCACAGAAAACAAACCACAAGAGCCAATTTGGCACCACAGCAGTGCCCCTCTGGGATATTTCTAGGATAAGACATGCACTCTCACTTAGGGTGTCCCAACTTGACCGAGCTTAAATGGCTTTCCCAAACAAAAATGCACACATGTGGAAACACCGTATGTACTTTTAAGCAAAAACATGTATGCAGGGTCAACACGATGTACATAAAGTAAATAACATGACAACAACAAGGAAATAAAAAAATACTGAGCACAGGAGACGTAAGTGAGCATATTCAACGATTGGATACATACCTAGGTTTAACAGTACGTGTCAGTTCTTAGTGATGATGTGAAGAGGAAATTATTCTCACAGGACAGAGAACAGGCCAGGTGATTAATTCAGTCCAGGAGGAGAAAGATTCATGCGACACTCTTCCACAGTGTTGGGCAGTGAAAAAGACTGCCAAGAGTCAGAGGGCAACACAAAGAAACAACTGGTGGTCTTACACTTGAGAGGGTTAAAAAAAAAAAAAGCCAAAAAGCCAACGAACTGAGTTTTTAACAAAGTGCTCTGCAGTGAAGAGGGAGGGGAGTCCAAGCGGATGTTCAAAGCTCATCAAGCAGGTTCAATGAGGAAGGATGGAACTCTCTAGAACGAGCACTCACCCTGGTTTTAAACCTCATGGGGTGGGAGGGGTCAGACAGGATGCAAAGGAGAGGGAAGCTGCCACTACTGCCACCTGATTGGTGACTGCATCGGCGCTCCTGTCTGCAGCCAATTAACTGTGCTCAGAATGCGGGGCTGATCCAGTCCCTGTTTAGCTTTTAGCTCCACATGAGGCAACTGGAACCTCCAGCTTCTCATGGTCTACTCATTAACAACTCCCCCTCTCTCTGTCCAACTCTGCCTCTCTCTAACTCAAGCATCTCTCATTCTTTTCCTGTTTTTCCTCTCTTTTTTAATGGTGTCCTTTTCTGCAGCTCCTCTCATCAATACTCCCTCTTGCAGAACTTCCACCTATCAGAAATTACTCCCTGCACCTCTCTACCTCTCACCTACCTGCTGACCGTATAGACAGCATGACAGACGCCACCAGGATCCTCACATGCCTGCAATACATGGAGAAAAACATCTCCTTCTCCAGACTGCCCCTGTTTTGTTTTGTTTTCTTCAGTTTTATTAGTGTATGCTATGTGTGAGTGTGGGCGCGCACAACTGCCTCCTTGCCCAGGACTTCCACAAAGCTTTGCTTGTTCTGTCCACATGGTTTAGTGCATCAAGCATTTAGTAAATATTATGGGAGAAGCCAGACAGAAAGTATAGGGCAGCAGAAGCTGCAGTTTGATTAAAAATAGACAGAAAAATAAAAGCGTTGTGCTCGTGTTTACAGAGGAGCTACCTTCTCAATATAAAATAGTTTAATTTTGACCATGAGGATCAAAGTCTGCCATCTGGCATCTGTATGGTCCAGGTGAAGCCAAATGTCACACATGGCCTCAAACCAAATATTTTTAAGACAGTTTTCACACACTCTCACACTGGTGGGGAAAGTTATAAGCATTTCACATTCAACAAACCTGATGTGTGAATTCTTGCCTTCTTCTAACAGCCTTTTCAGGGCAATTCATCATTCAGCTGTCAGCCTTCTCAATAAACACAGATCAAATGTACAAAGAACCATAACATAAATAAATAGTTGTTAAAATGACAACTGTGTCAACCTAACATCAATTCTGTTTTTTAAAGATGATGAAAACAGAAAGAAAAAAATCCTGACCAGTTCTTCCTCATACTTAAATGCCGCAGGGAATTTCAATGCCACCGTCAACCTCATCTCTTGTCTGGCGAGCTTCTCCCATCTTCCCTCAATAACAAACATTAAGCAGCTCGATCCAAAGTTTTTTCTCCTCTGCTTTCTTTTCCTCCGCTTGAATCAACAAAGAGACCGTATGTGCAGAGCTGAGGCGACGCTGTCTCTTTAAGAGTCCCCTTTCTGTACCAAGAAAAGGTCAGGAACTCTCTGCTTTGAAAGTGTGTGTGTGTGTGTGTGTGTGTCTCTACACTGCCTTGCAAGATCTCAAGCATCAATATTCTTTGCTTGTTCGCTGCGTGTCTCTCTTCCTGTTTGTTTATCAGTTTGCATTTGTATTTTTTTTTTTTCTTCTCAGGCCTGTCTCTTTGCCCACCACTCTCTCTTCCCCTCTCTTACTCGCTCACTTGCAGACAGGACTGGTTCCCATCGGGTTCCACTTAAATAATCATCCCTCTGCTCCAGAGTCTGCAACAGTGTCTGGAACTATAGTCCCAATTGTAGTGGATATAATTTGTTGAGGAATTTGAGAATAATCAAATTAATGATATAGTACCTCCTATAGCAGTCTGTTTCTAGTGATAGATAGATACTTTAGATCTATCTATCTTGTTCATCCCGTGGGGATGTGGCATGTCACGGCAGCAATACACGAACAAATCACTTGGTACAAAGACTAGAGCAAAAAAAAAAGGTGTCAAACACAAGTGGTAACATTAAAGTAAAAAAGTATGACCCTTTAAGCACCTGCATGCATACAAGTGCATGTGCAAATTGAAGTAAGGTGTGCAATATGAATGTAATTATATGCTATAAGTTAAAAGCTACAAGAGATGTAGTGCACTGTGCCAGAAGGCAAGGAAAATGTAATTATAAAGTCCAATTAGCAAGTCCAGTAAGACCTCAGCAGCCTCCCAGTCTGAAGTCCATACTGCGACACAGCGGGGATGAGTTCAACAGCCTGATGACCACCGGCGGGAATGATCTCCTGCACTGTTCGGTGGAACACCTTGGGGCTGAAGACGCTTCTCTCCTCAAGCTGTGGCAAGCTATGTGAGGTGGCCACGTAGCGGAAGGGGAGGACCACCAACGTATGAAAATGGCGGCCGCAGTTGCGATTGTTATGGCTAAATTGAATTGAAGTCAAGTGAGCAAACAAGCTGGCAGATATTTCGGCGTGCGGCAATCACGGTAAATGTTGGCGATAATGCTCCGCCCGGCTGCAATCTGTCATTAAAAAGAAGAAGAAGACGTGATCGTCATTTCCGGTAAGTGCACAACAGCAGTATTCGATTTGAGACAACACCTGTTGTCACCCTGTCAAAATGAACGCACTACACAAGTCAGTACATAGTGTACGCAGTATACTGCATGTAAGTGTACTAACAGAAGTACATGATTTGAGACACAGCTGAGGTCTAATCAGGCCAAATAAGTAAAAACACCTGTGTGGGTGGGTACTGAAACTATGCAGGAGCTTGAAATCTTACAATAAACCTTTGTCAGTTTTAAACATTTTGACATGTCATAGCAGGAAAAGCACAAGTGTATGGAATGATATTATCAGGTAAGTGGAAGTAAACACTATTTCTTCAGATGCCCAATAACAAAAACTTGGATGGGCACATTTTCAGAAATGATGGCCCTAATCCATCTGTTCCAGCATGCACAAGTTGTGCAAGCGTGCCTGTGAGGGATACACTGGAGAGGAAAACAAGTTGTTTAACAAATAAACAAATAAACAAATAAACAAATGTTTATTCCCTTCTCTGTTTCTGTACCAGCTCTTTCTGTACAAAACAAAGGCTTTGTTCAGACTGCAGGCAAATCAGATTTGTTTCTCAAATCAGATCTTTAAGACAGACTGTCTGCACTGTTATTTGCAAGTGATCAGATCAGATTTGTGTGTCCAGACATCACCAACTTATCTGAATGGGTTGCTGTGGTAACGATGTAGGCGTCAGTAACTATGTACGCTGGTGACGCGGCTTTCCAATGAGGAAGCATGACAAATGGAGATCCATCATCTCGCCCACAATCACGCTGTCAAGTTGCAGTGCAGTACTCCTTCGTCGCACCAGACAAACTCGGAGGAGGCTGGTATACAGCCGCTCTGATGCACTTCAGTCACTCTGGATTTGACGTTGTCATTGTGTGTCACGTTGCGAGTGACGCAAAAGACACTTTGAAATCTGATTTCAGTGGCCAGAGCGTCCAGACTGAGACGTATCTGTAGAAATCCGATTGGAATTGCATTTCAAATCAAAATATCCGGCTTTCTACTGAAGCACTCCAGCTAGCATATTTGAGTTTATCTAGACTTCTGAAACCAGAATATTAGGTTTATAAGATGGGACCACAGTGGCATGTTCACCTAAACAAAACAGATTAGATGTAATCTTGGTTACACTATAATGATACTAAGTTCTTTATTTCAAAACCTGTTAACATGTCATGGCAGGTTTAACTGGTGACATTTTAATTTGAGGGGAAGTAAGCATATTCCGTTTTGATTGAGATATATGCAAAATCCATTGAATAGGTAGATGTCAAAAACAGGAATGACATACCAGTGAGCCAACATGTACAATAGCAGGACCCTGTTTTCAAATGTGTTTCAAATGAAGTAGTGTCAATTTCACAGAGCCTACAATAACTCTGATGAGCTGATTCATGTTCAGTTTGTCAGTTGGGTTCATGACCAAGCCGCTGCAAAACTAATGACATTCCCATCCGCCTCAGCTGTACCTCATGTTCTGTGCTAATTAGCAAATGCTGGCATGCTAGCACACTAAATTAAGATGGTGAACTTCAACATGTTAATATTTTCATTGTGAATATGTTAGCATTCTGTTAGCTTAAAGCACAACTGTGCCTCACAGGAAAATCATTTATTTTCTGACAAGCCTCATCACTGTTCATCACCGTAGCTCTTCTATAGTCATGGGCAGCACGGTGGCTCAGTGGTTAGCCCTGTCGCCTCGTCGGTTCGAATCCTGGCAGAGTTTGCATGGTCTCCCCGTGTTTGCATGGGTTTTCTTTGTTAGGTTAATTCTCCTGTCAGTGCACTTGACCAAGGCATTGACTTAGAACTGGAGTTGGTTCTAAGTTCTGGCTCCTAACCTGCTCCAACCCTGCCCACTGCTCCTAACACTTAGGATGGTTAAATGCAGAGAATGAATTTCCCTATGGGGATCAATAAAGGATAACTTAATTACATTAAATTAATGTTGGCTGTATGCTAGAAACAGGAAAAGCTGTCAGTCACTTTGCATACACTTTAGATCAAGAGAATGAAAAGGTGTAAAACACTGGAATACATTTGCGTTTTTCCCTTACGGGTGGGGATACATGAGCTGACCAAATATGGACCAAATATGTCCATATCTTGTTGTGTACACCAAATGTTATATGAATATCACCACTCACAAAGATATGCTGATCTCAGTAACCAATACATTGCCTATATAAATATGTATGAGTATCTGTGTTCAGTTTGGGCCTCAGTGTACGGTTGGAAAGGCAGAGAGAGCCTGTGTGTGTGCTTATACAACGGTGTGGCAGAAGAGCAATTACAGCTGAAACTGAGAGTGGGGTATAGGCTGATCATTATCTGCCAGTGTTTTGCTGACATTTAAGGGAAATCACACCAGATGTACAAGATGCACCAGACCACAGAGGATATTTTAGACTGTTTATCCACTCCATCAAGAGAAACAAACACCATTACATCTGCAGTTCCTTCAGAGCGTTTTTAAGGGGATTTCGGGTTTCTGATTGGCCTCCGAGACAAATTGTTTTCTATGTTGGGTCGCTGCTGTGTGTGTTTTTGATTAGATGTGGGCAAAGCTCCTGTACTAAACAGCAGCATTACTATAAACATACAATAAAATGTGTGCTGTGGTTCACAATCCTGCACGTGTTCAGCTTTGTGTCTGATGTGTTGTTGTGCTGTTACCTACGCACAAGATGCATAAACATCCCAACAATAGCTAGTTAATTTGACAAATAATAACACATACTTTACTTATGGTGTCAGTGTAAAGGTGTGACTGCTTGCACAGAGCAGTTTCAGTGGTGAACTGAAGTCAGACAGTCAGCTGGAATGTTGCTAAACAGTGTGGTCAATTCTCTTTGTGGTTTCTCACCAGCTGAGGAAGTTGGACACAGGTGACTCCTAATTTACAGCTCGACTTGCCTTATGCATGTCATCTGAAACAAACACCAACTTATTTTATACAATGATCAAGGCTACAACTCTGCACCGACGTTCCTTGAGGAGTTATTCATGGTTTATGATATTAGTCAAAGTATTATTTGTAGATCTTTTTGTGTGAAATAAATGTCAGAATGACGGTTGACTGCAATCTTCAGGGGCAGTAAACTACTATAACGTTTGTCATGTAAAAAGATGCACCATTCCTCCTTGTTGACGTCAAAATCGAGCCAGTCATTGCTGAGATCCTAATGTGCCCTCATCGCTTAAAAAGTACAGAAAGGAACAAACAAGGATTGTCAGACAGTTGGAAGCAAAACCCCAAAGTTAGTCAAACTTATTATAGACCAACATCCTGGATCCAATTTGACCTACTGTACTTTCCATAGTTGTGCACACTAACTGGTATTATTAGTGACATTTCAGGTGTGCTCACGTTCGTGTTTTGGTGGCTAATATGGCAAAACTGTCGACTTGTTGAAAAACTTCGACTTTTGCGATGTCATTTAATATTTAATTTTGCCAAAACAAAAGGATTAATAAATGGAAATGAATACATTTTAAATGAAATAATTTATGCTGATTAATACCTTGTCACCTCCTAGTTTAGCTGGAAGTTTGAAGCATTTGGGGGAAGGATGTCATGTCGAATACATAATGCTGATACAAGGAACTGAGTTTCAGTGAAGATCATTTTCTTGTGGAAGAAAGAGAAAAGGCTTACTGTCTTAATGTAAAAGGTCAATGGAGAGTATGTGTTCCTTTGATTGTATTTGGTTGATACTTTGGTGGACCAGTCCTGTGAGAGTGCACCTCTGAACGTGGGGGTTTATCCGTACCTAAATAACTACTTTACAATGACTTTCAAAGATTTAGTTCCTCCATGCTTTATTAATCCCATTCAGTAAAAAACTTAATTGTACTCACCCACTGTGCCAACTAGTGATACTTAATCACTGAAAAAAAGAAAATCTGAAGAGAAAGGCTTGGGGGATGATTAAGTGTGCTCTATCAGATGAAAGGAAGATATCTGTTGATCTAGTTACTGGCGCATCCTAATACAGTCACTGATTAAAACCTGGAGACCCACAGGGGAGGAGAGCCAGACGGAGGGAGGAGGGTCACGTGAAGGAGAGAGGTGACAGAGGTGGGAAGCGGAGGTTATGACAACAGTCCAATCAGCAGCTGACGCTTATCAAAAGATACTTGAATGAACCTTCAGCTCACTGCGGTGTCTTTAGCAACAACAGTCTGTGTTTCTGTTGGTCTGAACACTATAGTTGCTATATTCAATCTGATCAAATGACTGGATCACTAATTATCTTTGCGTGATAGAACTCGTTTCAAAACAGCACAATTGCATAACACAAACCTGCCTGACCGCCTGTTGGCCAGCAGTCAACAACCGTTCACATAATAGATGATAATAAATGCTGTTATGTAATAGAGATCCATTGTCTAATGCAGGTGTCAACGCAGACACAATATAAACATTAAATGTGTCTGGAAGAAACCTGCGACTTAGGAGAGGATTTGTTTTCCAGCAAGACAATGAGCCTGAGCATTAAGCCCACATCTCACCCCAAGCGAGAATTAGTGCAGACTCATACAGACTCAAGACTGCAACTACTGCAACTAAATACTGATTTGAAGGGGGGTGAATACTTAAGTAAACAAGTATTTTATATTTGTAATGACTTTGTAGAGATCTGTTTTCACTTTGACATCAAAGGGTCTTCTGCTGATCGAAAAAATCAAATTAAATCTACTGTGATTCAATGTTGTCAGCCCTGTGATTGACTGGCGACCTGTCCAGAGTGTACCCCGCCTCTCGCCCAATGTCAGCTGGGATCAGCTCCAGCCCCCCGCGACCCTCTGAGGATAAGCGGCATAGATAATGGATGGATGGTTCAATGTTGTAGAAAACAAAGCATTACAACTTCCAAGGTGGGTTAATACTTTTCATATGTACTGTATTGCTCACAGTGACAATAACATTACACCCTACATATATGTTCATATATAGCAACAGCTCCAACAGGCTCCAACTTAATTTACACACTGGACTAACATACCAATACGGTTACTCAGTGTAGTTTGTGGGTAATCAACAATAAAGAAACCTGCCAGTAAAAACAGCACTCATTCAGCAAGAGCTGCACCCGAAGCAATCCTGATTCAGCTTGGAGATAACAATGAAGTTCCTTTAACCTTGAATAAACCTTTAAATGCAGTTTGAGTTCATGTAGATACAGGCCCTTTAGTGACTCAGAGAACAAATTTGCCCGTGGGGCAGGAACGTTCAATTGATCCCAGCCGTCACAGTAACAATGTGAAATCTTCTGCAGGAATACTGTAACATGGCACTCTATGTGTTGTCCTAATAACATGGCACACACATGGTCATCTCATACTTGACAATTCCAAGAAGCCATTCAACATTTCATCTCCATGGAAGTAGAACTTGAAACCACAACAAAAACACAATGACTGACCTTATGAATGCCTTTCTGGCAACCTGACAGAGATATTTGCTACTTCTATTACAGCTGGCCTTGTATACCTGGCAACACTAGCACTGGGGGCATCTCTGTTATGACAATTGCAGAGGAAAACTGAGCTCCAATGGTATTACGTGTTGTGGAATATGAAAATTATTAGAAAACTCCAATAAGAAAGATCAATTTAATGATATAACACAGTCTGTATAACAAAACAGGGCGAAAATGCATTCTCAGTAGAAAGCTATGAGAGGTGGCTTTAAATTATAATTACTGAATAATAATGATAATCATCATCACCATCGTCATTTTCATTATTATATGTCATTATGAATGACGTCTGGTTTACATTAGCCTGCATTTTTACATAATTAGTGACCAGTCTGTTTTAAAACCCAAAGCCAAACTTTAAAATCAATAGGCATCTAAAACAATTACACTAAAGCCAATTTCTCAGTAGGAGCACACGAAAAGGCAAAAACGTCCAGAGAAACAAAAGGTGTGAAATAAATACTTTGTGTGCACCCTACATAGACGTTAAAGTCTTAAGAGGAGAAACTCAGCTGTACAAATCTATAGCCCAATGCAATAAGAAAGAAGAATGGGTGGTATGATAAGAGTGAAACCAGACCAATGAGTCAAACTGCTGAAATATACAAGGGACATAGGGGGTGACTGTGTGTACACCATTTTGTATGTGTGTTAAAGAGTGGAAGGACAGTGTGCAGAGGGAACGCAGGTTGAAGTGAAAAGGAAGCACATCCAAAAAAAAGTAAGAGAGAGAGATGAACTTAAACAAATGTTAATACGCTCATAAACTGTTTCCAGGAAAGATAAATCAATTCAGGGACATTTTGTCAAATCTACATTTTAGTTTAATCAGGATAGAAAGGCTTTTTATCAGCATGTGTCAGCCTTCTCTGCTCTTACTCATGAATTAAAATGGATATAGATTCCATTTTAATTCATGTTAAAGTAAAGTCTACAATAAGTACATCTTTGTGTGGGGTTTGTTTGGCACAGAAAAGTGTGATAGTCCTTTAAAGGTTCAAACAAGTGTATATATATATATATATCAAAGTGTGGGTGACACATTATAACCAAAGTTTGTGGTGTGTGCTTTTCTCTAACCAGCACAGTACTACACTCTGTATGTTCATACACTTTGTGTAAATTACCTATTTAACTTTAGCTTAAATGTTGTATGTTTTAACAGGCAAACACTTTCGGTATAGTACCCTTGAAACCCATACCTACATGTACCTAAACCCTAGATCTGTTTTGTGTTTTCACCGCAGACAGTACTCTTAAATGAAGGCTAGGCAGGGTTGTTACTGAGTGGTAATAGCCACGTCAACCACGTAAGCAGCGTGACGTCATATCTAACGCAACACAGAACACAAAGGAACACACTGTGGCTGTTTATTACAACAAGGAAACAAGCTTTGTTTGAGAAAAGGCTGCAGGCAGCAAACCAAATTGTGCATTGAGTCCTCTGTCGCACCAGAAGTGACGATTCTGACCAACAGATGGACTGCAGTGTTTCTAGCTCCAGCATTAAGTCCTGGGTCAGTGTGCTATGTACCTCAACAGAGGGGTAACAGAAAAATGGGACAGAATGAAGTGGTCTAACGAACTGAACTGGACTGCTTGGTGGAAACGAAGCCAAACTCACAACTTTACATTCAGCCCTCTCCTGTAGAGCAGATAACTTTTTTAGACCACAGCACCCCTTCAAAGGATTTTGGTTTTGTCATGGCAACATGAGCCACCTGACCTGCATATATGTACACAGCTGCTTATTGGTTTTTAACAATTTTAGATTGAAGGTAATTATATTATATCATAGAACACAACCCACAGGTCTTACTCCACTGACAGATGATTTCTTGTCTTGTATTCATGTATACCAGGGATGACAGAGCCAGATCACACATATCTGATGTTGGGATCGCGCAATACCACAGTGAATGCACAGTGAATGAATCAGACAATGATGGATATCCGTCTTCCACAGGCAGCCTAAACCTGTCCATTAAGTCGTAAGCCAAGTGTTCAGTCTGATTTCAGTGTTCTTGGTGGACTCAGATTCAGTCCTGTCAGACTGTGTTGAGGGCTGAGATGTCTTTGAGTTCTGTTTATCTGTGTCAAATCTTTCCATCGCTTGATCTGACGATCAGTATTTTTCTGACTCCTGAGCTCCTGAAAAGTCCCAGCTGAAGCAGCCTAGATCACTTCATGTACTACTGTATAAAGTCATTATGGACAGAACTACAGGGAGGATTTGGCTGATGTATTCTTTTCCACTCTACCTGGGGACCTCACAACAGCTGTATTTCAGAAAGCCAAACAACTTTCCTATTTATACACACAGAGGATATTATGGATCACTTCTTTGTAATGTGAATATTATGTTGTCAGAGTTGAAGCAAGCCTGCTGCAGCTAGCTCGCAGCTCGCTTTGCCCTGCAGCCACCAAAGATAAAGTCGTGGCTGGGTCTGTGACTCTGTCTATCAGTGGGAGTTGGCAGGCAGAGCTGTTTGATGCTATTCGTGCTAAGTTGCCCAACAATTCACAACAGAGTGGTAGTTTTTGTGTTGGATTCTGCTGCCAAAGCCAGTGCAGAGAGTGGGTTTGACATTCTCCTCAAAGATAAACAAAAAGGAACAACCAGTACCAACAGGAGAGTCGACAACTGGCAGACAATGTAATTATATGTAATTTGCTACACAAGGCTGATGGTTGCCAGACAACTATGTAGACTGTGAGCTATGTAGACCAAACATCAAGACCACTGATAATGAGACTGACACAAAGGTAGTATAGTAGAGAAACAAGCAGGAAATATTTCTAAAATCGTGTTGAAAACAAACTATGCTGTTCAGACTTTGAAAAGCATAAAGATAGAAACAGGGAGAGGTGGAGATGTAAAATTAAAATCTTGAAAATGTAGGATTATTGCATCAGCACCTTAAGTATTGTATCACCTGATCGTATGAATGATGCCTCCAGTCTCACTACATTCTTGGGCCGTGTCCAGAAAAGTGATCTGAGCTGCTTGTGCCGCTGGATTGCAGTCAGTACCAAGAGCTTAACTCAATGCCAACATGTCATCACACATATTTATAATTTATAAGCAAAACACACTTATTCTTGAATTACCTATTAATAACTTATCTCAGTATACACTGTCTCTATGTTCCAGCTTCTTAGTCAGCTGCAGTCTGCTTGGATGTGCTTTGAAAAGGTCAACAGCGAACAAGGTTAAAGTTCCAGTTCAAGTTTGGATGCAGAACGCGGCAGCGAGGTGTAAAATCCAAGCTGTGCGTCACACCCAAGGTAGTGCTGCTGCAAGCCTCAGCATCATCTCTTTCTCCGTGAGAAAACCATGTCCCGGCCTGACACAAAGTGTGTGGACAGTTTTATTGTGAATTTATTGATTTGAAATTGCTGGTATCACTTTCCAGTTAAGACACTGATGGCTTGAAAATGAGACGATCAAATGACATTACTGCTTAATTTATTTATTTTCCCTTTCATAGATGTATGGTTTATTGGCAAACACGCCTAACATGAACACTTATCTGGAAAGACAGCTATTTTGTACAGACAGGTGCTTCCACACCTGGAATGAGCTGAGCTAGATTTTTCCAGATAACTGTCTTTGCTATAGCACATTATCAAATATTCTGCAGATACAGAATTAGACATAATGATCATTGTGCTGGAACAGGATCCCAGATTTAGACTGGCACATACTGCAACTGTGGGATCTGGTACTTCATTTAGTCACGTTTATGTGTATAAAACAATATCACGTGCATTGTCCCAATGAGCTTTACAAGGCTGCAATAGTAACAGACCCTAACTCAGCCCAAGCTCTCTAAAGGAGTGTACAGGAGTGTGAAGCTCTGCTGGGATTCATGTGAGGTCATCATGTACTTATAAGAATGATAGTTGTAAATTGCCTCACAACAAAACTAACAAGAAAGCCACTGAGGTGCCGGAAGAACATTTTCTTTATATAATAATTTGTGTATAAATTATTATCTTATGTGCATAAGAGATAAAATATTTTAAAAAAACAATCAATTGGGATTTAACATTCTGAGAGGAGCAATTTTGCATAGTTAGTACTTTTACTTTTTACACTGCGGTATTGTTATTTTTACTTGGTGGTGGTGGTGGTGGTGTTAGCACAGACAGGCAAAGAAAATGTGAAGATGATGAAATGAACTGAAGGAATCTGAGGGAGAATTAAAGGAGATGGGAGGGAGAGGGTAGAGAGGGTGAGGATGGGTCAGTTTATGTGTTGTGCACTGAGTACGGCTCTTTGTCAGTGTTTTCATCAGAAGAACTCATTCTACAGCAATGCACTGTTCTCACCTGGATGTAGAAAAATAAAGCCACAAATGACTAATATCATAAAAACTGGTAAAACAAGCAATAAAAAAATGATCCTGTTCGTATTTGGGACACAATGTTCTGTCACAAAATGTGCAGAGTTTGAAAACTGTGACATGTGATCAGGACCCTGCTGTTTGTTTAAAAGGTGAGTAGTGTTTCAGTCCAGTGTGACATGCCTATACAGCTCTGAAGTGACTCCTCATAAACTTTGCTTCCCTCCTAATCACTCAACAGTGGGTGTTTGTGACACTGCTGTAGCCAACACATTCAAATGCAAAAATCTAACCATGACCTGATATGACACACACACACACACACACACACACACACACACACACACACACACACACACACACACACACACACACACACACACACACACACAAACAAACAAACAAACACTCACTCTTATACATGCACCAACAAATACCTGTGTAAACACATTCAGCTGTTTGTCTAATGCTTTCCTTGTCTAATGGAGAAGGAAATACACGCCGATTATGTATATTTTCACATGCAACACACACACATACTCCATCTCTCTCTTACGCTGTCGTTTCAAGCCAGTTTCCTCTTTACCTCCTCCCCCTTACAAACTGCATGACAAAAGCTACTTGTTTCTGTTTGGTTGACAGACGTTTGACATTTGAAGCTAACTGGTTCAGTCAAAACTCTAGTTGTTTTGATGACAGGGAGGAAGCTCCCGATTCCAGCTATCTGTCACGACTTGCAGATCGGGGCTACTGGTTGTGTGGACAGGAACTAGAGGGAGACCAGATAAGACATAGCATTCCTACATGTTATCTTAACTCATTATCCAAATAAACATGCGTTTTGGAGTAGAGCATGAAGCATCCGGTGTCCACACTGCACAAAGCAAAAGCAGGCTAGCCCCTGAGTCAAGACAAGGTGTCAAAATCTAGATTTTGATATATGATAAATACCTGCTAACCTCTAGTCTAGCCAATGAATGAGTTAGTGAGTAATTGTAAATTATGCTTGCCAAGTTATTACTCATTAGATACATAGCAGTATGTATGGCACGGCATTAAAGGTAACTTTTAAATATTTGAACTATATTTAGATTTGAGCCTAAAAGGCTAACATAACTTTATCATGGCAGTGTCTCTGTCAGCTGGCTCACTCTGCCATGCCACTAGAGAGAGAGCTCACAGTGGAGTGTTTTTCCATGATGTCTCTAGTGCAGTGAATATGTGCAGTGTATTTCCTGTTCTCAGAGCACTTTTCTATCATTGCATCATTTTTACTTGCAGATTGAGGACTACAGACCTGCCCATAATCAATGACCAGACCAGACCTGCCACAGAGTGACACTTTGTAACACTTAGAAAGGGCTACATAAAATCAAAACTACGAATGACACTCGTGATTTGAACTGATTTGACTCGTTATTGTGAAACCTAGTGTTTCTACAAGTAATACCTCAGAGATTAGATGTTTGTGGATAAATAGGATGTGAAACATAAGAATAAAATGTAATGGTTACTATGGCATGCCCAGAACCTCTACACCTGATGGGGAACCTTGCAAATTTTCATCAAACTACAAGGGGAGGTGAGCAATTGTATACCTTAAGACATATACAGGAGCAGTGATGCAAACCGGTCCGTCTGCCGTGATAGTGTGGCACCGAGGTTGAGCAACATCATAAAATCTTCCTCTAACACACACACAGACACGTGCAAAGAGTGGTGATAAAGAGGAAACACTTTACTTAAATGCCATGCAAAGCATTTAACAATGTGGCAAGATCTTTCTCAAGCCATGCCAAGTCATAATAGTTTAATGGAAATTGTAGTCAAATTAAAAAAAAAGAAAAAAAGAGACAGTCAATCACCTGGCAAACAGTCAAGAAACCTTTCAGCCACATTTCAACCTTCAAATGTGAATAAAGAATTTAGACACCCAAACCTGCATGATATCTGTTTTAATTTGGGGTTTTGTTTAATAAAAAAAATCATTAAATGATAAAAAGGTCTTGACCTTAGATAAGAGCCTCAATTGAAAAAGCTAGATTTGATCACTGAGTTGATCTGTTTGTCCAATTTAAAATCACTGTCCATTATCACACCCAAATTTTTTACAGTGGGTTTAACATATGGTTCCAGAGAACACAGGTCCATATGGGGGGCATAACAGGCACCACTGGGTCCAAGTATCAAGACTTCAGTTTTATTCTCATTGAAGTTTATAAAGTTCAAGGCCATCCAGGCTTGGATGTCCTTGAGACAGTCCAACAATGATTTTAAAGAATTTGAATCGTTCCTTTTCAAAGGCAGATAAATTTGATTGTCATCTGCATAACAGTGGAACGAGATGCCATATTTTCTGAGAACGGACCCTAAGGGGAGCATGTAAAGAGAAAATAGGATCGGCCCAAGAATAGAACCCTGAGGGACTCCACAAGGAAGTGGCTCTGAGGAGGACACAGAGTCACCAAGGCTGACAGAAAAACTTCTGTCAGACAAGTAAGACCTGAACCACTCCAGAGCAATGCCTTTAATGCCGACACAATGCTCCAGGCGAGAAATGAGGATACTATGGTCTACTGTGTCAAATGCAGCTGTGAGATCTAAAAGCATAAGCACAGCCATCACCAAAAACACACTAGCATTTAGTCTAATCTGCTCTCGATCCCTCTTCTGGATAAGTGAAAATCTTTCAGCAGCAGTTATGATATTGCCTAACAGACTCCTTGGTAATTATAATCCTTTCAATTCTCTTTGAAGCACTGGGGCACTTTAGTTATGCTTCCTCAATAACCCTTTAATGAAGTACTATTAAAATAATCACAATGTTTGCTTGCCTTAATTAACATGCGACTAGTTGTTGTGGTATGTCATATCCATCTAGCAATGTCAAATTTACGTTTAAAAATAATAACTTTAATCATATAAATTCTTCTTAATAATGGTGGTTGTTTCTAGAAAAGAGAACCAGCTCATAGTAGACCGAAAATGTAATGAGACATTTAGCACCAATTCAATTAGTCCAAGATGGGATACAGATTACTACAGTTCATTAAACTTGCTACGAACCATGTAGCTCACATAGGAATAGGAGGGACTCCAATGTGGACACCAGTACCCAGCAGATAGAGTTAAAAGGCAGTTTACAAGGACATGGTCTGTCAGCAGCTGTCAACAGGCGGGCAGAAAACACGAAAACAGGAAGACAGGCAGAATGTTGGCAAGAGGTCATGTAACAGAGCTAGGGCTTGGGCCGGGAATAAAGACAGACAAGGAGAGGGGTGGGGAGATGATAGGTGCTGAGTCGGGCGGAGGCTCAGTAAAGGCGGAACAAAAACAGAAGACTGGGCAACAGGAACACATTCTAACAGTGAAATATGAACCAGATTTGATTGTAAAAGAGAGACAGATATTATGGATTTTATATAGTCATTTTGCAGTTATAACATTGCAGTTGCTGCACTAGAAACACTATTTTGTTACATCTAAAATCTAAATAAATTCTTAACCTGAATGTATTCCTTTTTTAATAATAATAATAATAATAATAATAATAATAATAATAATATGTTTTGACTAATAAAAAAGAACCAGAGTATCAATAAAGTACCAGCCCAATAGGAGTATTAATAGCAGTAGTATTGATTAAATCCTAACGATACCCATCCCTAGTTTTGGCGCTCTTATTATCAAAGCTCAGTGTACAAAACATTTAGGTAGCAGCTTCTCACTTTCAGCCGGAGCTGATCGTCACTTTCGCCGGTTAAAATAAAAAACGGCAGGTCACATCAGCTGTCTCTAACTAACGTTAATTCCACGACTAACTTGATGGCAGGCCAAAATGTTGTTGTTGTGCTCTCTGCAAACAGGTCTTGTATCGAAGTCTATTCCCCCCTCGAATAGTGTTTCCCTCCCATTCAGACTGTGTTTCCCAAACTGTTCGTTATAGTTAGGCTTCATTGAAATAACTGGTATTGGGTATTGTTGGGTTGAGGTTAAGGATCACAGAAAACAACTGGTGGAGGTTGGGGAGACGTTTGGTCTCAGGTTTAGGTAAGGGGAAACACAAATCAATGTTTATGAGGTCAAAGCGTCTGAGTGAGGAGTCTTCTCTAAGTAAAAAGAAACCACCAGCTGATTGCTTCACGTCAGTTTCAGGGGACAGAATCTCTCTGTTAAAATTTCAGTCTTATCACATCAATAAATGAAGAGGATTAACTTTTAGTTCAGAATAAGGACCTTCAGTATTTGGAGCAAGTGTCTTTTGGAAAATGAGGTGTGCCAAAGTCCGTAGGCTGCTGTTATTTCAATGTGTAAATACATATTTAATCATCGTTGAGTATCTTCTGCTGCTATGAATAATCTTTATTTTACTAAGTATACTGAGCATCTTTGACACAAACCTCCTTTTCAGGAAGAATTATTATTGGAGCTGCAGGCTGTGAACAGTAATTAAGCTGCCACTCAAAACATTCTGTCGTCTAACCTACAGATTCCCACTGCATCTTTTGAGTTTGAGTTATTTATAATTTTAGTAACTTTCAAAAGTTGAACACTAAACATAAATTGGTTCACACACACACACACACACACACACACACACACACACACACACACACACACACACACACACACACACACACACACACACATGGCAGCCATGCAAGGTCCTGGCCTGACCTTCGGGAGCAATTTGGGGTTCACTGTCTTGCTTGAGTACACTTCATCACAAACACATTCTGGCATTTTCTAGTGTGAAAACAAAATAACAAGATCTGGATATTTATTCTTGTTGAAGGTACATCCTGTACAATAACAAGTTTTGTTTTGTTGGATTTTGTTGAGTATTGTAAGGCATTAAAAAGTAGCCAATTTTGACTGGCAGGCTATGGGATAGATTGCTTCTGTGACTTTGGCTATGACATAACACTAACTAGGTCTAAGGTTGTATATGCACAGGGCTGTTATAATGGACAGCATTAGATCCGGTTTTAAACTCTTTCTCAAATGTATAACAGCTGTCTTTAGTGGCTTTAAATACAGTATGTCAC
This sequence comes from Macquaria australasica, assembly GCA_005408345.1. Classification (NCBI taxonomy): domain Eukaryota; kingdom Metazoa; phylum Chordata; class Actinopteri; order Centrarchiformes; family Percichthyidae; genus Macquaria; species Macquaria australasica. The sequence continues at coordinate 759,092 of SEMN01000176.1, read as the reverse complement.
CATCAAAGGCATAGTCGCCAAACACTTGAGAACCCAGCGCCACAGCCTTGGTAACATGGCTGGTGTTGGGATCTTCACGACACCAGTCTCATCACGAAGAAATATGTGTCAGGGATTCTTGTCTAAATTTATGATGCAGGCCTATAAAGTCTTCCTGTTCTAAAATAGATTGACCCATATCTTAACTTAGCGGCCTTTTTAGGCCCCATACAACCCCATCTATCTGTGTCAGAAGCATACGGTGACAGCCTCGTGCTGACAAAAGGTCAACTCTGGACGTGTCACTAAATCAGTTACTGTCTCTTTGCAGCTTAGATAAGATATTCAGATCATTCAGCTATGCCAATGAGGCATCCCTGGAGTGATTAGTACTGCAATTTTACAGTCATAATCTACATACTGGGTGTTTCGCAGAATGAATCGGTCCTGTTAAAAATCACAGAGCCAACAATAGCACACAGCCAGCTGCTGAAGATCTGCCCTTCAAGGCTTTTGTTACACTAGTGTGGGAGCAAATTTATCTCTGGCATCATTTGTTGGGAAAACGAAAATGATTACATAACTCCAAGAAGAGTATCGGTGTCTGTATAGTACACATGGGGGTAAATGCCTTCTCTAATATTATTACTATATTGTAATAATAACAATATATAATAACCTATTACTATACAGTAATGTGTTTGGAGATTACTGTATAGTAATTAGTGTATAGTAATAATAATAGTGCAAATAGACAGTTTTTATTAATTAGAATAAAGAAACATCAATATTAGTCTTAGTCAAATTTGTCACTAATTAAACTACAAACACAAAACATAAAAAAAAAACTAAACTATAACAACAAAAGCAAGTACAAAATCTGTGAAGCTGTAACTTGGGAAGATTAGACTTGTGTGAACGTGGATATCATTGAACTTACTTAACTTATTATCAAAGGACAAATATTGACCAAAATGACCATCAATGATTATATGATGCAGTGATCATTCCCCAAGAGACCGAGTTAGACAAACATCAAATAGCCTGATGAAAGAGAGTAAGTACGTAGGCAGGGTGTGAACTCAAGCTCTCTTTGTTTGCATTCAACTACTTCCCTCACTTTTTGCGTGTACAACCGAGTGCAACACCATTAATGCCTTACAGGAGAGACTGTAAACATGTGCACTGTTATCCCCATTTGAAAGATTATCTTTTTTCTACTCTTTTTTTTATTAGATTATTTTTTGGGGGATTGTTTCTCCTTTATTAGATAAGATAAGATAAGATAAGCCTTTATTGTCCCACAGCGGGGAAATTTTTTAGCGTTGCAGCAGCCAGCAAAAGTGTCATATATAGAAATACAATAAAAATAAATAGAAAAATAGAAAAATAGTCCTATACACAGTATAGACAGAAATAAATAATAGAGTGACTGAGTGCAGTTGTAAGTATGAACAAATAGATAAGATAAAAAATATTGCACATATATAATATACATGTATATGAAAAATATTTCACAGCAACATATGAAGTAGATAACATCTTGAATACAATATATGTATGAAGATAATGCACAGCAGTAGATGAAGTATAGTAGTGAACAGTCTGCACACTGACAGTCAAGTGTAGATTACCGGGAGTTGTACTGATTATAGAGTCTGACAGCAGCAGGCAGAAAGGACCTACGGTACCTCTCCTTCAGACACCGCGGGTGGAGCAGCCGGTCGCTGAAGGAGCTGCCCAGTGCTGAAAGAGTGACATGTAGGGGGTGGGAAGTGTTAAAAGTGTTAGTTTTGCAGAGGCAGGCGGGAAATGGGGGAGAGAGAGGGGTATGACACATATGACACGTTACAGCGGCGATGCGGCTACCAAATATTATCTTTTTTCAACTTTTGTCTTTAGATGTGGTCAGATGACATTACGTACAAACTGGTTCGTTTCAAGCATACCCTGCCCCTTAATGTCATTGCAGAGAGAGAGAGAGACAGAGCCAATGTATAACATGTAACAGAAGTTCCCGACAATTATCAGTGTGCTCATCCTGAATAAAAAGCTCGACAACCACTTTGTAGACACAAAGCTAAACTGAATTATTGTCCTTTATTTATAGCCTGCCGCATCTTTACCTTTCAAATAAAAGCAAGTTTTAGTGACATGCCATTAAGATGAAAACAAAGTAAAAGAAGCACTGATTTTGATTTGCAAGTTAAGCACAAAAAATAGAGTTGAAGGGTCACTTCATTCAAATCACAAAAAACTTTTTCTTACTTACCTCTAGTGATATAGTATCTAGCCATGCAGATTGTGGTTTTTGGTTTTTATATGCTCAGATTTTGAAATAACCACCGCTACTATCCCAATACAAAGGACGTGAATGCAATTTTGTTTGTGCTCCTCAAAGCAATGGAAATGTACATTTGAAAAACTAAAGAGTCTTTGGTAGAAAGTGGTTCCCATGAAGCTGTTCAAAGTGAGGTCTGTGAATTACCCAGAGACACCACTTCTGGAAAGACATTCTACTGTTTATTTTTTTTAAATTCTCAATGCTTTGAAGAGCACAAATACAGTACTATTCACCTCCATCGTATCTGGGTGGCAACAGAAATCTCAGAGACTGATATCTCAAAACCTCAGCAAACCGAAAATATCTGCATGGGTAGATACCACTAGTGTATCTAATCTAATGATTACTGAGTTATAATACTGTATTATTCATCCATTTACGGCTTAAGTCACTTGTTAATTCTTGAAAGTATGATACCTTTTTATTTATTTGGAGTGAATTACAGTTTTTTGAGATCATCACTTTTTCATGCAACTTGTTTCCAAAAAAACAAATATTTACAACAGGGAAAGAAAGTAAAAGTGTAAAATACCTCATCAAAAACTATTAGCAGTTAGCAGCAGCTTAAAATAAAGGCAACTTTAACTTGCAATTTCTCTAAATATACACACTTAGTAAGATCATAATGAAATTCAGGCCAGTACTTTACAAAAGCAAAGACAAATGGTTACAATCCAGTCAGCAACATTGGCTGTAAGGCTATTCCATGTCTGTTCTCGTCACACTCAGCATCACTTCCAGCTTCGTCTTTGAGATTCTGTGTGATGGCATCCGCTGGAGATACAGTAACATTATGTTTTACTTTGAAGATGTCCCACCTCTCAGGCAACAGGCCATGGTTGAACATGAACAAAGCCAACAAGGAAAAAACTAAGATGGTTACCAAGTGCAGAGCACAGAGAGAGTTCTCACAGGGGACTTTTGGACGTAGACGCCATCTTCCAAAGCGCAACCCGGAAGATGAAGAATAACAGGAAGACCCACAGTGTTCTCTCCCAACAAAATCCTTAGGGTCAGCCCTACGATGTAACCCACCATGGCACCGTAACCATTCGTCACTTTAAAGAGGAGCACTGAGACCAGATGGGGGAATATAAGGGTGTAGGAAACATCTGCTCTGAGAATCCAGAGAAGCAGGGTGCTGTTGGTGTAGAACGTTATGAATGTCCCACCACCACCACTGTGACCCGAATCACCCATTGCATTTCATAGTCTGATGCCTATGAACACGGAGTCATACAAAAAGAGACGCTTCATTATTCATTCATAGACCTGTGCTTTCCAAAATGGATTGCTTTGATGTGTTTGTGCTTTTTCAGTTTGCAACGATTGGGAAATGACAGGTCATCATAACCCTCATCTTTAGAGACACGTTGTGCCCCTGATCAACATCTTGTACTTCTTACCTGTGTACGCAGGATGTTCTTGTAGATGTCTGAGGAGAAAACAGAAGTTGCAGACAACAGGCCAGAGTCTGTGCATGACATGACAGCAGCGGCCACAGCTCTGATTCCGATGATTGAGATGTAAGACGGAGTGAGGTACTGTAGGGTCAGGGGCAGGACCAAAGTATGCTCACCACGTACATATGGAGGTGGAGAGCCATACAGCGTTAGGTTCCAGTCTGGATAAGAGAAATAACAGTTAAATACTTGTAAAATTTCCTCACCACAATACTAGATCCATACAGCACTCATACAGAAACCTGGGCTCTATTCTGTAATTGAAAGGTTTTGCTATCAAGGGTAATTCTGTAGCAACTCACACTTTAGCAAGTAAGGGAATTATATTTAAGGATATTATTCAATATTAAAATTGTACCCTTTGTTATCACAGATTACATTTGTGTATTTTTAAAGCTGCATTAATTGATTTTGTTATGGCTAAAGTGTTATTTACACACCCAGCAGACATGGAGCAGCATTAGCATTCATTTGGAGTTGTGTTTTTGGTCACCTTGCTGAAATTCCTGAGGGAAATATCCATCTCTTTTAGCAACTAAATGTTCACCAGCTAGTCGCTAACTTTGTCTGCTTATCGTTCCGTGTTGGGCAGGTAGAGTACAGTTGGTTTATCAGAGCTTTTTCACTGAAAACAGCTGCCTGCTGCCACTAGAAATGGGTTGATGAGGGCGGTGAGAGTGATCCATATTAAATTGCTCCATAGAGGGGAACTACAAAGCTGGGAGATGTTTCTTTGTGGGTCGGTCACTATGAGTGACTCCTTTCACATATCACATTTGGTCTGTTGTTAACATAAAAATATTGACTAGTGCAGCTTTAAATTAAACTTAAAGGACCAGTGTGTAGGATCCCAGTTCTGGGATACTATAGAAACATGGCGGTGCAACATGGCAGGCTCCATGGAAGAGGACCCGCTCCCTCTGTAGATATAAAGGGCTCATTCAAAGGTAACAAAACAATTCTTATTTTCAGGTGATTATACACTAACAAAAACATACTTATGAATATTACATTCCATATGTGCCAATAGATCCCCCTAAATCTTACACACTGGTCCTTTAATTACTTTTTCAGTAAATAAAGAAAAATCCCCCTACATTATATGTATTTTCTTTTACGACATACTACAGCCACAGGCTGCAACAACCAATCAAAAACACGATAAATTACAGGTACCCCTGAGACTATTTCACATATAATAATTTGTCAATATATATATATATATATATATATATAAATATATATATATATATATAATGGCGAAAAGAATGGAAGGACGACGCAAAATAAATACAAATAGTATTTATGACACAGACAAAGATGAAGTATTTAGCTCAGATATGCATTAGAGTTTATATATAATTTAATAATTTAAAATTATTACTCATTGACTGGCGACCAGTCCTGGGTGTACCCCGCCTCTCGCCCAATGTCAACTGGGATTGGCTCCAGCCCCCCCGCGACCCTCTAAGAGGATAAGTGGTATAGAAAATGGATGGATGGATGGAAATTATTACTCACAGTAATATGTGAAAAAGCAACCTAACCTTATCTAACCCTACAGACTCAGCATCTGCAGTTTGTCATGAGACAACCCTAGATTAACCAGGTTTCCAGTACCTGAATGTTTTGCTCAATAGAAGCACTCAAAGTCAAACTACCATACTGATACAACAAAATAGTCCCAATATGAAATTTTAAATCATCAGAATGGAAAATCTTTTCTATTAACGCTCAACAAACAATAGTATTTGTTTTACCTTTGACCATAATCAATAATACCTGACAATTTAGGGAGTAGTAAAAGGCCCAGTGTGATCCAGGACAAGGGTATCCAAGTGTGAGTGTTATGGTATGAGCAATACTAACTGCTGGTGTGACGAGCAGCTCTGTTTATCACTGAGCAAATTGTCTGTGGCCTGTCAAGAGATAAGCAATGAGTATTATACAGAAAATCTGCAAACAAAGTTCTCACAGAAAGCCCCAAAATGAGTCTAGTTGGGTTTCCAGTAGTTCTACAAACAATACAAATAGCTCCTGGCCACAGTGTAAGTGTCTGTATTAAAGGTCTGTCATATCTAACCTGCATCCCACCTGTGGAGGCAGCGACAGCCCCAACCAAGACAGGGGGGATTCCCAGTATGGAGATGGCAAGGGCAGCAGCATAACAGGTTAACTGGACTGTTAGTGATGAGGAGGCAGACAGCGTCCTCTGGTGGAAGCTCTGAAATGAAACACTACCAAGACCCTGTAAAAAAACAAAAGCAGAGGCAGAGGAGGAAGATGCATGTTGAGGACAAGATAAGATAAGGGAAAAATGGTGATATATGGGTACTGACCATTTCTCCCTCAGACTGAAGGACATATTCATTGAATACGTTCAGACAGAAACTAGGCTGGGCAGATTTATAATACTGCTCAGACAAACTAGAATATTTGCAATATTTGAAGTATTCTCACTACACTTACTTCTATTCAAAGGCTATCCCAGGATGCATTGGGCAAAAGCCAGGTCAACACTTTAATAAGTTAACCTTACTTGCATGTCTTTGAAATGGAGGAAACCAGAGCAACCACAAGAGTCCACACAGAAAGGCTCAGGGACAACAATCAGACCTTACTTGTGTGAAGTAAAAGTTCTAACCATTGAACCACTCTGCTGACCTTTACCTCCATACACTATAAATGTCTTGCACTCCTGACAGTATATGACATCGTCATTCAGGGGCAGAGTGGGACTCACTTTCAGCCTGGGAGTTAAACAATGTAGAGTGGCCCACTGATTTAGGGTGGTAAAGCGGAAGAGGTTTTACATTTTTTAAAAACTCTGCTATTTAAAACACAAGTTGTTGCAGCAAGTCACGTGGTCTCCACAACCTGGTTCACAGCTGCACGTGTGAGAAGCATGTTTCAGTCGTAAGAAGCAACATGGTGTACTGCACAACTGCTGTCGTGACGACTACTAACTCTTGTCTCTCTTCAGCCTCCAGTTACTCTTAATAGTCCTGTTGCCTCTCCTGTCTTTTCAGAGTCTGTCAAAGTCCACATGCCATCGCTGCTGAGATTCCTGATTCAGCAATTACCTAACCCAGTCACCTGTTACCCCAGCTGTTCCCCTAATCTCCAATTAGCACCAACTATACAGTATACTTGTGTAATCAATGTTGCCCCAAGGTTTCCAGTCTCAATCCAGTTCTTTCTGCCTATATCTGCCTTTATGACCACCTGCCTGCCCTTTAATAATACCCTTATCTGCCCTCACATTGCCAACTGTAAGCCTACCAATGTATCTGGTAAAGACTGCTTTGACCAATACTGTCTTGCTTCCTGTCTCTGCCTGTAGGTTCAAACTCAGATCAGCCAGTAACTACAGTGTTTACATCCGCAATTACCTACTGTTTTTTGGCAAACATAGTCCTCCTGTAATTTAAATCCCATCTGGGGTGATATCCTTGTATTTTAAAGTGGATCTCTAAGTTTTTGCCACAAGAAGAGCTGCTTGTCCTTCCAATATTAAAGCTAGCAGGAGAACGGGACAGCTAGAGATAGGTTACTTAAGTGCACGCATATAAAGGCATTGATGATGGTTTGTCTGTCCCACTGACATGTAGCTGTGCTCTGAGCTTATGGATGGAACCAGGAAAGTATGATGCTGATGAATATTCAGCTCACAAGCATTAAGAAGTCATCAATCCACTTCCAGACTTTGTCCTGCTCCAGAGTGCCGACCCAGGGTTCCTGGAACGTGTGGCTGAAAGCAGTCTGGGCGATGTTTGTAGATGTGGGGTTGAGCAGCAGGAAGGGGATACACAACCACTGCAAATAGATATTAAGATCATCAGACTGAAGACCTTAGCAGAAAAAGTCAGGTATTTTGTCAGATGATAAAATATAAATATGACCTTACATTCAATACATTGCGTTTACACTCCACACCTAACATCGTTGTTGGTCATAGATGGTTTGGGAACAGTCTTGACTTTCTGTGTTTTTTTCCCTTTCCGTTGAAAGGTTCAAAAGGTGTTAACTCTGTATTAAAGAGGTTTTATAGCAGGACTGACTTTTGAAATTTTGAGAGATAACGTTCCCCAAGGTGCAGTTTAGCCGTGTGTGTGTTTTCTTTATACTAGAGGTCAATACACATACCTGCAGATACTGTACATCTTTAAAATGAACATGTGCTACTGTACAAGGCACTGTGACTCACCAAACTGAGGAAAGCTAGAGATCTGGAATGGATCCATCATGGTGACATACTTCTTGTCTCTCATTGGCCTGGCAAAGAAAAGACCACCTTGTGCAGTGGATGAGATATTTAACCATTATATTGTATTTACTCTCTGAATAATTTATTAAAAACTCTACTTTGTGTTGCATAGTTTGCACTACGTCCTTTAATTATCCTACTGCCTCTGTTGTGTATGAATTTGTCTTACCTATTATGAAGGACACAGAGTATTGCATAGGTATAAGAGCCCATATTAAGCCCATTTTAGGAGTGTACACTACCTCAGCCACACCCAGGATAAAACCACCTCCGACCCACGTAGCTGCAGAATGACACACACACACACACACACACACACACGCACACACACACACACACACACACACACACACACACACACACACACACACACACACAATTAGAATAAAATCTATTTTTTATGCAGTATGTGCACAGTTGCAAGTGTGAGTATATAGTAGCCCAAATATTGCAGAGGGCAGATGATGTCTCCTATCCTTAGGACGTTTTCTGTTTTCTGTGCATACTAGTGGGTGAGTGTGTGGAAAAACAATGATGAAAAACAGTAACCACATCTGCATTCATAAAACGGACTGTAATAAAGAAAAATGTGGTCTATTGTTTTGCCGATTGCCTTTGCTTTTGTAGATTCAGCTGTGCATGTAAGAGTCACTACCACCAGAACTGGAAATTAAACAACATTGATAAACATTTGTTTAAGATATACATGGTTGCATCAACTAACAGCGCCTTTACTGTCCATACCTGTGGGTGTTTATTAAAGGTTTTTTCCAGTCATTATATTTAACCAAGACAGGTTTGACTGTGTCCATGAACAGTCATGAATTTGCTCTACTACTGGCTTTATTGGAGCCAATATATTCATAGCCATTCAAAATGCAATACTTCATGTGCTGCAGTACTTTTTCAGATAAGTTGGAATGAAAGCGATGAAATAACAAAATGGGCCTTGAAAATGTTTTATTTTGCAGCAGCCTGTTACTGGTTCCTCTCCAAGAATCACCACCTTAACTTGGTAGAGGGGTTTGTGTGTCCCTGTGACACTGGGAACTGTGTTGTCGGGGCAATAGCTCCTGGTTCTAGGGATGTGGAACGTCACCTCTCTGGCGGGGAAGGAACCGGAGCTGGTGCGGGAGGTGGAGCAGTACCAACTAGATATAGTTGGGCTCACCTCTTGGCATAGCTCTGGGTCTGGAACCAAACTCCTGGAGAGGGGCTGGAATCTCTCCTTTTCTGTGGTTGCCCAGGGCGAGAGGTGCCGGGTGGGTGTGGGGATACTCACGAGCCCCCAGCTGAGAGGAGCTGTGCTGGAGTTCTCCCCAGGGAACGAGAGAGGGTCGCCTCTATGCGATTGCAAGAGGAAGGCTCTGACTGTTGTTTGTGCTTATGCACCAAATGGCAGTTCAGAGTACCCGGCCTTCTTGGAGTTGCCAGGTAGCATCCTGGAAGGGATACCGCTTGGGGACTCTATAGTTCTGCTGGGGGACTTCAGTGCTCATGTGGGCAATGATGCAGAAACCTGGAGGGGAACGATTGGGAGGAACGGCATCCCCGATCTGAGTGGTGCTTTGTTGTTGGACTTCTGTGCTGATCACTGATCACCACCTGGTGGAGAGGTGGATCAGATGGCATGGGAGACTGCTGGACAGACCTGGCAAACCCAAACGTGTAGTGAGGGTGAACTGGGAATGCCTGGCGGAGGCCCCTGTCCACGAGGTCTTCAACTCGCACCTCCGGAAGAATTTCTTGCGCATTCTGGGGGAGGTTGGGGACATGGAATCCAAGTGGGCCATGTTCAAAGCTGCTAGGAGTTGTGGTCAGAAGGTCGTCAGTGCCTGTCATGGTGGCAACCTAAGAACGGGCTGGTGGAAACCAGGGGTGAGGAAGGCCGAGTTTGAAGACTCGGGGGAAGCCTCACCCATATCCCTGGCAGAGGTCCTGTATGCATTGGGCATGGTGCATCTGTGCCTTGAATCCTGAAATCAGAGCCCATGTCTTGAGTAACATGGGCTAATCTGCCGCCTCATACATTATTTGGTAAACATAACAATATCCACAGGATTACTGAATTGCAATTGTGACTAGTCTTTGCCCTAAATGATGAAGACTGATATGAATGTTATCTCCAATAAAAATACACAATGTAAGTTTTGCCACACTTGGCCCAGAGTTAGAGTTAGACAATTTTTGTTTGATCAGTGCGCACTCTGACACACTCAAAAATAAATTACGCCGGACTGACATTATCAGCTGAATCAGCTGCTACATGAGGCATGACCACAAATCTATGCATGCTGACATGATATAATTAGATATTTGATAAAGACATAATTATCCTGTTTATTGAGAAATTAACTGTTGTTTCTACTGTTGTCTTGAGAAAACTTTTTCTGAAGATCACAAGATAATGAATCTGTTAGCACGAGGAAACAGCTTTGTTATCCCCAAATAATGACAATTTACTTGATATTGCGATAACAGGATTGAAAAAATAACAGGGTCACTCTCAGCATCTTTGCACAGCACCTATGTTCTGCTGGCAAAATAACAAAAAACAAAACGTGAAAAATAACTGATAACAAGAGCTGATACTGACTCTGACTTACATATGGTGGGCTGAGATGAGTTTCTGAGCCCCACAGAACAACTTACCAGTCATGGTGAAAATCCCAACCAGCAAGCTGATATTCCTGTCTCTGAGGAGCACCACTTCAGTCCTGTCTCCATGGCTCTGCCTCTCAGCCTTCCTGGACTTTTTGGCGGCCCACACCCCTGTCCCCAGAATCAAGATATAGAACAGCACCACCGCAACCACACCGGGGATGTTCAGAGCCATGGTGGTCAACCACTATGGATCACACTGACTGTCAGAAGGGCTGAATGGATAGCAAATATTTTACATGGGCCAAGAGTGTGCAAGAACAAAGGTCACAGATAGATACCCCTTTTCCACTGAAGTGAACTTAGTGCTAGTTTTGGGCTGGTGCTAGTGCCGGTTCGCAATTGGTTCAACTCGCGAACCTACAAAGAACTCGTTTGCATTCCCACCAGCTTTACGGGTTAGAGAGCCACGTCATTACGTCACTCTGTATGTCTCAGCTCCCTTTTCTGGTCCCTGTACTCCTTTTTTTAGCTTTTTCAGTTTGTTGTTTATTTGTTCGATGTTGCGGTCGTATCCCGCTGTCGCCATCTCCCGCTGGAGCTCTACGAACACTGGCTTTGTGCTCGTTGCTCCCTCGAGTTTATTTTGAATTTCTGTGGAAGACCACAGTACAAGGAGACAGTTAATCTCCTCCACGGACCACTGCTGTTTCAGTTTAGCGTCCATTCTTCTCTTCTATTCTTTTAGAAATGGCGGCCTCAAAGTTTTGGTTGGTCTTATTGGTCACGATAATCCCGCCCCCAGCCCGTGACGTAAGCGGTTCTTGGTTCTAGACCAGCAAAGAGTTGGTGCCGCTGTGGAACCAGTTTTCCTGGCCCAGAGCCAGTTCTTAGGCGGTCGAAAAAGGAAGAACTGGTTCCAGATTAGGCACCGGCTCCGAACCGGCCCTGGAACTGCTCCGGTGGAAAAGGGGTAATAGTCCACTCCTGAGTTCACCTGAGGTGGCAATATTGATGATGTACTCAAGGAAAAGGTTTAAAAGTTAAAAGGTTAAAAAGGGTAAGTTAATTTGCCCAAAACCAAGATTTAATTCTCACATGGTTAACATTAATAATATTAATACTAATATTTTTGGAATACCACCAAGCATTATTTAAACACACAATTTCTGGAAGCTCCAGCCTTTAACACCCCCTCACATAAAGTCCCGGCAACACACCTCGCTCTTGGCAGTTTCACATTTGTTTTTTTGCTGACCTCTACTTGTTTACTTGTTAAATATGAACTATTCTTTCCTTTCACAATTTTTCAAACATTTTCACTTGTCAGCTGTTTTTACACTTTATGTGGATTCGATTTAAAATTTGTTTTTAGATTAGTTTATCTTATTTTCTGCCAGTAAAAACCACCACTTCAATTGATTCTATTACAATTACTATTACTACTGAGCTGCAGACAACCCTCACTTCTGAACTTGTGTTTTCACTACTATTACTAGACTTGCTCATACTACTAATGCCATCACTATCACTCATACTTTAAATGATACTATATGTTTTAATGACAGCTTTCTATAAGCCTCTTTTGGCTGCATTGTCTTTCTGCTCAAACCTTGTTTTACTCCTCTTTGTCCCAACCCTGTTATGCATTCCTGATTCTGCGGCCACTATGCTGAATCTATACAGTCAAAGGTCCTAGAAACAACATTAGGAAAACATTTGTGTTAGTCAACTTTAATGCTAATAGGTCAGAGACGAAAGGACGCCTTTTGCACGCCAAAGCTTTTCATCGGGCCCGCAGAATAAAATAAATAAGAGCTGTGACAATGTAAAATAATTAACCTGAATGTACTTTTTCAACGCTTTAAGACCCCAACATTATTCTAGGGTAAGATAACTTCCTACAGTATGTAGGCTAGCTGATATATATTTGACTAATATGGCTTTGCATTTAACCACCCTACTGTATTTGGGTGGTATGAAGACCAAATGTTTCCAACTTGTGTCATGATCCGCCATGGACTGTGTGTTGTTGTTGTTTCCTGTTTTATTTTGAAGTTTCCTGTGTGCTAATCTGTGTTTGTTTTTCCCCTGTGTGTTTTATTGGAATCACCTGTGTCTTGTTACGCACCTGTGTCTCCTCCCCTATATATACCGGTCCTCTCCTTTTCTTCTCTGTTGGTTCATTGCTGTTGGTTGTCTCTCCTTGTCGTGTGTCTGGGGTTTCCCTGTGTTCTTGCCTTCCTGCCTGCATTTCCTCGTGTTGTCTCCTGCCTGTGTTCCTGCACTTCAGTTTTGAGCGTAAGCTACTTTTGTTAATAAATCGCTCATCTGCGTTTGGGTCCTTCCCCTGCTGTCTTGATGGCTAGCCCTGACAACTTGTAGCTATAGCTTCTTCAGAATAAACAATGCAAACTGATGTTTCATTTCACTGGAATTGCCATTAAGTTAGTTAATGTAATGGATATGAAAATGTGTGTTGACAGTGCATTTGAAACATTTAATAACATTTCTTTATTTCCCTAAGTTTAATCATCAGTTGATATAGTAATCCATTGCTCTGCTGTAGATGTTTTGATTCGTCTGCACTTCTGGGTTTCTCCTGTGGGGGAGCGTGTTGCTCGTTCATTACACTCTGGACTTCAAGCCAGCAACATCGTGTCCGCTTCATTTCTTTGTATTTCTCCCCTCCCCTTAAATGTTTAACCGTGTACATGTGTTTTTAATGTTACAAGGAACACGCTGATGGTGAAACTTTGTAAAAAGTAATTTACCGAGTGAATTGTTAGCCTAAATATCAAAGTGTTAGCCAGCGCTAGCATGCTCGCTAGCTTGCATCAGACAGGCAGAGCATGATGGAGACGTGCCCAGCGCCGTTCAGTAAGAGGGTTTTGACAGTAATCATTTTGTATATTGTATGGTTTAAAAACCAATGAAAATGTCAGTTTAAGGAATATCGTGTTTGTTAAATGTGTAGCTGCATAACCACTGTGTGACAGAGTTAAAGCTGGGGTAGGCAGAAGCTGTGCAACAAAACCTTCCGCCTCTCTCTCTGCTGCCTCGTATCACTCCGCTAAGCCCCTCCCACCAAACCCACAACTTCGACCGGCAGCAGAAAGAGTCAGTTCCCCAATGAAACTGTATCCCTCGTAAGGCTTGCTCTCCACGGCGTGAGCCTCACCGAGACCGCTACCCCTCCCGCTGCGACTTGTTTTCTCAAAGACGCCCCTCCAGCACTTTGCGGCCGCAGAGCAGAGCGCCCCAGGCTTCAGAGGCAGCTGCAACGCCGTCCAGCAGCTGGAAGAGAGGCTAGTACACCACACACACCACTGTCCCCAGTCAAAAGTTATTCCCCACTGTTTGTCATCATGCCTCTTTGCTGCTCGTTGTTACGAGCGCCATGGCATTGAACATAATGAGCCTGAAGCTCTGTATGGAGCGGGGACGTGTTGTTTTGTACTATACACCACTGTAGGCAAAGGAGGTGTTGGAAATTTATCACAAGTTTCCGGATTTTCGGCCACTGAATCAGGTTTTCACCGTCTGAAGGGACATGTACACACATCTGCTCTTGTAGCTTAGCCAATACGAACACACCGTCTCTCTGAAATAACCTGTGATAGGCTAAAGTCTATGGTCACGGGATAGATTTTCTGAAGCCTGAAAACAGGCAAGAGGGGGGGCTGAAGTAGAGGTCTGCTCTCAGACCACTTGAATTACAATATGCTACACGGTTAATATGGCATTTTTGCCCAGTGACGCCTAAAGAAAACTGCCTACCCAACCTTTAAAGCAAGAGTGAAGTGTATTCAAGATTAAATGACTAACGGCAGTATGGTATTGGATAATGCACACCTATTATGCTGTTTGTCTAAAGGTACCATATTATGCTGTAAGTTTAAGGGTGCCATAGCCTACATGTATTTTTTCAATTGTGTAGTTTCTTAAGGGAACAATACATTGTGTGTTGTAGTTAGAGAGAATGCATACACTTCCTACAGTGTTGGCTGGCAAAAGCACAGTGCATGTATTTTCTGTTGTGAATTGCTTTGGAAATTCAGTGCAGACACTTATTGTGAAGTTTGAACATGTATGTATTTGCTCGTTCATTACACTTTGGACTTGAAGCCAGCAACATGTCCGCTTCATTTCTTTATTTTTCCCCTTACAGGGGCATAACGTTAACACTGCAAACAATGACCTAATACGTCCATGACAATAAGTTGGCACGCTGCATGGAGCGCTGAAATATTAGTTATCAATTATTGTTCCAATTCGTTGCTAGCATTAACCTAGCTAAATCAGTCTTAACACCATTTAAATAAGCACTGACTTCATGACTTGAAAACTGAAATTCAAACAGGTTACATCACTTTGACTCTTATTTACTTTACTTACTCTTACCAATTTCTACATTTCGACATGCTTTTATCATCGTTCTTATAAGTAGCAAATATACATCAGAAAAAGCTGTTAGTCTGTGCTTGTTTAACCCTACTGAACACCACAAGCTGTTGTATTCAATTAGGGATATAAGCGGATCTTTGGCACATTTATGGCATAATGTTCCATTTGTAACTTCAATCACAACAACAAAAATACAAAGTCTCCAAGCTGATGACATCATCAGGCAGAGAGGTGAGACTTTGAAAAGCTCCCTCCAAAGCCACAGAGCACATTATACAACTGTCACAGGCTGAATAGTACTTACTGTGAACAATAAACTGAACTTGATGTGTTAAATCAGTGGAGTGCCCCACTTTGCTTTCAACCATTCCCCCCCCCCCCTCAACAAGCTACAGTATTTTCACAAAATCAGGGTCACATCCTTGGGCATGACTCCAAACGGTAACCAGTATCACTACAGTAGCTTTCAGAATAGCCACTTCTGTACTTGACTTTTACCTTACCTTTTACTTCTTAAGATATCATCTTCCAAACCATGATACAGTCCGTGTACTGTGAAACACAGCTTTGAATATATGGTATAGTGAAAGGATACTATTGAATACTCGCATACATACAACACGGTTATATCAATCATTTAACTATTTATTTTTATTGAGAGATGACAATGATGAGAATACTACTCAAATACACTCAATGTATTGCTTACATAACGTCTTTGGTATTGCTGATTTACTGTTGCTGGTATTTGGCAGAAAAACATTCTATTTTGTCACCAGTAACAAAGGCATAAAAAATAAAGTGGTGGACGTATTGCTGAGATGAACACATTTAGAGAACACTAAATGCAATTTATTACAGACTGATTCAGGAACATTTGCATCTCTACTACATGTATACAGTGTATATACTACAATATCCACAACAACTGACCAAGATACAAAGATTAACGCTATCTTAAAAGGAACCTGAATTAAAAAAAAAAAAAAAAAAGTTATGTGTTGGTCTTGCAAACACAAGCCTTTAATGATTAAATAAGGAGTACTAATGTCATATAATGTTACAAAGACTCTCAGCTGTCCCACATGTGATGTCACTATTTACCTATACTAATACCTATAAAAATGCACTTGCATTAAAGTGTCTGCACAGTGTAAACATCTCAAAATGTTCTAAAATCGAAACATCTTGGCATTTTCTTTTTTATTATAAAGCTGTACAGCACCTTACTCTTGGTGCTTGTTATGGCGATACGGGCAGAATGTTCGAACACAGACAAACGCAGCATGCCTGAACAAATTCTTTATTAAAGTTGCATTAAGCTATTTTTCCACCTCCTAGGAGTTGTAAGTTGACTCCTAAACATTAGTACTGCATCAACTATCATCACATTTGTTATCGCTATCATGTAGGCACCTGCCTTATGTTACGCAAACATTTAACAGAAACAGAACATGAGCATCTCATTAAAGCCCTCTTTTGCTATTTGTTGAATTGCCACAATACGTACAATACTCATTGTCCAAATATTTGCATTTCAGCCCTGGTATAGTCTGCTAACTCCTCAAAAATATCTGTGTCCCTTTGGCTTGCTAGGTATTCCACCCCTATCACTTTGTTTAATCCTGCTCTGTCATAGATTGGCTGTCCTCGTATATGGAAGAGGTTGTTGGCTAAAAGCTGCACAAAGCTGCAGACTCAGGCGTTGATCCCCAGTGGGAACAACAGCACGGGTAACTCTTTCCCGCTATATTGGTATTCAGTATTAACATGAAAATATTGCTTAATAGACCTTTTATGCTATCAATCCTGACAACCATCCGTCTGACTGCCAGCTTTACATCATCGGAGGACTCATTTCAGCAGCCTGATGAGGAAGTTGCTGGCAATGACTCCAGCAACGAGAATGACGACCATGAGCAGCAATGTGAGGCCACGTCGTAAAACCAGCTGTGCTACTGACAGAACGTCTCCCACTGTAGTGGTGGTGGATTTATTCTGGCCTGGAATATGCACCTCCTGGTGTGTGTGGTCGTCCTCAGCACCCTCACAACTGGATGGAGTAGTACTGACCTGAGCCTGGTTGTGGTTCGAGTCTGGAGGTTTGAGGGAGAACCTTTAGTATTAACAAAATACTGTCACATGATGATGTTCCAGTTAGTGCGTCAGAGCTTACCTGTATTTTCCATTCCGACCATCTCTTTTTCTTCTTTGATCTGGACTCCTGCTCTCACAAGAGCCTGATCAGAGACACCAAAGACTGTTGTTAACAGCAGGTTTTAACTTCAACTTCAATACATCAAGACGAAGTAAAAGGAAGCATTTTGATTGGCCAAGCGATGTAGGTACACACCTCTTCAGCAGCCTTCTTCCAATCGAGTTTGCACACAAATGTGATGAAGAAAATGGACTGCATTAACACACAAACGGTAAGTCCTGTCCATAGTCCTTTTACGGAAGATGAGAAGAATTTTTTTTTTTTAATGACTTTCCTGAATGTACATACAGTACTCATTTCAGAACTGTACATTGATGGTCTGCTCTTACCTACAATCCCCATCTTTGCTGCAAACATCAGGGACACACCAATAGGAAAGCCAATAAAGTAGTATCCCACCAGATTACACAGAGCACCAATCAACTGTTTTCCTGCTCCTCTGAGAACACCTCCAGCCACACCCTGTCAATATCAAACAGAGACTTGGTCATATCACATTCTGTATGTGTCAATACTGGGTCTGAAATCCTGATTACTTGCATGCAATTGTTCCTCACCGCAACGGCATCAGCAAGATGCATGAAGCAAAATATGATCATGACGTCAGCAACCCTCTGTAAAATGTCTCTAAAAAACATGCAGATAGAGATTTTTGATGGACACTAAAACATGTTCTGGCAGGGAGAGGGACAGGAGAGGAATTATGAGTTCTTCAGTGAGGCTGATAAAGTCAGTGGATAGAATAAGGACACACTGCATGTAAACAAGACCTTTGCACTCATTATGGAATAAGAAAAGTGTAATATGACATAATAACATGATAACCTTCCTGCCACTCCTGGCAAATCATCTTATTTGACAGAGATTAAAGTTTCTGTTTTTTGAAAGTTTTCCAAACCTCCATCATGGTTATGGAATGTTTTATGTCACTTAAAACAACATTATGCAACTATCTTTAAAATAACAGCTTCAAAATAATTTTGATGGTACACTGACTTGTAATAAGGAGAATGGCGCCTCTTTCATTCCCACTCCACGCCCCGAATGCCTGTTGTTGCACTGTGTAACTTGGGTTGAGGGGGTACGATCTCCCGCAAGAAAAGTGTAATGCTTTACGGCACTACGTCACACATGAGTCTAGCTCAGTGTTCTCAGTACAGACATCATGGCAGAGGCAAAGAGACCGAAGAGGAAGTTGACGGAGAAAGCTAAGAAGAGTACAAGAGAGTGGCCGAGCAAGAGGCCGGACAAGAGAAAATCTTGGACTGGCTTTTAGTCGTTGGCGAGAGCTTCGTGAAATAAAAGGCTGCAGGACAGACGGCGAGCTGGCCTTCTTGCTGTTGGACTAGTAAGTAATATTAGCTGGCTTGCTGTGTCTTGTGTTGTTGCGCTTGCTTGATGTTTGGGTGTGTTAGCAAAGTCGTCGACTCACTAGTTTTTGACCATAAGGCAAGTCGGCCCACCTAATCCAAATCCTTCAGCTTGTCAACAAATGCATGTGTACAGTTGTCCATGAGGGTGAACTGTAGGGGCGCCAAGACACAAAAAATACTAATTCTTGCATAATGTTGCTTTAAAATTGGGGAAAAAAATGTTTGAATTGATGAATTAGGTTTGGTTAGGTTAACTGAAATGGAACAAACTGCAACAGGAACAGTTGTCTTAGCAGTGTTTAGTGTGGCATCACCAATAAGGAGTTCAGTGTTTGAGAGTCAGCATGAAGATGATGGCCTTAGTTAATGTACAAACGTCTGGACAGCAACATGAAATGCACGTAACACACATGAACTGCAACTAAGGATACACAAAATAAGAAAGTGAAGGATATCAAAGACTTCACTCACTGCTCTGATGTGAAAATGTATCCAATGACATTTCTGGCAATGCTGAGACTGGCTCCAACAAAACATGCAATTATGACTGCCGGGGAAAAGAAACAAAAAACAATTCACATATCAAAATCATCAGGGAGGAAGTGAACACAATAAATCTATCTATTTTATAATATTTCGAATGGATGTTTCAGTTGTAAGAAGTCATTCGTAGTGTTAAACTGGTTTATACAGCCTAACTGAGGACGTTTTGGTTTCAATCATTCATTTTAAATGTAATGTGTAATTATTGATGCTGCCATTTGTGGGTTTCTCGGATTCAATGTGACCAAAAGTTCAATTCAGTTCCTTCTTCAGGCCATGCTTTGAATTGAAAACATGACAATCCCAGTCCTTGAAATTAACATTCAGACCAAACATCAGTTCAAACTAAATGTATTCATGAGGTTTTGAGAACAGTCTAGACAACACAGAGCTGCCACCTGGAGGTGACAAGGCCCAGAAAACAGCAGCAGAACTGCCAGATCACCCCATCAACAAGTCGCTGACAGATAGCACCAGCCCACTTTATTAACACTGCATTTTCAGATGATTGGCATGTAGTTCTAATGTATTATATGTATTTTCTGTTTGCATCTTGTCTGTGTTGCTGTTTGTGTCCAGAGGGTTTTGTGTTGATGAGAAACTCGTGACCGATGTGTCAAATATATTCTTATTACAAATGGACATTAGACTACTATGCTACCGCTCAGCCCAAGTGAAAGGGTATTTCAGGCAGCATGTACAGTATGCATTGGTTCTTACATGCACAAACGATGGGGACTTTGCAAGACAGCTTGGCCTGCTCTATATTTCCTGCACCAAGAGCATTCCCAACCCGCACGCTGGCAGCAGCAGCGAACCCTAATGGGAACTAATGGGAAAAAACAGATAAGTCATTAAATTAAAATGAAACACAAAACACAAGCAGAGGGTTAGCATTTACAATGAATACATCATTAATGGTAAGAAAATTTTTTAGAGGAGATACCATGTAAGCTACAACCGCCAGTTCATATGCTATGGACTGAGCTCCCAGCTCAGCCTCACTGATCACTCCGGCCAGGAATCCTCCCACCTCAAACATCCACCACTCCAGACAAAGCATGAGCATACTGGGGATGGCCAGCTGGACGAAGGGACCCCACTCCTGCAGACAGTCCAGTGACCAACCTGTAGATCGGAGGTGTGTATGTTAAGCTGTAGGTTATCTTTTCATTTTTCACTTCATTTCAGAGCTAACTCCTGTGTGCAACTGGTTATTCTCACTGAGTAAAATCACAATACAGAAAAGGATGGACATATGCTGATGGGAGATTCATGCTTGACAAAAAAACACAAAAGTGTATTACTTGAAACTATTCAAATACTGCAGGTGTATTTTAGAAGTCATAAAGTGAGCTTAAAGTGTAACAGAACCCAGGTCAAAAGGGTTCACTCAATCCATAAATAATTGTGCAAGCTTTTACTGGCCCACTATACCTCATATGAATTACTGACCTACTGGCAAATTATTGCAAGTCTTATACAACAGCCTTCTGACAAATTTGATCTTGAATCCTAACTCAGGCCTGCTGTGTCACCACTGTAACCTCTCCTCTTCACTACATTACACAGTTATAGAGTTTAACCAGTTTTGTCAAACATTACACAACATGTTCACAATGGACAACCAATTAAGAAGTTGTGATTTGAATGATGAAAGAGGATGAAATGACTGGATAGAAGAAGATAATGCAGTCAACAACCCCATGAGAACACTTATGAATCAATGTCATGTTGTGTCAGTAAAAATGAGAAAACAACTGACCTCCCCATGTGGCCTTATGCAGACCCCTACAGCAGATGTAAGTGTATAAGACCACAGCCAGCAAATACTGTGAGATAGCATTGGCTGCTGCAGATCCACTTTAAGAAACAAAAACAAAAAAAAACCCGGCAGATTTTAGAGGAGAAGAAGAAACAATAGCAAGCATTTGTTTGTGACAGATATCCACACTGTTTGTGGTTATGAAACTAGGCTTCATATACATTCTGTGTCCAGATGGTCATTCAGACTCTCATGAAAGATGTTACAGTATAATAACACACTGAGTGACGAGATAAATAGATGCCTCTGTACAATGTCATACAACACAACAACCCAGTGACAAATACTACATTTGTGAAACTGACAAATAATAATTCTTGTTGAATTGGATAATTTTTTGATTGAATTTGTAAAGCATTTGTATAATGGATTGGTATAGTCTTATTATCACGCTAGGACAGACAGATTGACCACAATCTAAAAAACCAAAAAACATTTCTTGGTCACTCCTGTACTGTAATGTCAATGGCATATTTAATACACCTCAACTTACTTCAATGCAGTGACAGAACATGTTAATCGCTATAAGCAGAAACAAACACGCATCTCATTGTTTTGCCTGATATAATTGAGTGTTATAATAGTGAGCTCTTCTACAAAATATTGATGATATAAAAACTCACGCAACGCCCAATTCCAGACGGTAGAGGAAGACGTAGTTGATGATTGCGTTGAAGACATTTGCAATCGCTCCAGTTATAACCTGAGGCCATATGATTCCCTGTAAAACACAGCACAACCTGATATCAACATTAATTTAAATAACTATGGTCCAGCCATTCACTTTGACATCCGTGGGTTTGCATTGCTGTACCTGGTTTTGAAGATACCTCCCTTGCAGCTGGTACATAAAAGCAGCCTGATGAAGGACATAGAAAATTGAATCAGTGTCACTTTGGCAAAAAGTGAAAACCTCTTTGCAATCTGCATGTATTGTATCATTATCTTCATATACAGGGTTTTGAATGCCCCAAACTCACTGGCAGAGCAGGCATGAAGATCTTCACATACAGCTGGGAGAGACTTCATGCAGAAAGACAACAAGCAGATATGCAATGTGAAATTGTGGGGTTGAAACATGGGTTGTTCATAAGTTGTTCCCATTATCACCAAACAGCGGCTTATTTCTAATACAGACTAAAGGATTTTGTTGTCATCACAAGCTGCATAGGTATTAAGCCCTGCAGACAGACACAGTTAGCAACAAGCTGGTGAACATAGTAAAGCGTTTAGCAGCTGAAGAGCCAGATATTTCCCTCAGACCAAACCACAACTAAATGAATACTGGACTTACATTCACCAGGTGGCCAGAAACACAACATTAAAGCAATGCTATTGTCGCTCTGTATCTGCTGGATGTGTAAATAAGCAACTATTTGCTAACAAGTTTGCCATATCTATACTTAAAGCTTGAGTACAGGACTTTTACATATAAATGAACGTCTGTTACATTCAAGCCGTTGCCAGACGAGTTCACACAATGCTGATTAAGTCTATCACCGCCAGGTCAATCTCTCTGTATTGCACAGTATATCGCCATGTAGAGAGAGATCAAAATGCTTGATGGTCACATGATTCACGTAGACTTCAGATAGTTCTCTCTACATGGCTCTGGTTCGCCAGAGCTGATGGAAGTAACCGTAGCAGTGGAGTAGGCTTCAGCAACTAGGAGTATGGAGGAAAAACCTCAGAAGCATCCAAGAAAAGTTTCTGATGCTCTAGATAAAAAAAGAAACTGTTCAGAGGAAGGCTTACAGTCAAAAAAAGAAAGCGATTGATGGCGAGGACAAACACGGATAATCACTGGAGTAGCTTTTCCTCGTTGGAGAGGCTGAAAGAAGAGCAGGGACTGAGGGCAGACAGGATGTGGCTTACTGCTCTTGGACAGGTTGGTCTTTGTAAAATATTTGGAGTAGGCTATGTAGCTATTACATTTACTCTACCTAAATAATGGATTATTGTCTTGGAACTGTCTGAAATTTGAGCGAGCTCCCCTGTAGGCCTACGTCATGAGCACGCATGGACAGTGTTTGTGTAATTAATCTCACTGCCAGAAAGGGGGAGACAAAAGTTCTGCACTCCAGCCTTAAAAGGTGACAGTGTTGTGTTTACAGCTTTTTTCTGCTGCCCCCAAGTGGCCCAAAAATGAAGTTCATGCTGGTTTAATTTAGAGGTGCACTCAAATTACTAAATTAATTGCAGAAATCAACAGTTATTGCATTCATTCCAGTTCTAAATTTCTAAAAGTGTAAACAGTCTAGATAAGGTCACATGTCCAGTAGCGTCACTGGATGAGATGCTGAAGGCGTATGTTGTTTTGGGGATTAATAATGACTGACCTGGCGACCTCTGGGCTCTGTTTGACGGCAAGGAGGAGGGGTTCAGTGTTGATGAGGACGGCCCAGCAGGGGAAACAGGCCAGCAGCAGAATCAGAATCCCCCTCTGGAGAATCACACCCACACGCTTCAGGTTACCGCTCCCATACGTCTGCATGAAACGGGTAGACAGATACTCAAATAAGCAGAGTTGGAACACACCGATCACACCAATAACCAAGGGTATGACTGGTCTAAGAAAACAAACTTGATACAAAAGCTCATTGTTGAGTTGTTTTAAAGGATACCCCAGGACAACCTGGGAACCCAGCAGTAGCGGTTGTGTTTGTCTTGGTTAGATGGATACAGTGAAAAAACAACCTTACCTGAGATATGAGGGTATCGCATGTTAACGACAAACCAGTGCCAATGGAAATACCAGTGACATTAACCACCTGCAATTAAAAAAAAAAAAAAACACAATTCAGGGAAAAACATGCATTTTAAAAGATAGATAATTCAAATACCAGTACTGGCAGGCTGGGGTACCGGTCCAAACACAGACAGGACTCGAGCAAGTCTCCTCACCGCAATTGATAATGATACTCCTGCAAGTTCAGTCTTCCCCAGGTGACCACAGAACACAGTGCTGACGAAACTGATCATAAAGACCATCATCTGGGAAATGACCTGGAGTACAAAAACACACACAATACCCTTTTGCTCATTTTCTTGTTTAAACAAATGCCAGATACGTTCATACAAAAATAAATAGAAACATGAGGCATAGAAAAATTCAGAAACATCGAGGAAAAGACATAGATATCGTTAGCCTTACTGTATAAAATATAACAAATATAAAAAGAGAACATGTGTTGTTGTGGTTCTTGGCATCTTTAGAAGTGATTTTAAATGAAATGTGTAATAATTTGATACATATTCCAAATAACTAACTAAATACCAATGGTTGCAGAAATTACGCAATTGAATTCAACAATGTAATTGCTTATAACAAGAGCAAGTCCATACATCTACACCATACATTGAAACAAAAGCATGAAAACAAGCGTTAGTAATTAAATCAGTAAACATACAGGTCATGGTATACCTACAGTGCAATCCCCAATCCCTGTCTAAGTATTTAGACAGGGATTATCAAGGATTATGAGGTGTAAATGTCAACTTTTTCAGACCCTCAAGGGGCCCGAAGGTTCAAGGTTTACCGTGTTAGGTTTGTGGCAATTTGATTATTGCAAATTTGTTTGACAAAACTGTATGCAGCACCATATGCACAATATAAACTGACCTAAGGTGACACTTGCAATATTACATAATCTTGAGGGCCCCACATCTGGTAGCAGGGCCCCTGAGTTTAAATCTAATTTATTTCAGTTTATCTATATTTACATAGCACATACATGTATTCCTTAATAAATGTGTGCTTCATAAAGTTATAACAAACTAATTACTAATACACACACAATGCACAAAGAGTGGGAGAAACGTGGACACCTTCAAACAACATTTTAAGTTAAAAGTCAGCACTCAAAAATGTGTTCATTTCAGGGCCCAAACATACACACGAGGACTGCACTGTACACGTATACATACATGCATCCTGTACATAAACAAACATCAGTCACACAGCAGACATGGAGGCGCTGCAGTGTGTCTACACTTCAGTCTTACCACTGGTCCGGCTAGTTTAAAAAGTTGTACGAGCTCATTCCGGTAGTCCGGCGGGATGAAGCCCCCCATGCTCTTCAGGCAAGAGCCACAGTCTTCACCGGAGCCCTGAACAGAAGATGCCGCTTCACATGACTTTAAATCTCCCTCAATGTATTTAATTGGTGTTTTACCAGAACCGTCCATGACTGAACAGACAGACAGACCTGCTTCTCCCTGACAGTGACAATGTAAAGTGTGGATTTGTCATCTATTTGATAAGGAGCGAATGAGTGAGAGGAGGGGAGTGTCCTCGAAGCCAACCACCTCGGACAGCAGTTTTGGGGCGTCACTTCCATTGGATAGACCTAACGATGCCTTCCCGTGCACATTATGAGGTTAAGTTTACTTGGTCTCGTCGTGGAAAAAAAATAGTCCGGCATCCGAGTGCAATACATATATCCAGCTATGTCATACATAGAACTCTGTGGAGTGTTTAATGACACATAGCCTGTGGTGGAACGTAACCGCTACAGTGCATTTACTCAAGTACTATTATACTCTTGTACAATTTTGAGGTACTTATGCTACTTCTACTTCACTACATTTTGGAGGCAACTATTGTACTTTGTACTCTACTTAAACTACATTTATTTGATAGCTTTATTTACTAATTACTTTGCAGATTTAATTTATTACTATTAAAATATAATTCAACTAGTAAATGATATATTATAGGTTAATCTACACAGTAGTATATACAGTAAAGGAATTCAAATTAGCTCCACCTTAACCAGCTGCAACATTGAAGTGATGAACACATTAATGCATCACTAATAATAATTCAGTAATATAATATATGATTCTGAAAGGGGCCATACTGCATAGTGATTCATTTTACTTTTGGTACTTTTCAAATATTTTGATGCTAATACTTTTGAATTGTCTGTACGGTCATACAACATGTGTGTGTGTCTGCCTCCTGTGTGTGCAGCAGCATGTGTGTGTGTGTGTGTGTGTGTGTGACATAGCCCTAGGTTGTGCCTCTCATGTACTACTGCAAATGAATAGACCTTAGGCCTGGTATTAAATATCAAAGGCATTTGTAAAAGTAAAATAACTAAGGGGTGTTTTATAAAGCTGATAAAGATGATCATTTAAGCTAGGTTTATTTTCAGGAAATGAATCAGGTTTAACAAAGCTAGCTTAGCTTTACTTCAGCCTTTATCAGTGAAATCAGCTTGTCTTTACAGCCGTAGGGCTAACATAAGTCAGAACACATTGCATGTAAAATAATCACAATTTCACACACACACACACACACACGCACGGCAGTTATTTGCTAATAAAAATGTGAAGCTCAGACACGAAAGCATCTGCAAAGCATTACAGTCAAAACATGTGCTTCCAAATGCATGTGAAAAATACTTGCTTTAGGGTACATGAGCAATGAGAACTTTAAAATAAAGCTGTTAAATGCTGTAGACCCATGGCTGTAACAGTGACCGTCATTTACACCATTTGTTCTCACTTTAAATCTCATATATTTGTCAGCGTATTTAAACAATATTTCCACCATATGGAGATTATGGTGGAAATTTTAAATTATTACAGGAGCGTAATCCAACTGACGGACCTTTATAATACCTAACCTGTCTAGTGTCCTTCTTACGTGACACTTCAGCGTCTCGCACAGATTAATTTTCAACAGTCATGATACAGAGAAAAAGGCTTACACTGTACTTGAACCCAAGATGACATACAAGGAAGGCACAGACACAAACTGAGCCAACAGGGGAGTTAAACGGCACAGAGGTCATCTCTACTTGTGTCAAAGTCTGAGCTGACCCCTGGGGGGCAGCATGCTGTCAACATTTTGGCTTTGTTTATGGCAGTGGTTTTTGTCTTGTTTTGCACAATATTTCATCCATTGCATTTTATGTGAGGTGATAAGATCTGCACTTGATGTCTTGATCCCATTAACTGACTTTAGATGGCTTTATGAAACAACTTAAACCTGTTTATTAGGCTCATTCAAGACAAAAAGTCTGAATCCATGACTGCACCAAGATTTCTGATTTAGGTTTCAGGTTTCAGTGACAGGGACTAAGATGAGCACTGACTTTTAGTCCTTCGTCTTACGGACCAAAAGCTATTATTTCAATACAGCCAAGTACATTTCAGTCTGATTTGAACTACAAGGTGAATCTCTACACTATAGATTCACTTAGCACCTGAAGAAGGAAAACATGTTAATCCTAAAATTTAAACACATTTGAAATCACATTTTAACTCCACTTACTGCCCCTATAGTGCCATATAGTCATCTTGTTACGTGTCCAATACCTGTGCTACTGAACTCATATGCATAAAGATGTACAGCACTGTCACGTTTGCCATCTAGGCAGCAGGGGGGAAGGACCCAAGCGCAGACAGACAAGGAGGCTCAAGTAGTTCAAAGATTTATTAACAACAGTAGCTTACGCTCAAAAACAGTGCAGAGTGCAGAGTAAGTCCAAGGAGGCACTGGGAACATAATGGCTAACACAGGAACACTGGAGCGAAGCAGGAACACAGAAACACAGCCAGGAACACCAGCAGGAGACAACATGAGGAATGCAGGCAGGAAGGCAAGAACAACACGGGGAAACACCAGGAACATGATAAGGTGAAACAATAGGATGAAACACCAGGCACATGACAAGGACGAACCAACAAGAAAACAAAGGAAGAGGACCAGTATAAATAGGGAGGGCAAACAAGGCAATCAGGGACAGGTGAGCAAGTGAGCACAGGTGTGGGAAATGAGACAAGAGGACAGGAACAAGACAGACCAGACAGAAAGGATTTCAAAATTAAACAGGAAACACAGACACATAACGGGATGTAACACAGCACCCTACTATTAATGCTCACTGTGATGTTTCAAATGTAGTGTTGGAATATTAAAGAGGGAACTCCACTGATTTTTCACATCAAAATCTGTTTACAGGTGTTGGGGAGTGCTACTGCATATGTGAGAAAGTTGTTTTTTAGTTGTTTTTGTGGCTCCAGAGGGAGCTGCGTGAAATCTGATAAATTGCCTCAAGTGATGTCACTAGAGTCAGCGTCAGTTGGTTGAAATTTTTTATTTAAATCTGGGGGCGTGGAGTTAGAAAGAAGTGATCTTACCAGAGCTCTGTAGCCCACTCCTCATCTCTGCTTCAGGCTATCGACTCGAGGCTACATTAGCCGCTACTAGCCTAACACACCCGAATCGCCAAAGGAACTCTCGCTTTGTGGGTAATGTGAAAATCAACATAATGAGCAGCCCTTTGCCACTCAATGTTAACATAAAAAATATTTCTGGGCTTTAGAATGAGTCATTTAAACAGTTTCATCAGCAAGTTGCTGGTTACAATTCCAGCGATGAGGATGGCGATCATGATTAGCAATGCGAGGCCACGCCGCAAAACCAGCTGCTTTACTGACAGAACATCTCCCACAGTAGTGGTGGTAGACTGTAGTGGACTGTGGTCTGAATAATGCACTTCCAGGTCTGCGTCATCCGCCTCAGCACTCACAGACCTGGATGGAGCAGTGCTGACCTGGGCCGGGTTCTGACTGGAGTCTAGAGGCAGAGTTTGACAAGGAATGTCTAATATTAACACAAAACTGTCACACAAGACTCAAAGCAGGGCATGTTTCATTGAATTACACAAAGAGTACAAAGTGACGGCGGTGCCTGTAGTCACCTGTGTGTTTAAACTCGGCCATCTCTTTTGCTTCTGTGATCTGGACTCCTGCCCTCACAAGAGCCTGATCAGAGACATGAAGAACAGCTGTTAATTGTGTGTTTTAACTTCCGATAAAGACAAAGTAATGTAGCTACACACCTCTTCAGCAGCCTTTTTCCAATCCAGTTTGCACAAAATTGTGATAAAAACAATCGCCTGCAGTGACACACAAATGGTAAGTCCTGTCCATAGTCCTACACAAAAATTGGAGAAGAGTTTTGATGGCTGAATGCTAGCTGACAAGTTGGAGGCACAAGACATGGTGAAGCATACTAGCAGTTTGATCTTACCTACAATCCCCATCTTTGCTGCAAACATCAGGGACACGCCAATGGGGAAGCCAATGATGTAGAACCCCACCAGATTACACAGAGCACCAATCAACTGTTTTCCTGCTCCTCTGAGAACACCTGCAGCCACACCCTGTCAATATCAAATACAGATTTGGCCAAATCATATTTTATGTCAAGATGTCTAAAATTCTTAATGGATGACATGCATGGAAAAAGTTCATTGTGCATTGGTTCTCACCGCTGTGGCATCGCCAACATGCATGAAACCGAATATGAGCATGACATCAGCAAATCTCTGAATAATGTCTCTGAAAAATATGCAAATACAGATTCTTGTTAGATACAAAAATATATTTTGACTACCACATCTGACATGTAAGATTAAAAGACAGGAGAGGACTTTTTTAGTGAGGAAACTGCATTATGAATTACCCCTGGCCCACTGATGGATATGATGAAGAGACTAAGAGATTGCTGAAACTTCACTTGCATGCGATTAAGATGTTGTCTTCCCCAATACAGCCTTTTTGTTTGACCAGCATACGTTAAACTGTGCTCAACTTATTTATTCAGTCAGGTAATAAAAATGAGACAGATCAATTTGGCAGACTCTGGGAAAATGGGATGAGCAGCTTTCTTCAGTGTTAAATTCAGCATCACTGACAACGAACTGAAAGACTTGTTAAACACCATTGCGACAGTTATTGTGTCAGAAAGTATACTTAACTGCTCTGAGGTGAAAATGTAGCCAATGACATTTCTGGTGATGCTGAGACTGGCTCCAACAAAACATGCAACGATGACTGTGTCAGAACAAAGAAACAAAAAACAGCACCTGTTGTTAGAACAATGTAAGTTTTCTTAGAACAGTTTACATGTTGCAAAGAGGTACTGTATTTATGTTTAGAGTGTTTTTTTGTGTTGATCTGATACTTGGTCTAACGTATCAAATATATTCTGAATACAATATAGTAGTAATATAATAACCGTAATATGTCACTACTACTACTGGTCAAGTGAAATATGTGTTTTCATTACTTTAATGACATTTTGTAGTTGTAAAGCAGGCAACATGTACTGTATGCACTGGTTCTTACATGCACAAACGATGGGGACTTTGCAAGACAGCTTGGCCTGCTCTGTGTTTCCTGCACCAAGAGCATTCCCAACCCGCACACTGGCAGCAACAGAGAACCCTAATGGGAACTGTGTGAAATCACATAATGATATAGATCAAACATGCCCGCGTTAAAGGAATATTCTGGGAATTACATTCATTTGCTTTCTTTCTGGTAGTATGATGATATGAAGCCAGATCCAGCAGCCGATTAGCTTAAATACAAAGACTGGAAACGGAGGGAAACAGCAAGCCTATGTCTGTCCAAAGGTAACAAAATCCACCTAGCAGCACCTCTAAAGCTCAGATCGATCTCTTCATTTAACTTTTGGCAAGAATGCAAATTTTGAGTGTTTCTCAAAATGACTAACTACTCCTTAAGTGCTTATATATTTCTAGCAACTTATGAAAGGTTAACAATCAAAACTGGCTGCTCTGTGGACCTGCAGTCAGCTAGGATTATAAGAGAAGGGGTGGGGCTCAAAAGCAACTGCTACTGGGAGACAAAAGATAATAATCTAATACATAATAAGGAGACCAAAAAGCCATCCATACAAAGAGTAGTACAAGAACTGAAAACCTATTCACCTTCTATGAGCCAACACTGAGATTATTATTTTCTCTGGTTTCTTTCTCTGTGCTGTAGCATTACATTTAACAAGTATATGGTATGAATATTTGCCCTTAGCCTTTTCATGACTGTCAAACTACAGCATGATCATTAAAATGCTATTACGTGGAAGACACAAAATACAGAATTTAAAAGGTATTTTTAAATTTGCAGGAAGAACAAAATACGCTATTTTAGAGGCCCTTTATTTATTTTTCTTAAAAGAACAGTTTTTGTTATTTCACATGCATTTCTGTTTTTGTCTACGTTCTTCCTACTGGTTTGAAGTGGGTGGGGCTCAGTTGGAAAAAGCTGATGTCACATTTCTGTGCACCAATCAGAATCAAAATCTGATGAGAGTTGGTGGGTTGATTCCTTGTGTTGCCAGTCAAATCTGATCAAACCATATAAGTCCTAATGAAGCAAATGAGCTACTTTAAAGCATATTTTTTTTAAAATATGGCTAAAAAAAGAAAGGTGATAAAAGCTGCCTTGCCCAAATTTTTGTTTCATTGGAGCAATCACCAACACATTATTAGCATCTCTAATTACTTAATCTAAGGTAGGAAAAAGTGAAGAGGAGTTACCATGTAAGCTATAATGCACAGTTGGTATGCTATGGACTGAGCTCCCAGCTCAACCTCACTTATCACACCGGCCAAGAATCCTCCTATTTCAAATATCCACCATGATAGACAAATCATTAGCATACTGGGAATGGCCAATTTGACGAAGAGACCCCACTCCTGCAGACAGTCGAGTGACCAACCTGTGGGTCAGAGGTGTGTAGTGTCAATTTATCAAAAATGAATAAAAGTGAATCTACCAGAACTACCAAACTGTAAGAGACATGAATGATGAAACAGGACAAAAGTATTGGGCAGAATAACAATGTTATTACAGCAGAGTCTAGAAAGACAAAAGAAAACATTTTAACATCAATCTCATGTGGTCAAAATCTCCACAAAACATGAGAAAACAACTGACCTCCCCATGTGGCCTTGTGCAGACCCCTCCAGCAGATGTAAACGTATAGTAACAAAGCCAGCAAATACTGTGAGATAGCATTGGCTGCTGCAGATCCACTTCAATATCATGGAGAACCAGCAGGTTTTAGAGCAAGAGTAGAAAGAGAAAGTAAAAATAACTAACTTATTGAAAAATATCCACATTTTGCTGACAGCTGTTAATTACAGTAAATTATGCTTCATATACATTTTTTTTTTACAGATGGTTATTCAGATTATTAATAAATAAAATTACAATAATTGACCATAATAATAATGAAATAACAATATAAATGATAGTTAAGTGCCACAGGTGTTTGTCTGTACTGTATTTTGTCTTGCTGTATTTGATTGCATAATGTAGAAAGATGTTTGTAATATTTTTGCTCCTCCATGTATGTAAATAAGAAATATTAGAAACACCTTTCAAGATAACTTCACTCCAATATAACACAAACACAATTCTACCATAGAAGCAATACCTCTCTGACACAGTGTCAATGACAATTACTGAGATTAAAGGCCTTGAAAACTTATTTTCTCAATCAGCTTCCTACTATGAGTGATGCTGTCTGTTCACTTTCTAACTTCAAAGTTAGATCAGTTTTGGTTATTTCTCATTAGAGATTTCTACATTTTTCTTATCTCCTTGCTCTTCTCACTGGTTTGAAGTGGGCAGGGCTCAGTTGGGAAAAGGTGATGTCACCACTAGTGGGGCAAGAAAAGTGAAATATGGCTTATTGGCAGCGCCAAAAATGCCGCCCTTTGGAAGCCAAAATAAGTCGTGCCCCATGTCAGGCAGGTGAGTATGAGGCAGCAAGAGAAGGACAGGTGCAGGTAGGCAGGTAAGCAGGCAGGGGTGGCTCAAAAGCAAAGAAACATGGCAACAAAGAAATTACAACAATCTGACAACTGACTGGGGTAAAGGGTCTGGTATATGTGCTGCAGGGCTGATGAGGGAATGAGTTGCAGGTGGGGAGATGGGCGGGGAAGCTCAGGTGAGAATAATGAGGTGATTGCAGGGCAGATGGGAGGGGCAGGATCTGAAACAAAGGGAAAGTCTGGAGGCATCTGGTGGACAGGTACAGAATAACACTGAAGGGGCCTGGGAAAGTGGAGATGTGTCTGAAGACAGACAGAGAGGCAGAATGAGCAGGAATACACACAATCGAGGTGGACATTGTGACACCACAACACTGAAATTGACTGCATTTTTATCAACTAGTAACAAAAGGAGCCAAATTGACATTTTTTGAAATACTATTATTGTTAAAAGTCAAAATTTTCAATTAATTTAATTATTTATTTTCCTTTTCCAATAGGTCAATCACCTATCGCATTGTGTTTGAGTAGCCTAATAATGGCGTAATTATGAAATGTCGCAAGAGGGCAGTGCTGAGCTGAAGAGTTCACCTCAGGTGAGGGTTCCTATGAACTTATTTGGGGCATTGACTCATGCTTCTGGGTCAAAGCAGGAGAAGTGTCACTAATAAAAGTAATGATGGCAGCAAATACTGCAAGGCAATGCAGCAATTAACAGTGTTATTAGTGACACCTGAGTTTGACATGTGGAACCACTGGTCTACATAGTACATGTGTTCAGTTTAGACGCTGAGGAAAACACACATCTATGTTATTTAGCTGCTGGCTGGCATTATGTAGACTTTAGAAGAAAGGAAGAGAGCCACATACCGTAACTCACGTACAAAGTATTATTTTATACCTTTATTCAAACGTGTATTTTGATCTATGAATAAAACATTTGCATAAATTTAGCATGCTAATGCTAACATGTTAACATGCTATGTTAGCAGTGAGACCAAGCTGAGGCTGACAAGAAGTTATCATTAGTTTTTTTTTTAATATCCTGTCACTTAAGGGTTGGGCAAGTGGAAGTTAGCATTGCTAGATCAAAAGACAGAGGTCAGATCATTAGGATTCATTTTTTTCAGCATTTCTGATATTTCACTCTGGAACAAAAAGTTGGGCCAGATGGACAGCCAGATAGACGTAAGTGACTAAAATTATACTTTTTTAAAACCCATTGATTATGTTTATGTGAGAGACGTAAAGAATGACCATTATAGTACATTAATAATTCATCTCTAACACATAATTATGGTGATGCAAAAACTCACGCGACCCCCAACTCCAGAGGATAGAGGAAGATGTAGTTGATGATTCCATTGAGGACATTTCCAACCACTCCAGTTATGACCTGGGGCCACATAATTCCCTGTAAACCACAGTACATGTTAATGTTGGTCTTAATGTTGATTTTAATAACTGTGTTTCAGCCATTACTATATTTCACATCAGTAGCCTTGTGTAAAGAGAGTTCACCTGATTTTGAAGATACTTGCCCTGCAGCTGGTACATAAAAGCTGCCTGCAGAAGGAAGACGGACACAAGTAAAATTTCAACAGTGTTAACAGTGTTTAAGGAAAAACAATACAGAAATAAATAACTTTGGGGAAATAAATAGGGTGGGGGAATGCAAATTCATTTTTAATAGTATTGTTTTTCCTTTGAATTCCTTTTTACATTTCTTTGTCAATTTACATTTCTGTATACATTTCTGCTTCATTATGCAAATGAGGGGGGCTGTCTTTCAGTGTGTCATGGTGCGTTCAGGGTTACCAAGTCTGTGGTTTTTTTGTTCCGAACTCAGCTAGCTGGCTGAAATAACGTATTGCATTAACTACAGTAAATGCATATTAAGTAAACACAGGTAAAGCAACAAAGCACCTCCAAAACGTCCCGAAACGTCCTTAAAAATAATTTCATGACGTAGACAGGTCCCAACTGGTTGACTCTATGTCAGCACTGACCTCGCAGGTTCAGGGCTGATTTCAAACAGTAGATGGCGTGTTGAGCCATTTTCAACCCATGAAATGCTGATTTTTATGAATTTGGTAAGAGTGGAGTACAACTTTAACAAACATTCCTATGGAATCAGATTTGTGTAAAAAAAAATAAAAAATCACTGAGCTGTGACTCAAAAACTCATTAGCCAATGGGGACACACCCCTGAAAAAAACCTGCCCACACGAGACGTTTGTGTCAGAACTGCAAACAAAAAGTCAGGCAGCGCAAAGGAGAGAGCTGCAGCGTAACCACAAAGAGACAGTGAGGGCAAAAGTCTGATCAGAGAGAGAAGCAGAGGCAGCTGTAAACAAAAGGACATATGTTCAAAAAAATAAAAGACCAAGAGTTTACACCATTACACAAATAATTTGTTTGCAAGTTATGAGTTTTACTTTTGAGATGACATTTGATTTTGCTTCATTCTCTCTCAAATTCTTATTTTTGTTTGATATTTAAGAAGTTTTGTTCAATGTTGTGACACAAATCTGATTTCATACATTCTCATTTGGTTATGTCATCGACAAATAGTTTCTCACTTGAGGTTCTTTAAAATGTATATTATGACTGATTTGCAATATAAATGTACATAGAAGACTG
This sequence comes from Macquaria australasica, assembly GCA_005408345.1. Classification (NCBI taxonomy): domain Eukaryota; kingdom Metazoa; phylum Chordata; class Actinopteri; order Centrarchiformes; family Percichthyidae; genus Macquaria; species Macquaria australasica. The sequence continues at coordinate 723,823 of SEMN01000176.1, read as the reverse complement.
TATTGATATCACCACCAGATGTCTTGGTACCTTGATAAACTTTGTGGTGAAGGAAAACAAATTGCACCAAACTCACCGGGAGAGCAGGCATGAAGATCTTCACATACAGCTGGGAGAGACTTCATGCAGAAAGACAACAAGCAATGTGCATGTAAAAAACATTGAAATGAATCATAAGACTATTTATCATGGATATATGACATATGAACCTGTTGGTAAATAGTGGAGGAATCAACGTGAGCCCAGTTTAGCGTTCAGGAGGCAAACATCAGCACAAAAGCTTAAGACAAGAGCCAAAAACAACATTATATTGCTGTGTCTGACCCAGCTGTTAGCAGTGCAACCACTCCACTCCTATGGAGACTCCACCTCTATACAAAAATACCTCAACATTGAGACTGACCTGGCGACCTCTGGGCTCTGTTTGACGGCAAGGAGGAGGGGTTCAGTGTTGATGAGGACGGCCCAGCAGGGGAAACAGGCCAGCAGCAGAATCAGAATCCCCCTCTGGAGAATCACACCCACACGCTTCAGGTTACCGCTCCCATACGTCTGCATGAAACAGGTAGATAAATAAGTGGAGTTAAACAACACCGATCACACTACTAAGCAAAGGTGTGAATAGGCCAAGAAAACAAACTTGATATAAAAGCTCATTGTTGAGCTGCTTTTAAGAGGAAAGAACAACCTCTGCCGAGAACATTACCTGAGATATGAGGGTATCACACGTTGATGACAAACCAGTGCCAATGGAAATACCAGTGACATTAACCACCTGCAAGTGACAAATACATTATCAATAAATACAAATTCAAAGGCAAGATTATAGAAGGCAATAACTGGGATGCCTGTATATACACAGATAGGACTCAAAAGCATGTCTCCTCACCGCAGCTGCTAAAGATACCCCTGCTAGCTCTGTTTTCCCCAGGTGACCACAGAACACCATGCTGATCATACTGATCATGAAGACCATCATCTGGGAAAGGACCTGGAAAACAAAAACACACTTCCTCATTTTCTTGTTCGTAAAAATGTCAGTATTTTTTTTTTTTTTTTTAAATGTGTGTTTGTATTGAAAGAGTAGTTGAAACACAAGTCGTCCACACTTCCCTAAAGCCTGCAGCATATCTCATTTAATACGCAATAAGCACTCAGTTAAAATTTTCCATTTGGTCACATGTTAGTTTGAATGAGGTAAAGCTGCTCTGGTGTTGCCTATTTGTGATTCAGGATAAAGCCCATCTGGCTAAAACATACAGTTTATTTACTTTCACTGCTATGTACCGTAGTTCCTGTGGATTTGTTGTTGTGTAAATTGAGGTCGTCTGCATTATTAACATGGCCTTCTTGGATTTATTTGCATATGTAAGAAACGGCGCCACTATCATAGCATCTGGACTTCCAATAGAAAAGTCAGGATAGACTGTAAGCTTAAGGGCACATCCGAAGCGGAAGACACCTTAACACCAACTCTTAACATAAAGTGCTTGCCTTACTGCTTTAGGATATGCTGAAAATGTTTGCCACAATTTGTTGGCATTTTTTTATGTGATAAAAAGTAATTCCACTTAGGTTTGCAGTCTGCTTGAATAAAAATATGGCATCTCTTTTTCTACTATGGCGCTGAGAATAGTTTCTTTTCCTCACCAGTGAGTATGTGTATCTGCAAAAGTTGAGTGATTAGGAAAATAAATAGTCCATATTAAGGGATTAAAAGAACTCAACCTTTATCTAAAGAGTTTGAAATATTGCAATATTAACATTTTCATGAGGCATTCAATTGGTAGAAGATTGGTGGCTATTTATATTATTCAGCAAGGGGACAATCTACAATAAGCTACAAAAAACGAGCCTAAGTAAAAGGGAAAACAACACATAGCATTGTTTGAAATCAAAGCATGATAACAGGTATGTCATCTAGCTTTAGGATATATAAATAAGTTAGCACACTGTACATGGATAATAGCCCCGATGGGACTAAAGATGTCATTGTTTCTCAGCTCTGCATCCAAACGCAGAGCCTGCACATATTACCTGCTGTTTCGCACACTGCCCTCAGATTAGAGTAACTACAGTGTACTAACTACAGTGTAGTAACTACAGTGTAGTAACTACAGTTACTACACTGTAGTAACTACAGTGTAGTAACTAGTGTACTAACTCCAGTGTAGTAACTACAGTGTAGTAACTACAGAGTGTAGTAACTACAGTGTAACTACAGTGTAGTAACTACAGTGTAGTAACTACAGAGTAACTACAGTGTGTAGTAACTACAGTGTGGTAACTACAGTGTAGTAACTACAGTGTGTAGTAACTACAGTGTAGTAACTACAGTGTGTAGTAACTACAGTGTAACTACAGTGTGTAGTAACTAGTGTACTAACTCCAGTGTAGTAACTCCAGTGTAGTAACTACAGTGTGTACTAACTACAGTGTAACTACAGTGTAGTAACTACAGTGTGTGGTAACTACAGTGTAGTAACTACAGTGTAACTACAGTGTGGTAACTACAGTGTAGTAACTACAGTGTAGTAACTACAGTGTGTAGTAACTACAGTGTAACTACAGTGTGTAGTAACTACAGTGTAACTACAGTGTAGTAACTACAGTGTAGTAACTACAGAGTAACTACAGTGTGTAGTAACTACAGTGTGGTAACTACAGTGTAGTAACTACAGAGTAACTACAGTGTGTAGTAACTACAGTGTGGTAACTACAGTGTAGTAACTACAGAGTAACTACAGTGTAACTACAGTGTGTGGTAACTACAGTGTAGTAACTACAGTATCAGTGTGGGGTCATGCATGCCACAACATCAACATTCTGCACGTGCCAGCCTGCCTGCTGTCTGTGTGTTCAGCATCACTCCTTTGGGTGGAGTCTATCATGACTTCTTCACGTGACTTTTGTTTCACTTTATAGCGAAGTAACAACAACTGAAACAAAGAATACTTAAGTAGAATTACTGGCATTTAAAAGATCAAAGGTAGTCTACACAAAAACGACCTCTTTATGGTCCGAAAAACGATCGTAATTCGTAACTTTCCAGCCCTGTACAACAGGAAAGCTGCTCCATTCAGTCTTACCACTGGCCCCGCTAGTTTAAGAAGCTGTACTGTCTCATTCCGGTAGTCCGGCGGGATGAAGCAGCCTCTACCGGAGCCCTGAATAGGAGCCGTCTCAACTGCTGTCAAGGGTCCGTTCATTAGTCCCGTAGGATATTTTGGTGGTGGTGCAGGAGCGTCCATTCCCGCGCTTTCAACAGACACTCAGGGCTGGTTTCTAGAACTGCTCCGCCACTTCCCCCATCTGATAAACATCCGCTACAGTTTTGTAAAAAATGTAAAACAAAGCTGGTAAATATTTGTGTTGGGGGGGGGCGCCATAATGTGTGATGTTGTACGGGTATAATCAGTGGTGTAACAAACGATGGGACGTTGGGTCCGTGCATTTAACACACTGCATGTTGGTGACTGCTGCTTCTGCCGGTTGTGGCGACGTCACGCTGACGGGCAACCATAACGTCGCGAGATCACGGTGGCTGCAGCAGGCGCCGCAGTTGCTCTAATGAGCAACTCGCTAACTCGTGGACTTGATGTATATACATACCTCTAATAAAGGTCTGTATTTAGACATGGTCCCCGTGCCAATTTTAAATGAAAGGCAATAATTTCCAGAGGTGGAACTAAAGAAAATTAACTCAAGTACTGTACAAAGTACAAATTTGAGGTATTTAGTACAGGTATTTCCATTTTATACGACTTACTACTTCTGCTCCACTACACCTCAGAGAGAAACTTTACTCCACAGCCATAGTTACTAATTTTCAGCTTAAAATTTTACATATAAAGTAGTGAAATCTAATGAAATTGAATGAATATATCACATACTGTATCATGTTACAGCTCAGAATAGACCACCATTTATGGCAAATGGCTGACCTATGTTATATATTAACACAATGTGCTGGATTTCTGCCAGTGAAAAGTAAGGCTGTATTCAGACCAAATCAGGCGTTGCAGCGATTAGCGCAGGGTTGTGCAGTGGTGTCACATACTAACCAGCAATCCCAATTTGTACAAGCCAATTAAGCGACCGCACTCCGATTAAAGTCTTTGTTGCAGGGTTGAAGAGCTGATGTACAGTCATCACGGTGGCGATCGATCAGTCTCTCTTCTATCTTTGCAGTTGCTGGATTAACAGGAGAATGCTACATGGTAAACAAAGTTCTGGTCTGATCGGCGGCGTGATTGGCCACTGCAGTATGAGGTTGGTTACGTTTCTCCAAAAGTTAATTCTGTTTGAACTTTTGGCTGCAGGGCCACTGCGTTTTTTTCGGCACCCACTGTGGCCCCCACCTCTGCAGCCTGAACGCACTACCCACGTTCAAATGAATGGGAAAACCGGCGTTTTCGCCGCAGCGGCTGATTTGGTCTGAATGCAGCCTAAAGGCCTTTACACACTGGAGGAGTTTTGTTCGTGCGATTAATTTGCACGTCAATATATTTTTTCAAACTGTTGTTTTTGTCATGAGTACTTTCACACAAGCGAATATTACACGGCAAAAAAGCAATGTGATTTTTCTTTCGGAACAGACGTCACATCGCGACTCCGGACCTGTTGATTGTTTGTGTTTCATCACCCTGTATTATATGACAAATGACACAAAAATTATAAAGACAATGAGCTCACAGACAACGCGTGGAGCAGCACCGCCGATGCAGGATAGTGAGTAGATTAGTTTATTTTTGGATCTAGTAGAGTTAATATTCGCAGGCGTGTATTTCGCGTTTTTGTGTCGTTTATGCGTTACGTCCCCGGTGTGTACAGGCCTTTAAGGTGGCTGCACGAAACCTGAAGGCAATACATTAAGAACCTGCTGCCTTTTAGAAAACATTTAACGGAACACTTTGTCCAGCATGTGTCAGGACAGCACCAAAGTGTGTTTAGGAGCAGTTTTGTAGGCTACCAGCACAGTCTGGTAAGACTGAATTTGACTCCACAGATTGTTAATGACTCTGGACAAGACCACATGTACATCAGTGTCACTAAAGGGAACGATGCTGAAGGTGTATGTTGTTTTGGGGATTCATAATGACTGACCTGGCGACCTCTGGGCATTTCAGTGTAACTATAAAGTTATATGATCTAAAACTAATTTGTGCACACTGTAAGGACAAAATATCTCTCTTTCTGTCTACTAGATATGTTTAGTGTGATAAATTTCTCTCTTTATGTCCACTGAATATGTTTAGTGTGATAACTTGTTTTTCTAGTCGATCAGTCTTAATTCTATATACTTAGATAATTTCTGTCTCGGGTCATCTCTGTTTAAGGTACATTGGTATCTTGGTTGGTTACAGCGGGAGGACAAATTGTTTGTAATCAGGGGAAAAGACAGCTGCAGTCTGGGGAACAGTCTGCCCTGGGTTTCCAGCCTTGGGCAGGAAAACTTAGCTGGAGACAGACCATCTTTGTTAGAGGTGATTCCCTACTCTGATATGTCTGTCTGTGTATTGTAAGGTTATAAGTATGTGACAGCATCTTTCCTTCGGGGTCAGACGCTTCATATGCATTTTGGTGTATGATCTCTGTCCTTCAGCTGAAATCGGATTTACTCTGTGTGCTCGCCCGCACCCCCCTTTCATTTCATTTTTTTATTCTTATTTACCATTTCATCTGATTGTTTCATTCTTTTCTTAATTAAATATACAAAAGACAACGGCTTGTTGGATCTTCATTTTATTTGCTCACTTCTTCAAAGGAAATACACAATTTCCACCACACACACAAATTAGGTTTTTGTTTTTTCTCCATGACACTTGTGACCCTCTGTATGAAATAAAAGCAACAAGTAACTAGCTAACCTGAATAAATAAACATAGACACATATCAAACACACATAACTACGGTACATGTATAGCTTACTTGAATATATGCAGAGGGCACAGGCTACATAGAGACACTCTGGTGCATAAACTCAGTCTTACCGTTGGTCCTGCAAGTCTGAAAAGTTGTTTAAACTCATTCCGTCTGTTCAGCGGGATGAGTGCTTCACCAGCGTCATGAACAGAAGAAGCTGCTTCATCTGCTGTTAAAGCTCCGTTCACTTTGTTGGTATTAACTGTTGTTTTTGCAGAGCTCTCCATAACTAAACACATTAAGAGCTATACTGTAAATAGTCAGCAAGGTCTAATTTAGACTGCTTCAATTTCAGCACATACAGAAAATATTAAAACAAGACTGGTACATTTTTATGTTGATAACTAACAGAGGAGTCTGTGGAAGCCCATTTCTGCCAGTGTACCTAACCACACCCAATAGTGATGTCACAGTGTACTGAGTACACTTTACATCACTACAGCAAGGTGAGAAGATAAACCACTGGGGGTCAGCAAAAACAAGATATTCAGCTGATTAAGTTGCTTCTTGAAAAGTCATAATTTTGATCCATAGGAGGGTTTTTCGACTTCCGTGGCATTGGGCAGACAATGTGTTGCATTCAAGTACTCACAGAGGCGCAGTTTACTTACATTTAAAATATTAAAATTGGTGTACATTACATACACTATTTAGCATAAGCTATAATAATGGTTTTACCCATATACAGTACAAACAGGTGTATGTTATGTTATGTTGGAAATCGAACTCCTCTTTGGTGGCACCACCTTACAGTAAGCTTCTGGGTTTAGATCCACTGGCCATCAGTAAGTTTGCATGTTCTCCCTGTTAAAGACAGGTCCATTTAGAAGCTGTTCTGGAGCTTTCAGTCATATCACATGATCTTCATCAGCAGATGGAATTTGCCCAATTGACATGGGACTGTAGATGTTATATTACAAATGATATATTTGTTTAAAATGTTCTAATTAGCAACCAACGCTGTTGCTTTTCTAGTTAAGGCATTGACACAGTATAAACTGTCATTGCTGTTTCTTCTTAAATGTTTCTGCCCTCTAGTGGTAAAATAATTGAATGCAATTTAAGATTGACTCCTTCCCCTCTTCAGATTTATTCAGTGCCAGAGTGTAGAGAATTAAGTATCGACTGCAGTCTCACTAAAGCTGGAGAAATGTGATGTGATGGATGTTGTAATGATTTACCATGACCTAAATATTCACCACCTTCAGTGGGTTTTCCCCTGTGTGAGAAGCTTTGTTCTACTGGCTCAAGTTCAGCACTGCATGCCATCACACCATATGCTGGAAGAATACTACTTTTCAACATTATGAACATGTTAAAAATGATAGTAAGGAGTCTGACTTTGCTCACGTTGGACCATCCACAAATCCTTATAGGTTGCCTGTGTAGAGTAGAGAACGGTGCACCAATCAGTGTTTCTCTGACATTGTTTTTTTCAATGTCCCAAACAATGTTTCAGTAAAAATAGTTGTGAGCACAGTGTCACTCAAATTTGGTATGCTAGTCTATTTTTGGTTTTGCAATACCACTTTTTAAATATTTGCTAAATAACCACTTTTTTTCACCCAGTTCTGTCTGGAGAGTAAAGATGTTCTGGCTGTGCTGAGAAATAAAAAGTGATTGTAAATGAACCTGGCCTGGTGGCTGTTTAGCTGACCAAGCAAAGAAGGTACACATAGATGAGCAATAAAGGAATCATAAAAAGAAAATCTTGACATTGTTTTTAATGGTGGGAGTTGAGCATTACAAAGCAAGAGCAGACATCATCATTCAGTCATTCACAGATAAAATCCCTGATGAAACAACAGTGCATCTTATGGCTTATTACAGCATGCTTTGTGAGCACAGATGATTTAAAATTCTTTAAAATTTTCCATCACTTGTTTGGGGCAATTTTCTTACCTGCTGCAAATTGGGAATAAATTACAGGAAATGATATTCTGTTGCAACCACAGGGAACAAAACAAGACAAGTTAATGAATAAAGTGTTTCAATTGCCATTATAAATATATATAGAAACACTGTTTGCAATAAATTGTGTTCCCAGTACTGCAGTGGTAAAATTATTTCTGATAACTTTAATTTCTCCATTGAACATGCAGGTCCAGTGTGCATCAATCCTTTTGAAAATGCTGTAATTCGACAGCTTATCTGCAATAATAAGCTTTACGTAAATCAGTGTTGTAAATTATTTTGTGACAAATGTGTTGAGTTCAAGGAACTCCAATGATAGGCTGTCAACCAATAAATGGGTCAGTTCGACAGATGTTCTCTCAGACCCTCCTACGCAATATGTCAATCAAAAGCTGAAAAAACACATACAGATAGCCAAAAGTGCTACATACTGTAATCTTGCACTGCTTGGGCTATCTGTGCCCATATTCTGTCACTGGTTTACCACTATTTTTGGTCATACTGGGAAATCTGTAGTAATAATGCACTTAGTGTAAGGGACATGGTAGTCTAATTCCTTTCTGACTGTCCCCAAAGCTCAGAGAGAGGTGTGCAGGTTTTTATGATCTTGAAAAGCTTGCAGATGGCTTGAAACTTAAGATTCTTAAAGTTCTCACAAGACTATATAACATACCATACATATCTATTAGGAAGTGTCACCAAGTCTCCTATAGAATGGAGACTGTTGTTCTCAGTAGATATGTTAGTACTAAATGGAAAAAATAAATAAATGTATAGAAAGACTGGTGGTTGACAGCCACATCACCATGCACTGGAGGGTTCAGTGTTTCAACTGGAGGTGGAGAAAAAGGGTGTTAACAAATGAGAGAAAAGCTAGCAAATGTATTACATTTCCATATACCAAATGTCTGTGCAAGAAGACAACAAATTGAATGTGCAAAGGCCTGTACCTCATCCAGACTGTTGTTTCATAAAGTCACATAATGCGCATACGTTAGCATTCAGCTACTAGATTTATAAAATGGCAAACACAGCTTCAGGCTTGATTAGTGTGTGAATTGATCAAATCACTTCTCACTCCAGTTTTTGGTTTTGTAAACAGTAACATTCAAAGAAGTCCTCACTGACAGCCTGGAGAATGTAAAGATATAGTCAGTCAAACAAAAGGCCTGTGTATGAATGGAATCAAATACTGATTCACTCTGTGTATTTGAGATTGTGTGTGTGTGTGTGTGTGTGTGTGTAAAAGGCCCACTACTCTCACACACCACTACTCCTCTGTCTAAAGCTATGCCTGTAAACATTTCCAAATTTCTTCCTTCCTTGTCTTTACATTCCTTACTTGCTCACTGTAGTAACTTGTTAATTAAATAAATGAATAAATAAATAAACATAATAGATAACATAGAATACATTCAAGTACATCAGTTCCTCAATACTGGAATGCAAGCAGGTTCTGCTTTTGCAGCTAGCACCACTCTACAGTCTGGTTGTTGGCTGACTGTTTGGTTTGTGGGCTACATTACGTGCACAGCATATAGTCAGTAACCACATGCACCTCAACGATCTCAAACGCTCTATGATGTTGAGAGTGTTTGCGATCATTTGAGTTGTCATGGAGCTCAGTGACACCATCCTAAACATGACTTTTCCCAGGTCACACTCTGTCCACATCTGCAGAACCTGTGGGCTCACTGGTGACCCCACGTATCTGAGGTTACAAACCACAGGTTGCTTGAAGGTCATTTTATAGACTTCAGAGGTTGTGGTCCACTCATAGTGCAGTGAGGGTACGGAACAGCTGAGTGAGGCAGAAGACAGAGGCGGTGAGCGCAGTGCACTGTTTGGCTAACAGCTTGGTGCTCAGGTCCTGGCAGCTGCGCTTGCTGCTGGCTCGCTCCGCTGCCAGACAGAAGTCCCGGAATGAGCGGGCCACATCTGCCAGACCTGCAACTGCCTCCGCGTTCCTCCGGTCACACCTGTCGCAACCAGAGAACCAGAGGCATATACCTGCCAACTCCACCAGGGTCCGGAAACTGTCAGCCAGAGAGTGAAGCATTTCCTCTGGGCTCTGTCCAATCCCCACCACCTTCTGGCAGCCTGACATCAGCCGCCGTGCCTCTATCTGGAGCACCCGCTTGTTTTCTGTAAAGTGGGCAGGGCAGGTGTCCCTTGGGTGGCGACCTCCATGGCCTGCCACAGAACGATCAGCACCGCTACTTTCCAGAATGGAAAGGAGCTGGTCCACGTCTACACGGAGTACTTGGAAACCTGTTGGGGGTTCTGGGTAGTGCTGCTGGCCTAGCCGACTGATGGTGTCCTTGTGCGTTTGAGACAGGAAAGGATCTGAGGCGTCAGACAGTGGTGAAAGGAGAGGACTGAGCTCAGAGGTAGATGAGGAGAAAAGGATGGAGCGTGGGAAGGAGGGAGAGTGGGTGGAGGTGGTGGAGAGAAAGGAGGGAACAGGTGGAGAGGTCATGAGAGGAAGACCTGCTCCAGAAGTCTGAGTCACGCCGCTGCTCTGTGTGCGGCAGGAGAACTCGTAGACTGTCAGCTCGTCGTCAAAACTGTCCCCGCCGCTGAAGCAGTTGGTATAGACCGCAGGGCAACCACAAGCATCCAGCGGCATCTGTAAGCCTTCCACAACTGACTCACATCCAGAGGCTAGCATAGAACTGCAGCCAAACTCAGACTTCAAGGGTGGGGTAGTCCCCACCTCGGCTGGTGTCTTTGTCTCTGATGGATCCTCACAGATGGTAAACACCCTGCAGCCTGAAGAAAGTGTTTTTGATGAGTCTGAATTCTGCCCTGTAGGCCTACAAAGATCCATCAAAGGCCTGTCGCTACTGCTCCGTCTTACTTTCTGTGACTGACTATGAAAAAGAAGTCCTGGCCCATTTAGATTCTGTGTGGTCACCACTATTGGAGGGGGGACAGAAGGTGGAGCATCTTTTATAGGGCCAGGAGTGTCCATCTTATGGCCTGAAGTGTCTCTTTGGAGGCTGTTCACTATGGAGGCTGGAGGCTCTGTTATTGGTCCTGGTGTGTCCTTGATAGGTCCAGTGTACAAAAGCTGATTTTGGTGTTGGGGTTTGGGCTCAGTCTGGACAGGCAATGGAGAGCTTACTTCCTTCACCTCTGACACTGAATGAAAACTCTTCGCTGAGGTTGTTTCCACAACAAAATCCCCATCCACCTCTGATCCTGTAGCAGTTGTATCTGAATCGTCTGACCCCACTGATTCTGCAGTTGTGCCCATTTCAAAATCTATTGTTTGTGTGACATCATTAACGTCCGTAACTTTGATGGTGATCTCAACGTTGTCACTACTGTTGTTCTCAGCAGGACTCTGAGCTAAATTCCCCACCCCAGCTTGGTTAAGGGTTTCCTGGGAGTGTGAAAAATAAAGGGGCAACTTTTGAATCTTCCCCCTAAGTGTGGAGGCAGATAAGCGACCCATAATGCTAGGTGTACAGGTCTGGAAGAGGAAGTGAGTTGGAGAAGGAGGCTCTTTGGAGAGATTGTAAATTGTGGCTATGTTAAGTTTGGCTAAGCTAAGACTAGCGAAACTATCTTTAGCTTCAGCACTTGGCATGGTGGAAGCACTTTCATATGTAACCTCACTTTTCAATCTAGTATCTGAATTAAATGTAGGAGATGTGACACTTGTTGCAGCTCCAAGCTTTGCAGTAATAGAGTTTATAGCACGAGTATAATCAGAGTTAATTGAATGAATTCTTGTATGAGCTTCAGTGTTGGTGAGAGAGAGAGACAGAGTCATTTGAGACTCACCTTTACCTGCTGTAGGCCTAGCTGAATTAGCACTGATACTATGCTTTGTAGCTATAGTCCAGTCATCTTTCTTCTCACTTGAACTATTATTTAAGGAATTACTCACCTCATCATCATCGAAAACATTGTCTGAATTGGTGCTGTCAGTAATTTCATCGCTGGTAGTCATAGTAGAACCAACAACACTGATGGCTTCATCCTCATTAACACTGGTGGTGACTTCTAAATATAATTTTGCTTTGTTAGTTCGATTTTGTTTGCTAAGTGGTATCTCTTCAGAATTAGATAAAGTCATTTTGGTCGAGGTTCCCGTGTTTTTACTACCCCCTTCTTCCCTCACCAAACAGTCACTTTGGGCTTTGTGAAGAACTGGTATTGGAGGTAGAGGGGATGAGGGTGGAGGGGGTGGCGGTGAGTATGATGGAGGGTTTGACTTTTCACACACACCTTCAAGCATATGTTCCTCTACATATGAGTTTTGCTCTAGGGCAATCACATGGGCTCCCAAAAGGCCATTACTGCCCTTTTTATTCACATCTATCAAACATGTAGGCAGTGTGTTGGCCTCTGGCTGCCTTTCAGCACCTATGAGTGGTCCCTTTGAACTGGCTGAGTACCCTCTCATCCCTTCTTTCTTCTCTTCTTCTCCCTTAACTTCCTCTTCAGTGATTTCTGGCAAAAACATATGATTAGTGAATGGCCCATTCCCCGACACACCTGTTGTCTCCTGCTTCACTTCCTCCTCTTTCCCCTCACCCATCCCGTCCTGTCCCTCCCCTTCCTCCTTTCCGTCACCCCTCCGATCAGCACTCTCCTTCCCGTCTGGATCCACCCGGCAGCGGACAACGGTGATGGTAGGAGACACTGCCTTCACCAGATCTGTGACTGATTTGGATTCCATTGCGTCAGGTTCCATCTCCATTTCTTGCTTCCTGGTCCTAGAGGCGGCCTGTGGGTCTCTATTCTGCTCATGAGACCCAAAACCACAAGGAGAGCCAGGTCTATGCGAGCAGGGTTTGGACAGGATGGGTTTTGACTCGAGCTGAGCCGGTTCCCCTTCAGAGTGAGTCAGGGAGGAGACAGTAGGACTGGGATTCTGGGTTTGCTCCGAAGTTTCAGGATCTGAACTGAGCATCTGTGCATCATTGGCTTCTGCCAAAAGGTTCTTATGAAGCCTACTAGAGTCCTGCTTTGAATCTGGATCTGGCCCTGGGTATGACACCGTAGAGGTGTAATCAGTTTCCATGAAAGAACGGCGCTTGCGAGATCTTTTTCTGAGCTGGAACAATGTTTCTCTGCCTCCTCCTTCCTCGTCTCCTCCTTTTCTGTCTTTTTCTGCTTTTCCATCTTTGTCTGCCTCTGTCACAGAGACTCTGATGTCACTGAGGCTGAGTGTGCTGAGGAAGTCCAGTTTCATCTCTGTGCAAATATCTGCAAGATAGTAAAAAGCCAAACTTGTGTTACAAACAGAGTGTATATCAAAATTAGCTTTTTATGTTTCACAAAAAAACAATGAGTACACTTTGTAGTAGATAACCAAAGGTGATTTTCAAGTAGGGTTGGTGCATTAATAATTAAAAAAATGAATAATTGACATAGATTTCTTTTTAACTGACGTTGTATATTTGTAATATGTTGCTAATACAGTGGTTGAAGTATTCAGACCCTTTACTTAAGTAAAAGTACCAATACAACAATGTAAAAACACTCATTACAAGTAAATGTCCTGCATTCAAAGTCCTACTTAAGTACTAATTAAGTATAGTCATCAAAATCTACTAAAAGTATCATAATCATCATTCTGCATATATATATATATATATATATATATATATATATATATATATATATATAGTCAAAGCTGACATTTGTCTGCAGAATAATACTGTTGCATTGATGCATAAGTACCATTTTAATGTTGTAGATGGTGGGGGTGCAGCTAGTTTTAACTACTTTATATACAGTTGAGTTGCTAAATCCAGTGGTTCTCAACTAAGGTCACAAGATACATTGGAGGGGTTGTGATATGATTAATGTATAGATCATATTTAAGAAATAATAAAAAGTTCTGCTACAAAAATCTGTAATCATTTTTTTGTGCTTTTCTCTAATATTTGTTTTTTTTGGGGGAAATATTAGATAATTTGACCTCTTCGGGCCTCCAACAATTATTTAAATGAAACCATCTGGGAAGTCAAGAGGGGAAATCTCTCTTTGTGGAACAGCTTACAACTCATAGACATGTGAAACATTTGAAAAAGAGCCACAATCAGGACACTGCTTTTTTCAAAGGGGTCACATGCCAAAAACGTTGGGACCAACGGTAACTGGTAACTATATCTGTCAATGTAGTGGAGTACAAAGTACAATATTTTACCCAAAAATTGTACCTAAGCCCAGTACTTGAGAATATGTACATTTCACCACTGGACTAATAAATATCTTTGGACAGTTAAGTGTAATGGATGAAATGTTATATCTTTTCTGGCAGGAGAGCAGGACTGCACTGAGCTCTATAGGATCTATAGTCTGAATCTTTATAGTCAGTTGACCACATCCAGCATCACTGTTACAGTAGGTGTGGTCAGAAGTGTGGTCTACTACTTTCCTGGCAATTCTGTTACATTGCTCTATAATGGAATGTATCTTAGTAAAAACTTCCACCACTAGATGGCAGCAAAAGCAGAATTAACAGCCTGCGTGTTCATCACTCTACAGGGCTTGAATATGACAGCAAATGCATGTGATCAGCGTCATAATGAAAACCAAATCACCTCTTGGCATGGCCCCCGAGGCTGGGTCTTCAGGTGAGGTGAAGCGATCTCTGGCATCGAAGAACTCCTCATCAGAGCTGCTGTCTCCAAAGCCAGGCGGTGGCTGAAGGATGGGGAGAGGGTCCAGGTCAACTGCCTTAGCTGGATCTCCCTCCACCTCCTCACAATCTTCTCCCTCAGTATGATGCAGGGGCTGGGGAAGGCTGCGAGCACTGTCGGGGGTGATGTTGGAGCAGAGTTTGTAGTAGCAGCGAGCATCGCTCTGGTCGAAGTTAAACACAAACTCCATGTGGGAGGAGGGGGAGGACGGGGAAAGAGTAAGTGGATGTTCTTTGAAGCTACCGTCCCCGCTTATGCTTCCTCCTTCACCTGCTCTTCTCACCGACTCATCCATTTGTTTCAACATCTTCCTCCTCCTTCTCCTCCTCAACTCCTCTTCTTCATCTTCATCATCCTCGCTGGCCTCTGGAGGGCTCGGCAGGAAGTCTACGAGGCGGGAGAGCTCAGCGAAACACAGGGAACTGTCATCAGAGCAGGGGTTACCTGAACATTTTTGGACGTTGTGAAGGCTCGGAGAGGGGTGCCCGGGTGCGAGGAGTTGGGGATCGGCTCCGTCGCCTGACCTCCTGCAGACCCCTCCTCCTCTGTCATGAGCTGTGCGGTGGAAAAGGGGATGAGAGTGAGCTGGTGGAGGGGCGAGGAGGTGGGACTGAACGTGCTTATGAGAGTAGGGATGAAGCTGAAGGGGAGAGTGGATGTGGGCATGAGTTTGTGAGGGAGCATTGGAGTGGATGGAGGAAGAAGAACATGAAATCAAGTCATCTTCCTCCAAAGCGTCAAGGGAGTCACTGGAGGGGCTGGTGAGGACACGAGAGTCAGAATGACAAGAATCTGATGCTTCTGATACAGATGGCTGCTCCTCTGCTGCTCGTGCCTCTTCTCCACCTCCCATTTTACCTTCTTGTCCCACTTTTTCCCGTTGTTCCCCCGAATCATTGTTTGTTATCTCAATCTGTATTTGTTCACCATCCTGCACTCTCTCTGTCTCCTCCATGTGCTCTGTATCTTCATTCTTATCCTCTCTATCCTTATCTAGTGGAGACTTTTCCTTTTCAGTATCAGCATCCTTTTCTTCCTTTTGCTTTTTATCCTCCCAAGGTTTATCTCCTTTTTCTTTGCCATTTTTGTTTCTCCTTCTGTTTCTGTCTTTTTTCTTTCTTCCCTCTGGGTCTGATGAGGATCTGACACGAGGGCACGGTTTCTCGTCATGAGACACCTGGGTAACCAGCGGTTCCATGTCTAAGTCTGAGGAGCTGTCTGAGTCGCTGCCACACCGTGACACATAACCTGTGAACATACACCAACATTAAAAACAACAGTTATTTACTATTTAGAACATACAGGTGTGTGACTTTATGGATGTATGCATCATTTTTATGTCTGTACAGTACTGTGAATGTGTACCTTCTTCTGCAGACACTCTGTGCTTCTTTGACTCGTCTATCCAGGGAAAGATGTTGAGGTTTGGGTCAACAAATACTCGACAGTACCCTGCAATTAGGCAGGACATATCTTTGGCAGCTACTGACTCCAATAGCAATGTGATGGGCTTTGTATGAAAAAGGAGACAAGATGAGATGAGACAAGAAAAGAGAGTTTCAGCAGTGGAAAAACACTTAGCATTTAGTAATGTTCTTGTGTCCAAAAGGGTCATCAAATTGATGAAAAAGCAGTTCTACTTCTTTTCATGCTGAAGTCTGCACATTGTATACATGAGGAGGTACACGAAATATTGTAAACAGGTCAGGAAAAGAATTTTGAAGTAATGATTAAAAACAGCACATGGGAGAAGTTTGCCCTGAAGGCTTTCTGGTAGAAAGCCTTTCTAACATGTGGTTAACGTTGTGAAACAGTTGTAGTTTGGTTAGGTTTAGGCCCCAAAAGTATGTACTGTAGTTTAATGTTGACTTATTATTTAACCCAAACCATGATCTATTCCTAAATCTAACCAAGTACTTTTAGTGCCTAAACCGAATCAAACTGCGACCGTAGAACTGCCAGAAAGCCTTTCCAAGACGTGGTTAACGGTTGCAGTTTGGTTAGGTTTAGGCACCAAAAGTACTTGGTTAGATTTAGGAATAGCTCATGGTTTGGGATAAAATAATAAGTTTCACACAGGACACGAACAGCGGTCTCCTGGGTGAAAGTCTGGTGTTTGACCCATTCATCCACCCCGACCTCCTCCCTTCATGAACTTTGTTGCTCTTTATACTACGTCACATGACTTCCTAAAGGCTTTCTGGCAGAAAGCCCTGAAGGCAAACTTCTCCAATGTCCTTAAAAACACAGCTACAATGGTGGGTCATGTTAAGTTCAATGCTAATTAGCAGTATTCTTAAGCTTTTAAAGAGGTTTGGCAGTCAGCAGTTTGGTCTGTGAGCTTCCAGACCTCCAAAGTGGCTAAATCTCCTGTGTCCAAACTGCAGGTGTATCAAAACAAAATGGCAAAATTACATAACTCCTTTAAATAAGTAAAAGGGGAACTGTCTCAAAAGAATAATAACACATGCTAAATACAGACAAACTGCACCAACAAAGGGTGAACAAATAATGCTAATTGGTATGCAACCTAATATAACCCACCTTTGTAGTAGTGTTTGTAAAGCGGATTCAGTTACTTCAAAATAAAAGTGCTGTGCTTTTGATGAGGTTTACAGTATTTTGTCTTCTCCTTGTATGCTAGGTGTGTGATGTGTGAGTATGTTCCTGCTCTTACCTTGATGTCCTGCAGGTATATTTTGACCAGGCTAACTTTGTCGGATTCAGGCAGCAGCTCGATGCGTGTGATGCTGGTGAACTCTGTGAGGGTGGACAGGATGCTCAGTTTGTGGTTGACCACCTGACTCATCCCATAGCGCGCCCCCACCAACAAGGTCACCATCGACTCCCTGTCCTGGAGCTGAAGGGTGGGGGAGCAGGGGAGGGGTCATCGATCAGAAAGACGGAGCAGGAGAAATTATAGAGAATGAGAAGATTGAAATTTCAATCAACCAAATCTGAACAAATAACAAATAAAGTAAACAGTCTAAATCTCTACCATCATGGTGGCACTGAAGGATTTCCCTCCAAATGACTTGAGCTCACTCAGCTCCTCCAGGTAGTTTATCCGTGCCTGATCGACTGACAGGCCCTTCTGCTTGGGATCGTGCTGTGATTGGCTCTTCTTCATGTGGTAGCTGATGGCCTTCCTCAGATCTTTCTCTCGCATGTTCCTCAACAAGGTGGATGACACAAAGTTCTCTATGCCCCACGTCTTCCTGGAGCAAACACAGACACACAGACTGAGAGGGTCTGTTTGTGTCTACAAGAGCTGAAACTGCATTAAGGCTGTGTGAATGTACAGTATATATGAACAAAATAGCATCCCCTTTACCCTAAACCATTTTTTCCCTTGGAGACTACAAAATTAATTTCAAATCTTGCATCCTTGATGCTCACCTAAAGGGCTGAGTGCTACAAGAATGCAGTTGTACTACAACTTGTGTAACTGTGAGGCTGGGTTGCTGCTCAAAACAAAATGTTCAGTAAACATGTTCAGTCCCTCCAAAACGGTGGGACCAGCACGGAGACCCACTTTGTCATATCATTTAAAATGTGTGTGTGTCATAATCTCACGTGATAATCTTTAAATTGGTCTTTGGTGACTGTCCACAGCTCGCCAATCTCTCCTGGATGTGCAGCGCAGCGAGTCGCAAGGCGGTGTTACACCTCATCTCTATTGCAAAGCGCTCCTGCAGCACATCATTCACCCCCTAACACACACACACACACACACACACACACACACACACACACACACACACACACACACACAGTTAATGTTTTGTACACATTTAAGTTTTATAAACTACTGGTGCGTCTCATTTGCAGCATTTACTTTTTTGCTATTGAGATCAGCAAAAATATCCATAACAAGAGGAGGTAACTTAGCTTAAAAAGTAACAAGAACTTACTGTGGGAGGGATGTTATGGCTTTCCTTCATAATGGTGAGTCAAAAAGTCAGCACTGAGCATTTCTGAGAGTTTCTTTCACTCATGCAGCATGGTGTATTTACAGGTCAGGTTTTGCTTGTTAAGTGACAAAATCCTTGTTTTCCTTATTTGAATCAAGGATCTACGGGGCAGGAATAAAACTATGACAGGATTTGATGAAAAACTGCACATTTCAACTACAGCAATAACTTTTTGGAGGTGTTACAAAACTTTGCTTAATAATTTGATTCAGATTCAGAGTCCCCTCTAAGGCGAGGAGACTTGTTACGGACCCCTCGTCTGTTGTAGTTTGCAATTACAGCAAAGCAGCTGATTACATTATGTGTCTACCCCTAACACATACTGTAATACACAAAAAAATAAGTTAAGGGAAAATGGAAAACCTTTGAATTCTAACAAGTATGAAAACAGAAGAGTGGTTTTAAGAGTTTATCTATGGGTCACAGGTTCATAAGTTTACCTGCAGGTAGAGGTACTCAAAGGTAGTGGGATCCTCCTGCAGCAGCGTCTTGAGGTTTTTGGGCAAGAAACAAACCCGGAACAGACATCTGTAGTCATGGGCCTCTTTCTTCTGGACCACCTAAGGACACACACATGCACACTTTGCTTCAAATATATCATTTTTGAATGCAGGCAAATGCTTTAGTGTTACAGATTAAACCCACTTCAAATGGAGCTGTAGCGTAGATATATACATTTGAGGAGATATATAAAATAGTTGTTGTTAGTGTGTGTGTGTGTGTGTACCTGCTGTATCCTCTCCTCATCATGTAGCAGCAGGAGTTTGGTAACACTGTGCTGCTGCTCCAGCACCAGGGAGAAGTGTTCAATACGGCTCAGAGAAAGCTTTTCCTTCAGTGTCATCACAATGTCCTGAAGCACAGAGAAAATTACATCTTGAGAGACGTTTTACAACATCAGGAAACATAATTGCTGAGGTGAGCTGAGCTGAGGGTTATAGGTCTCAATGAAGCAAGGGAAAGTCTGAGTAGTTGGCAAATCTTGGAAAGTATAGTATATCTAATATTGATAAAAACAGAGAGAGTTGAGAGTGAATCGCATCAGTTGTAGCTTTTACATTAAATTCAGTCCAATATCGTCTCAATTATATAGTTATATTTAAACATGAAGCTTACTGCAGGCTTGACACTACATCATATTAATTTATAGAGCTGACAACAATCTCCTTGACTTGACTCCAACAGTCAAAATATTTAAACCAACAATTGCCTTCAGTTTTTGACTTGATTAAGACTCACAGAGAATACTTCCATCAAATAAGAACATCATGAACCTCAGCGTCATCTCTGAACCCCCAAAACTCCACTACAGATGTTAAGTATCCAGTATAAGGAAGACATGGAGTTGGTAATAAATAGGAATGGATAGCAATTTGGTAGACTGTGTCATTGCATAGTACCTTGACTGTGGTGCTGGGTTCAAATTTAAAGGCCTTGGTCTGCCCGTTCTCCAGGTACACCTTCAGAACGTTAGGCAGGAAGAGCAGCGAGTTGCCCTGCAAAAAAAAGATATGGGGTCAGGGGCGGTGTCAGATGAACCTGTGAGCATCGTAAAACCTGCTGGCTCGACAGGATTATAAGTCACAGCCTGACAGGGAGACATGAGATAGAGTCGAGAAAAAAAAGCGGTTTGTGTCTCTGTGTTTGATTATTATAATATAATAATACAGTTTATGAATGCAGCACTTCTCAAAAACACAGATTACAAAGTGAATTACACGTAAAAAAGGGAAAAAAAACATTTATTTAAAAGAAGATACTGATTTTGCAAGTTTGAGTTCATCAGGTAAGTTGTTCCAGAGTAACAGCAAAAGCTTTGTCCTCTTTAGTCTTAAATCTCAACATGGGAACAGCCAACAGGCTCCTGCCTGACAACCTCAGACTGCGTGCAGCATGATAAAGGCACAGTAATTAAGAATTAGTCTGGGGCCAGGCCATAAAGTGCTCTAAAAGCAATGAGCAAAATCTTCAATTCCATTCTGTAATAAAGTGGTAGCCAATGTAAAGACATTAAGAGGGGTGTAATATGATCCTATCTTTGAATTGTTTTCTGATTCATGCCAGTTGCAGTAATCTAAATGTGAGGAAAGCGTGTATGATGAATTCGGTGTCTCTGAAGCTCAGAAATGAACAGATTTTTAGCTATATTCCTTAAATAAAAGCAAGATTGGGACGACATTGCTAATATGCATTTCAAAATTAAGGTTGGAATCTAATAACACACCTAGGTTTTTGACAGAAGGCTTAGTGTTGCTGGAAAAGGGACCAAGTGGGGACTGTAATTCTATATGCAGATTGTCAGGGCCAAATGTACCACAAATTTTAACAGAATTTCCAGAATATCTCAAGTTTACATCCAGTACCGTTACGCGAATATTAGGAGTTGGGTAATTGAGATAAACACCTGGTGGCACTTATTCTCCAGTCTGCTGCCATTAAGACTTTGCAGAAGAAGAGGGTGCAATGAGATGACGTAATTAATGTAAAAGAGTGCCAGTCAAACCTAAAACGATAGAAACAATGTGGTAAAGGTGATGGAAATGTGACATTTATGTTTGTTTCATGTATTAATTTAAGGTTACAGTCTCATCGCTCCACACAGATCTGACACACTGTTTTTAGTCTCTTCAGTGGAGCAGAAGCTTCAGTGGACGTTTCAGTCAGATGCTTCATGTACGTCATGATTTATTTGCTAAGTCTGTTTCCACTGCACTTTGTCACATTTTGTTTTTATTTTTTCCACCTCACCCAAACATACACATTTTGTTGAAAGTTTTGTTGCAAATTTTCTGCATTTCTACTTAGGTTTTATATGCGCAAATTGAAAATGCACATATGCACGCAACAACAAGGATTTCAGTGTTATCTGAATTTATTTGAGGAAATTTCACAAGCACTTCTGCTTTAACACCCAAAAATGTTGTAATTTTGAATTACTGGGAAGCCAAATAAATAAAATAGCTTTACACATTTTAGCATACTTACACAAGGAGTGGGATTAGCCTAGTCTCATTTTCAGCTCTTCTCACAGAGCATTTCTTCCCATCATATCCTCTTGCCTGTTTCTGTCTGCCCAGCTTGTTCACTGTTGTGAGTCATCTCTCCCTGCCTCATCCCTGTTCTCTTATCATTTTAGAAAGTGTTTTTCTGTATTGACACTGTGGTGTAATGCAACATTGATGTCTGTATGTTTTGAAGTTCAACTGGAGAGCTTTCAAATTTTAGACAACCCCTCCCTTGTCACCCTCCCCTCTTCCATTTCTCTTGTTTCATCTCCCTTTTAACAATGGCCAACACAGCCAACCTCCCTCTGCTTCTTCCCTGTCTCCCTCTATCTCTCTCCTTAAGCTGAGGCTTATTGTCTTGTAATCGCAGACATTAGGACTGGAGGATGAGGCATACATCGATCTGTGTTTTCTCTGTGATTAGTAATGGGCACTCCAGCCTCTGCGGTTTTCCTCATCCAGCTAATTTCACATCCGCTGGCAGGATGGGAACTTATGGAGTGAAAATAGTCTCAATATTATTTGTAAATGTGTATTCCAAGATTTCTAACTGAAAAACAAGATTTGTAAATGTGTATTACATGATTTGTAACTGAAAAACAAGATTTGTAACTGAAAAAAAAAACCGATTTGAAAATATTTTACTTACAGACTTTTAACTTGAGCTTCTCAGATCTGATCCTTTTTGCTTTCAAAAAGCTTCCTGCACATACAAATGTCTCGTGTTACTCACGGATCAGGTTACTTTCGCTTTCGGGGTTTTGAGACTATTTTAACGCTGGTCCCAGCTCCACAGATTCGTAAATGCATGATGCGTTTAAGTGCTGGTGGAAAACTGGGACATCTGGGCTTTCGGTGTATTCGTGTTTAATTTCAAAGTTACAAATCTTGTTTTTCAGTTACAAATCATGTAATACACATTTACAAATCTTGTTTTTCAGTTACAAATCTTTTTTTTTTCAGTTACAAATCTTGTTTTTCAGTTACAAATCTTTTTTTTTCAGTTACAAATCTTGTTTATCAGTTACAAATCATGGAATACACATGTATTGATTTGATGAAATCAACTGTCTCATGGAAACACTGCTGAACAGATAATAATACTGTAAGCTAACAGTGAAGAGAGGAAAGCAGGGTCTAAAGCTGATTTGTAAGTTATTAGCATTAAGGATGCAGACTGACTGCATCCCATGTTCCCTCACTTACCTGAGAGTGTCCATTGACTTCCACCTCCTCAGCAAAGTGAACTTTCACTGGATTGGACCTGAGCTTGGCCCTCTTCTCTGGTGTGATGAATGATGACTTTGGGCCCTGGGAGGAATACAAATCAATAAATCAGGTTCCTTGAAGCACAGTGAAATGGTACATATGAGGGAGATGAAAAGACTGTTGCTTTTGTTTTGCATTTCATCCAAGCAGAAACGTAACCAAACACATTTTATTATTTAATGGGTTGATAACATACACCCAGTTTTTCTTTGGTTGACTTCTACAGCCAGTTGTAAATTAAAACTGTCAGTTAAAATTCAGTAATATCATTACTAATATTACAGCTATTAGACTATTCGACAAGAACTATTACATCAAGGACAGTCTTGTCAAATATGTTGAGTTTATGCAAAATATTGAGGATAAACTTTGATTATTTAATTACAAGCACCTTCCGGGGAAGATGTGCACACTGGATACTGGATAGCATCTAATATTGCAGAAATTTAGACGACAGGAAGTAGAATGAGAGAAGTGATTATGATATATGCATGTGTGCATCCATTTTTAAAAATGCATTAATGTAGCAATAATAACACTATTTCATTTTCAATACAACACAGGCATCCAAGTCAATGATGGCCATTTTGTAGTTCCATCAAGGGATTTACATTAAGGAGATGCTTAAGTGCTTAAGTACAGGTGTTCAGTAACAAAGCACATTGTTGCCTTCATTACTGGTGGTTGATGGTTCAAAAGCACCAGAAGAAACTGTCAAATAATCATCCTGCTCTTATGACTGTCTGATTATAATAAAAATCGTATTCACTTAGGCACACCTTAGTTCAGAACTCTTTTGATGTTTTGTTACCATCAACAAGAATGACAGAGATTAATATTTTCTGGGAAATGCTAATAATTCCTTCAAGCTCAATAATGATTTCTTGGAGGAGCTGTAAGCTATGAATCAGATGGTAAAGGTGCTTCCATCAGCAGAGCTCCTGATGAGAACCACTGAGGAGCAGCCATTTATTTACTGATCTACTTCACCTTATTGCAAACACATACATCAGCCTCACAGATTGAGGTCCACAACCTACACACACACACACACACACACACACACACACACACACATAGATTAAGTGATCATGATAGAGTGTGTGTCTGTCTGAGTCTGTGGGGGGAGTTTCCGAGGGTGTAACGTGTTGTGACTGTTAACACTGATGTAGTGGTGGGACCTAGGTGACAGGAAGCTTGTTAGCAATGATGCTCAACCCCAAGCCTCACTGACATGCTGATTAATGGGTTTGTTGACAACATAGTTTTAAAATCCCATGTGTATAGAGATGCTGTGCATCTATAGTATGTAAGCAGTGTGCACATACATGCCTGTGTATGTGTTTGTTTTTACAAGAGGGAACAAGAAATGCTCTAAGTTCTTTAAAATGCTCTGCTGGAATTGGATGAGTCATCATCCAATTAAGTGTCCATCAGTGTAACTTTGTGTGTAAATGTATTTTTCCCTGGAGTGTGTGTGTGGTTAGTTAGATACAGCAGACTCACCTGCATTGTTCTGAGGACAGTCATTGTCAACGAATCTTGACACTCCCTGAAAAAAAGTAAAGGGTGGCTGGTAAGGTTAGACATGATGTGCATAGCTTCATTTTAAACAGCGTGTGGTGTATGTATAATAATCATGCATGTGTGTGTGTGTTTGTGAATGCAGCTGTCAGTGTAGACCTGATTATTTCAGCAGCTTGCTCCGGGGTCAGGTCATCGACAGCGATGTTATTGATCTTCACAAGCTGGTCGCCAGGGACGAGCCGGCCATCTGCAGGACCACCTGGACACACAAAATGTCCCTGTGTTGTCATGCCTGAGGGTGTTCAATTGGCCTGCATTCATACTGCAACTGGGGTTGATGACAGGCAGACAGTAGCTTGTATTCTAGTGATCTCCTTTCATCTCACACTGATGCATAATTTTTCACACAGCTCTCCAAACCTGACTGTTCCACCGCAGGGAGACCAGCAATCTAATCTCTGTACATCCAGTTTAGGGTATATCAAACAACTGTATATCTCTTTGCCTCATTTAGCATTCTACCACCTTCCTCTATCCCAGCGTTTAACATCGTCACCTTTCCTTTAATGTCCCTCAGTCAGCATCCAACACCACTGTCACCACTACTGATAACATTAGGGGCAAGGTCTCCTCTCTGTAGGATTCGCTTCAGTAGTGAATAGACATGGAAATGTGTTTGATATCATTGTATTAGGAGACAAATGGAAGAAAAACCTTGTACAGTCTACACTGTTAGAATATAATATGAACAGTTCAACAGAGTTATGAGCATAAGTTACAGTAGATGTTTGCAATAGAGATGATTTTTTTGTACATCCTATCCTCAACTGCCCCAAATATGTTGATGATGCTGTCCCATACTGTACACATTTAAAGGATTGGTTGACATTTTTTCAAGTCTTTGTTAAAACAATAGTCAGGTGCCCATATGAAGACTGAAAGAGGTTTTTCTTGCTGTAATCATTCCTCCTATTTATACTGGCGCTTAAAAGATCCCTTCTTAATGTAATCCCAGTATAAGTGATCTCAGACTGCTGAAGCCTCATGCTAACTTAAGATAAACTATGGAAAAGGACTTTTAATTTTGTCCCCCATCGCTTACATGGGGAGTACATTAAGAAGGGGTCTTTTAATGAACAGGAGGACTGATTACAGCAAGAACAACCTGTTTCAATCTTCATAACAGAACCTGACTATTATTTTAAGACAGACTTGAATGTCAACCTATCGTTTAACTGCTCTCTGGTCAAGCTATTACAGAAAGTACTGTGCAGAAGGGAGCATTGAAATAACCTGAAATACAAACAAATTTGCAATGAGAATGGCATTGCATTAGTGAAGCAAGCAGTTTCACAATATTAGATGGAGGCATGGCAAGGGATGTTTCCAGTGCTTTATGCCAACATGCTGAATATTTGTATATTTTATATATACAAAACATAACAAGATAATTTATTTTCTTATTTTAAAAATCAGATTTTATTATACGTATTTAAATTTATTTCTTTACATTTTATTCTTTTATTTTCATGCACCATCACAAAGGAATGAACAGCGTCTTTGGCCTGAGTTTCCACCATACAATTGCTGAAAGACAAGATGTAATTCAAGGCAATCTGAATGGGCAGCACAGCAAACATTGTGGTTCTGGCCATAGACAGCATACATGAATTGATGTAGGTATGTGCACAAAAATACAAATGTTATACCTTAAACTGTGTCTATGTATACTGTGTCAAGAAAGACAATAGTTTCTCAGACACATAAACATTCATCACCCCTTTCACTGCCTCCATAGACCACTCCTCACCACCGCCTTCCACATTACTATCATCAACAGCATCCTGAGCATCAGCTAACCCTCCAATACTGAGTTATTCAATTGTGATACAAGTTATTACTCGATGTTACATTAAAAATTAACATAGTCAGATGCAGGTGACATCGATAGCTCTGAAAATGCTTTTAAATAAAGGATTCACATTTCACTGTCAACATGCTTCAGCATGTGCCAGAGAGACAGAGAGAGAGGAAAAATGGAGCCAAGCCTTAGTGGGACCACTGGAGACAACAGCAACAGTGTGTGTGTGTGTGTGTGTGTGTGTGTGTGTGAGAGAGAGAGAGAGACAGGCAGAAGCAGATGGTGACAGAGCAGACTTGAGCCAGACAGGAGAAAGAGAGGTAATCTGCCCATGGACCTCAAGGGGATTCAGATCCTTGTGGCTCTGCAGCTCAGCAGCAAACTGCACTTCAGAGTACACATATAGGCAGAATATAATTGACTATGTATTGAATGACTTTTAAATAATCGTTTAATTTTTAGTCAGATGTCAATAATGAAATTGGGAAGCTTTATTTTTGTATTTGCAGCAATATGCACTGAATTTCTGTAAGTTATACAGACATTTTTAAATATAGATTTCCTTTCTGTTTCATAATATATAAAGTACAGTGATGTCATTGTCAGTAACTGTAGCACATTCATCAATGTAGCATCAACTATACAGTATTATATTGTGTTCACTACTGGAGAAGTAGCTCAATATATACTGTATGACCTAGCAGATGAGGCTGGGGAAAATCACATCCAGCACCTGGACAATCAGCTTTGGTGCCTCCCAGGGATATGTGCTCTCCACACTCCTCTTCTGCCTCTACACCAACAACTGCACCTCGGGAGACACATCTGTTAAACTCCTGAAGTTTGCAGACGACACAACAGTCATCGGCTTTACCTGGGATGGTGATGGGTCTGCATACAGATGGGAGCTTGTACAACCAGGAGCTGAACACAGTCAAAACTGTGGAAAAGACAGTGGACCTCAGGAGGAGGCCCCCAACACTACCCCCATATCACCATACTCAACAGCACTGCGTCTGCTGTGGAGACCTTCAGGTTTCTGGGATCAACAATCTCCCAGGACTTAAAGTGGTCGTCAACACAATCATCAAAAAGGCCCAACAGAGGACGGACTTCCTGCTCAGGAAGTTCAACCTGCCTCAGGTGCTGCTGATCCAGATCTACTCTGCAATAATCCAGTCTGTTCTCTACACATCCATGTACATGTCCATGTACATGAGTCAAGAAATGGACAAGAAACATTAGCAGACCCCTCACATCAGAAACAATCTGACACTCTATATTTTATATTTTAAATACACATAACATGTACATATCATCACTGTCAAATATAAATCTAAGCCGCTGCATTTACTGTATACTGACATGTATACATGCATATACTGTACATATCCACCAACTTCATGTATATAAAGCAACCCGTTAAT
The DNA here is from genome assembly GCA_005408345.1 of Macquaria australasica. Taxonomy (NCBI): domain Eukaryota; kingdom Metazoa; phylum Chordata; class Actinopteri; order Centrarchiformes; family Percichthyidae; genus Macquaria; species Macquaria australasica. The sequence goes on along the minus strand of SEMN01000176.1, from coordinate 696,256 downwards.
CATTAAATATTTATTCCAACATATTTGCACTCTTTTTTTCACCTACTTGTATTTTTCTGCAATTTCTGCAATCAACACACAAGCTGAGCATCATTAATAGAGGTGTACTGTATCTGTGAGCGTATCAGAAATAGTGCAAAACCATGTGTTTTTTACATTGTGGGAGGTGCTGTGCCGTGAGATCCAGCAGAGGAATCATGTTCACCTACAGGTGCTGGCACATCCTTATTAATTAGTTTAGTTGAGGACTTGCCACCCTGAGTAAAGCTTCCCAGGCACACCTCCAGCTGTATGCATATCCCACCTCCTTTGCTGAGACCCCAATCACACCCCATTGCATACACAACACCAGTGCCACAGTACTCTTCCTTTGTTAATGTGATTTTGTGTGCATGTATGCAGTATGAGCATACAGTATCAGCCTGCCTTGGAGTTTCTACTTTTTACAGTTTGTCTTGGATGCTGGCCAGAGGCCTGCAGTGGTCTGGCACAGCGCCACTATTACATTCGCTGAGGAGACTTTCTATGCAAAATAAGAGACAACAGGGAGAATGGGACCAAAAAAATGCTCTGTTCCTGAAAGAACAGAATAATTATGGTATGCTATAATTGGTAGGAGGGAGTTCCTGAGATGAATGAGAGTAGAAAATAAATGAAATACTTAATTTTCAATCTCTACAAGTAAATGATAGTTCTGGTTCAATTCATCAGATTTGATTGAATTGCGTATGCAACAACACTTAACAGCTCTTGTTACAGTAGTATACCTGCAATACTCTCAGGTATGTCCTGCATATCTGTCAGTATGGGACAGGTTATTCCAGAGTTCTTGCCATAGAGACTCACCACCTACAAAGTGAACAGTAGTAGCTGTGCCTGTTGGGCAAGCGACACTGACAAAGCAGACCAAAACACTGCAGACCTTGGCAATGGAAACTGGCACGTAGATTGTGATCTCCATGGGGGGCGGAGTCTGAGCTGGTGTTGGGGGAGATGAGAGGTACCAACCATAGCCGGGCTCACCTAAACATGCAGTGTCAGCTATGAAATCAAACTCCCTCTCTCTACTCATAAGTTATCAGAGAGAAGTGCTGCATTGCTTTTAGGAACCAGAGGGCTACATATCTGTGTATAGAACAGCGCATGTATAAACACAACAAGGCATGCACATAGTATCAGACCACCTTGATTCAAAGTTCAGTGATTAACTTTATAACTGTTCCCTCGGAACAGACACGACAATAACTAAATCATATTTTGTCTGCGCTAGTTTCAGATTGCAGAACTTCTTTGTAATGTCGCATGGCTTTTTCCCTCTTCTATGTTTACATTTCATAAATTGTTTCATACCTGGGGTGACCTCCTGCACCAGGATGGGTGTCTGGGAGGACAGAGTGAGGCCATGAGAGTTGAGGCTCGGGTCCCGTTGGATCTGAACGATGAATCGGAACGGGTAATTTCTCTGATCAGAGCCACTGGACTCTGCTGTCTTCCCATCCACTGCAACCCGGTCTCTGGAGAGGAGCAGGTGGACATAAATAAAAAACTAAAATAATGAATTCAGAATGACATTTGACCTTGCATATTATGCATTTGCATTAATGCAGTTTGATCAGTTCTGTGTAGACAACTTCATATTTAAATATATTAGAAAACAAGGAGTGAAAGAATAAATACAATAGACAGTAGCAATATATAGCTTTAATGATTTGTTCTTTGATGGAAAAATCTAATAAAGATGGCTTGGTGGGTCACTAATGTGGACCTCCTATGACAGGCCCCTCCCTCAGTCAAAGGACATACTTGTCAGATGAAATGGAGAATTTAACTAATGAATTTACATAAGACAAAAATAGAGGATTACCTGCTTAGTGAGTGAGACCTGCTGCCTAAGTCTCGGGACCGTCTCAACCATCGTCCCACCACCTGCTCCACCCGGCTGGTCCTACGGGACGGGGAGCGGCTCCTGTCCTGCACCTCCATTTACCTACCAGGGGGCAAATGTCAAAGGAGTCATCCATGCAGGTGATTGGTTAAATGGCTCCACAGTGTCAGTGCAATGTAATGAAACATTTCGTGCAGGAAGCAGAGAGCTCAGGTGCTAAAACACTTATCAAAACCAAATTTCCTAAGTGGTGAAAAGCAAGCTCAAGTGTTTTCTGTCCATTTTAAACAGAAATGTGACGTGCGTTAATCAGTGTTTTCACAAGGCTGTAAAATTCAACTCCATCAGATCTTTGCAATCACAATACAAGATGCAAATCGCAGAAGTGAAAATAACTTTTAAAAAATGCAATGCTTCAGACACACAGACACACACACACACACACACACACACACACACACACACATTAGGCTTGGCAGTGGGACGTCTGGGTATTAGACATGGGCTGAGGCCAACAATGATGTCACTTGTGACTTCATGCAGCCTAATGGGCTCTTAGCCCGATTTATGAGCCAATTGCTTGCATGTTGCGTTCAACCCTCAGTAAACATCAATATCATTAATTCGTAATTATCAATGATGATGGTGTCTCCTTCAAATGGGCCCCTGTTGTGTTTGCTGTGAGGCAGGTGGTCATCATAAACGATTGTTGACAGGCTGTGGTGGTTGGTGAGCTGGAAGTAATGGATATAGGTCGCCTCTGGTGTCTGGGGTTTAGTCATGCCAATACAAGGACCTGTAGTTGTGAGTTAATGGGTCTTTGTGGAACCTTGCAATATTATAGGTAATGCCATATCAGCTTACACACACACACACACACACACACACACACACACACACACACACACACACACACACACACACACACACTCATAAAGGCCTACAGACATTACTATTGCCCTTTAAGGGTTAGATATACTCAAAAATGGACATGAACACAGTTAGGTTTAGGGCTGCAGCTAACAACTATTCTCATTATCAATTAATCTGCCAATTATTTTCTCAATTAATCGAATCATTTTGTCTATAAAATGTTGGTAAGAACAACTGTCTGTCCAAAACCCAAAGATGTTCAATTTACTCTCATCAATGGCAAAGAAAAACATAAAATTCTCACATTTGAGAAGCTGAAACCAATAGATACTTAGCCTTTTTGCTTAAACATTTACTGTAATAATTAATTCATTATCAAAATAGTTTAGTAGATTAATAGTAGATGCATTTTTTGTCGATCAACTGATTGATTAATAGACTAATAGTTTCAGCTCTAGTATCAACTACAGTCCACGCCTATAGTCTATGCGGTCATACATTTTGGGGCTGCATGTGGACTGTTCGTGAAGACCCTTTGAACCCTCGCGATCACAGGAATGTGGAAAGTGTCATTTGGGCTTCATTAGATCCATTCCATAACTTTCATGGTTTTGCTCTTTAAGTACACTCGTCAAAGGGCCCAAACATTAGTGAGGAATACAAGCAGATGCTCTCAAAGTCTTCCTCTCACTCACTATACACACACACACACAAACACACACACAAATCCTTCCTCCCAGCCTGATGACTGAGGCAGTCAGACAAAGACTTGGTCATTAGCCGTTACCTAATACCCCCTTCACATCATTAAAGGCTGAGTCTACTAGACTGTGTGACTGGGAAATAGATACTCATGTACTCCTGAGCGTTCATGTACAATCACCTCACTCTGAATGACTGATTGAAAAGAATATAAGCAGTGAATGAATTGAACAGATGAATGAATGGTCAAAAAGATGAAGTCCAAACAGAATGAATGAGGGAATGATAGGCAGATCATTGAATTAATTCATAGTTGGATTGAATGAATGAGTGATCTCAGCAGGCCTGTTGTGTCCTTCAATGAGCAGATACAGGAAGGAATCTCCCCCAGACGGACATTGCTGATGATGGGCATTAGCACCATCCATTAGAGAAAACAAGAGGGCGGAGAGAGGAGAGGAGAGGAGAGGAGAGGAGAGGAGAGGAGGAGTTAGGCATCTGAAGAAAGAATGATGATGTATGTATGATGTGACGAGAGCTGAAAACTGAATGAAAGGGGGATAGAAAACAGAGTGTGAGTGTGATAGAAGGTGAGAGAGGAGGAGGGCTTAGTGGTGAAAGTGGTGAGTGACACAGCCAGACAGCAATGTCTCCTGGGGGATCTTGAGTCATAAGCACATTATCCACCCATCTGTCAGTGAATACCCCTCTCCTGCTTCTCTCTCTCTTTCTCTCTTTTCATCCCATCACTTCCTGTTTGCCTCGCTCACAGTATCTCACTTCTCAGGTTACAGAGACACAATGCAAAAGTGTACTTAGGTTTGTTAGGGTCAGAATAATCCAACTAGCTCACCAGCATGGTGATCTCTCGAGTGTAATGGATACACACATAAATATAAATAAAGACCCTGAAGCTCTGAAATTGTGGATTTCCAGAGGAGTTACTTCATTCTAAAAGTGGATAATTAGGAATGGATTACAGCCAAATGTCTGTGCATTTCAAATGTCAAACACTGGGACAAAGCCTTCATACACACCTAATCCCCTCTAATCCCATAAACATGGTTTCCTTCCTAAGTGGCTTTGATTGACTATACTGATGAAGTACAAGCCCAGTGGTCCAGTGATCCAATCCACTCTGGTAAAATAGTGTCGAGAGCACATAGCAATTACTGTTTTGCAACCACAGCGTTCGAGATAAGAGATCAAGACAGGAAATATCGGCAGATTTTTTTAAAAGGTGTAACATTAGAGGCTGCTGGGAATATTATTCTGTACTTCCCTCTCACATCGATCACAAGACACATTGTATTTCTCAACCTTACACTTGCATGTACTAAATGTTCTTGGTGCATCTATTGCTGACTCTTTTTTTGACTCTGTTTGCAAAACTGTTGTCAAGCCAGCCGCCTTTAAAATTCAGTTGAACTGCTACTAAAGTAATAAGGGTACCCTAAAGGCAAAGCCGAACAAGCGACCCCTGCTGTCTCTGTACATATATATATATAAAACACCTTACTGCCCATATATGTGTAGCATATACTATATATATAGTATATGCTACACAAAACTATGTAGTTTTGTATATATAGTTTCAGAAATATAGTTTCTCTGCTTTCCAATCTTGTTAATCATCTTGCAAGGGGGTCAGGATTTGTGAGTTTCCTGACCCCAGGTTTGAAAAGCACTAGTTTCAGAAGCAGTTAAACAAGTGGAGGTATGTCTTGACAACACTTCTCTAAAGCTTCTACAGCTACAGAATGTGCTGCCAGGTACTTGCACTACCTAATGACCTGGATGATGTTGCTGGCAGAGTTACAACACAGCGCCAATCTGGCAACTCCATTGTGGTGACAGGTTTAAGAAATAACTTAAAGTCTACTGAATCAGCTCTAAAACTTCAATCTACATGTTTCTATTTCCGTTTTATATTATATTTCATTTCTTAAATAAATTAAATGAGGTAAGCTATCTGCTTCTCTCTGCTTCCAGTATTTATAGGCTTGCTAGAGATGAAATTGATTTTATTTTCTTCTACAACAACTTTATTTCCCTAAATATTGGACTATCTATGTAACTGGGCAGTAAGGTGTACATCTGTTACTTTGGCATGCTGCTCATTCATTTCCCTGGTTAAATAAAAGTTAATGAAAAAAAATCTTCCTTTTCTCACTGGTCCGTCCTTGGATTTCATCTAGATTAACGTCTGTTGTCTCTTCTTTTCTCGTGAATGTTTTGCTGCCGTCCCACTATCCACCATGCAATCCCTCACTTGTGTGTCCTCCTCCCTCTCTTTCTATTAGATTATTGTTTAACTGTGGGAGGAATCAGATTTCTCACATCTGTTTATCTGTTTCTCAGTGCCTATAACACAACTGCAAAAACGGAGCTTAAAGAAAACTCCAACCTCAGAGAATTACACATCATATCTAATATAATCTCACTCTATGCATCATATTATCTTTGCACACCATCTTTGGTTTTCGACATAATCCATAATTTATTTTGTAATGAAAGGCTGAAATTTGTATAGATTCTATTTCAGATTTGAAGGACTTAGACAACCTCTACAGACCAGGAATGTTCATCTTTCATGTGTTCATGAGTGTGTTATTGTGTCCACAGCCACACAGTACTGCCAAGGGAAGATCAAGTCACTTTGAAGTTCAATTTAACATAGTAATAATAATAATTTTGACATACTTAACAAACTTAATTTGCAATCACAATGATTCACACAATAACCACATTTTGCAGTTAAAAACAATTAATTTCATTATTTCACTATAGTAATAATTAGCATCACAAAGCAATATCTCAATATTGCCAGACTCATAGCCCATTACCCAGAACGTTTGCTGTTTAATTGTGGTGTGCTGCAGTAACACCCACTTTGCACCTAGTTTGGTGCATAACAAGTTACCAAAATACCAAACAGGCGCAGGTGAGGAACAAAACCTGTAAAATTGCAAAAATGTGATTTTAAAAACCTGACGTCTACGGTAGATTTTTTTCTCTCCTATCAAATTCCATTGTGGCTGCACTGGAGTTATCTCAATGTGATGTCATGTCAAGGGTTTCCCCAGGAAACGGTTAGTGGAGGTGGTGAGCTCTTCCATTTAGACACGAGGGATCAAGCTGAGGCTCTGTGCTCTTCTTTATAATCACTCTCTGATCAGAGACTCATGCAACACAGACCTATTGAAAAAATATGTGTGTACTATGAGTTAACTAGACTGGATTAGAGAAAACGTGTCCAGCTGGGGATTACCTTTTACTTAACATTATGCCATGCTTGGAGTCCACCATAAAGTGATTTTTCCTTTAATACCAAGGCTTGGAATGGGCACGGTAACAACTGCTGCAGAGAAATACACACACAGTCACAAGCTGATTGATGGGGCTGCAGCAGCACTTATAGATTATCCCCCACTACCCACACTTAAGCTCTCTCTTATACATTCAATCATTCACTTTGTCATGTTCTCTCTCTATCCATATTCCTCTGTGTATGTGTCTTTGCATTTCACACATACTGAAAGAGAGTTTAAATACCTGCTTTTTCTATGAAACAAACTAATCAGGTGAATTTAGGTGAAGACAATTGTGTCGCACATAAAACATACACACTTTTATACAGGAAATGCTGTCAAATTCCTATTTCGTTTCTTACAGTAGATGGCTTATTTAACCAACTACAGCAAATACATTTCATAGTAAAAGTAATGCTACTCAAATAACATTTTTTTTTAAATTTTTATCAATGATGAAATGTTTCTATTGAAAGTACTGTATCTGCAAAATGTTCTGACACATAATTACCATTTTTATGGTTATGTTTCACCACTTGATCACAATGAGGGAAATATCATGGGTCTTAGTTAAATATTAAAAAGGCCAACACTGACTTGAATCTTGAGATAGGATAGCATTAACTGTTTGAATGGGACGACACATGACACAAATTCTTTTTCTCTCCCGTCCAGACCTGGAAATAGTCATCCATGCCTTCATATCCTCACGGATCGACTACTACAACTCCCTCTACTCCGGTATCACTCAGTCATCCATGGCCCACCTGCAACTTGTTCAGAACGCTGCAGGAACCAGGAAAAGAGCCCCAATCACCCCAGTCCTGCCCGCCCTGCACTGGCTTCCAGAAACACTACTGAATCAATTTTAAGATCCTCCTGTTTGTTTTTAAAGCTCTTAATGACCTGGAGCTCCACCCCTAGATGTCTCCGTTCTTCAAACACTGGCCTCCTAGTCATCCCGCAATCGAACTACAAACTCACAGCCTCTAAACTTTGGAACAATCTCCCACTCTCTCTTAGATTAGCCCCTCCCCTAAGCTCATTTAAAACTCAACTCAAAACCTACCTTTATTCATTATTTTCTTTATTTTTATTCTTTTTATTCTTCTATTCTTTATTCTAATTTTGCCCTCCTGTCTGTTCTTTGGAGTTGACTGTCATTGTTCTTGTTGTATCTGTGTTTGGCCTCTTAACGTTTTTACTATGTTTTATTATTTTTCTTATATACTTTATTGTTTTTTGGCTTTTACCACTGTACAGCACCTTGGTCAACTTCTGTTGTTTTTAAATGTGCTCTATAAATAAACTTGACTTGATAAATCCTGGTCTCGGTTTCAAAGCCTTGTCTTGTGCTTTTTCTATCCATCCATCCACCCAGACATGCTCCCTATGACTTCTCTGTAGTATAGGTACGTCATACTGCCTGAATTTGAAAAAATGTTGCCATTGAACATACTCCAAGATACACAACTTTCGCATAATGCTCTGAATGCACACACACAGACACACACACTAACACACGGAGCAGGCAAATGGGATTACAGAGTGTGTTTGCAGGCTGTGACCGGGAGTTTGTGCGTCACTCCCGCTGAGCCAGATTAGACTGAGCTTCACCGCAACCTTACAGGTCTGTTTAGGGTAACAGACTGGCTAAAACTATAACACAGACACTGTCTATGTCTGGCTCATTCTCTCCTTATCCCACACTCTCTCAATCCTCTAATCTTGTCATCTTTGTTTTTCTGTACGCATACAAACAAAATCTGTTTCACATTTGTATTTACTGACTCAGAAAGACTGATACACATACACACACACCTGCACTCTGCCCTGTGTATCAGGGCTCCATGAAGGCGCCAGTTACAGTCCTGCTCTGCTTTCTCTCCGTCCATTGTTCTGCTGAAGAGGACCAGCATGACATGTCTTCATCTCCTGAGGGCAAACACAATGTCAGAATTAAGAGTTAGGGTACGCTGTAGGCTACTTGAGATTGTTGTAGACTGAATCACAGAGTCAGAATCATTTGGTATAGCGAATAATAGTCAGTCAGATAAGTACACAGATGGACAGATAGATGTTCCATGCACCACACGTGATTTTCATCTATAAAGAATGGAAAGCTATGAAGAGGGGAGAGAACAATGAAGGGGAGCTTTCCTCTTCATTCACATGTGCTAATCAAACAACTCTGTAATCATCACTGGAAGGGAGAGAAAAGAGAGAGTGAGAAAGCAAAGCGAGGGAAGGGAGCAGGGATGAGAGGAGGAGGCACAGGAGAGGAAGAAGAGGAGCAGAGGAAGAAGAGACAAAATGAGTAGAGGGAAAACACGAGGACAGACAGGCCAAGCGGTGAAAAAAGACGCACTTTGTCATCCGAGCGGTTGATAGATAGACGCACATCACGGCAGAGGGAAAGGTCGGGAAAAGAGGAAATGGAGGAGGGAGGAAAAGGGGGACAACAGTGAAGTGAGTCGAGGAGGAAGACGAAGAGACAGACGAGGCGAAAAAGACAGAAGGCTCCATCGCAGCAGGATGGGCCTGACTTGTTCTGTTTGTGGAGTCCCACTTGCCCCTGCTCTGCTCCAAACACCATGCATATTTAATGAGGCCCTTACAAAGCCCTGGGAAAAGAGATGCTGGGAACTCTCCCCCCGCACCACCTTCCACCACCACTCAAATTGTCACTCCTCAGTACTTTTCTCTTTCATAATTCTGAATGTCTCTTTTTTGATGACTCTTTACTTATTTTTAAAGATTGATTGTTTCCTCCAGCTCCTCTGTGTCTTCAACTCCTCTCAAAGTACTACAGGGTGTTAAGCAAGCACACAGTGCTAACCTAGCAAATCAGCATGTGGTTGCCAGTGGAGTGTTTGCTTAATTTTAGTCCTGTGCATTTCAAATAGCTTCATCTTTCCCTAAAAACAGAGTGGGGCAAAATCAACTGTGTTCTCTCAGCCATAAAGAAACAGCATGCACGTGTGCTGCCGTTCTCTTTTCCTCTCTTGTACCCACTCACATTCAAAAACAAATTGAGGCACATGCTCTTTGTGACTGTGTATGTGTGTGTCTATGTGAGACAATGTGTTTGATTTTATGAGTGTATGTATGTTTTTATTATGTGAGTGAGTGGTTGCAGTTTGCGTTTGTGTGCATGAGTGTGTGCACGTTAGTCAGAGTGCTGCGTGCATCAATAATGTATCTAGATAATGCAGCCGCTTCACTCTACCAGGAACAACTAACAGGCATACCGACGCACAGAGAAAGACAGAGAATGAAGGGGAGTGAGAGAGACAGAGAGACACACACACATGAGGCAGCAGAGAGGAAAGATGAGAAGGGGAAATGTGAGCGATACAAAAATGGAGCAGGTGAGTGTATGATGGGTAGGGAAACCTAAAGAACATTTGTATCACACCTGGGTGTCAAATATTATTTGGGATCAATCCTCAGTGAGGAGCCTACTTAGAGCGGGTGGGTGGGATTCAAGCAAGAAGCTAATTTAAGTTATTGTCAGTTACTTTCAAGTACTCTAAAAATTCTGGCAGACATTGTCATTATATTAGGATTATATGTATACTGTTGGATGATGTGGAAATCCAATTAATCTATAACCAATTATTTAAAAAGTGTGGGGATGTATCTGTTTACTTTACATGTAAAGTAATGATTGAGATTAGACTTTGAAAAAACCCATAATACAAAAATCCAGGGGAAAATCATTTGCGGTGTCAAGCATATTATAGTATATTACTCATATTGGAGTGGGGGAATCTATGCGTCTAAGGTATTGGATAAACAAAGACTTCTACGTTAGTTTATAATTATTTGCAAGTTTTATAATCTGTGAATAATCTTTATTCACTTGTCCTCCATCTTTATTTGCGGCACAAGCAGTAGCCATCAGCCAATGGCTGCACTCACAAAGGTCAGGGCAACTTGGGTCAAAGTTAAGTTGAAACATTTGGTGCAGTACATACACTGCATTTACAGTAATGGAGGAGGCACATGCAAAAGCTGATTTTCCATATCAGTACAGCTTAACACCAACACTAAAATATTTACTCTGTTTGCTCTTGACTTTCTATTACAGAAGCATTTTATGAGCTGTCCGCTGGATACAAGGAGACAAAAAATGTGGGAGAGAATCAGCTAAAAGACTTTCTAATAGCAGATTAAAGGCCCTGCACACACAGGTGTTTTCAGTTACCCTGGCTGATTAGACCTCTAGTGGAGTTGGAGCTGTGTTGGAAATGATATAATGTCACTAGACTCTATGTGCTAATAAGACTGTTAACGTTGTGAGTTGTCCTGACAGGGGCAACAAAACTAACAGGATAATGAGAGATGTCAATCAAGCACAGTCTGTACACGCCCATACTGTCCTGAGAAGAGCTCTAATCAGGCATCATAAGTGAAAACACCTGTGTGGGTGGACTATACTGTGCAGTAGGTGTGAAGGGGCTTAAAGGCTGCACTAAGGCTTTGTTCAGACTGTTTTTCAAATCAGATCTTTTAGACAGACTGTCCGCACTGTTATTTGCAAGTGATCAGAATGGATTTGTGTGTCCAGACATCACCAACTGCATGGGTTGTTGTGGTAACAATGTTTTTTGCCGTGCAGACTTTCTAAAATCAATCTGGATATGCCAAAAAACAGATATGGTCTGGCAGTCTCAACAAGGCCTAAAAAAGATTATTGTTATTGTTAATGTATCATCCGTATACTGACCACACCACTGTTATGTTTACCAACTCCACTTTTTGTGACTGCTTCAGGATATATGCTTCCCTTGGTCTAGAGAGTGAAGACATTGCCTGCTCTGGACATTTCCCCCAATGATTCCCACTTGAGAGTCAACCTTTGACAACAATCTCAATATTACTCAACACATGAACACAGGAGTCTCCTAGACAATTTAATAATATTAAAAGGTTAGCTCATGGTTGATGTTTTAAGCGTCCTTTTCAGAAATCATGTTTGGTGAGTATAGAATAATACAGTACCCACAAGCCTTATTGGCTGTTGTTAAGAAGAAGATGCCAGTAGAGCCACAAAGTCAGAATACAGTTTAGCATCTGTTTGGCTGAAACGCACCAGTCAGGAGACACATTGCACTGTGTAATAGCCAACACACAGAAACCCTTTCATTTATTTTTTCTCAGATTTCTGTTTTACTTTCTGTAACCCATAATGGCTAATACTAACTTCTGCTGCTGCCAGAAATGCAAAACGCATCACTTCATGTGCACCATTTTTCCTGGGAAAGACAAAGAAGATTTGACGGCAAATGTAAAAGTTGTATTGGATCCGTCGCTGAATATTGCTATAAAAATTAATGAGAATTAATTCTACAAAACTTGGAAATATACAGTATGAGTCCATGAATAGGTAAATTATTTTAGCCTCTTTTGCACTCCCTGCGTCTGTTGTCTGTTTATGTTCTTGGTCAATGTTTTACTTTTGATTCACAAATCGTTACGTTACATGTCTTTCATTCCATTTTTTCTCTCATATGTTCTCCTCTTGACCCAAAAGAATTACATGTTCACTCCTATAAGGACAGGTGATAGGGGACACAATCCAATTAGCAGCTCACGTTGCAGTCAGGCACAGACATACAAGCACACACACACACACACACACACACACACACACACACACACACACACACACACACACACACACAAACAATCCTTGTAACCTAATGACCTTTTCAGGTAAATGCCTATCATCGGTCGGGAAGAAGGTACTACATAAGGCCAGCACTGAGAGGCTCAGGAAGCGCTTCTACACTCAGGCCACCACAATCCTAAATCCTAAATGAGGTCACTGCTTAGGACTGCCCCCCCCCCCAATCATACACATATTTATTTACTATTCCCTTTCTATTTAAACTCTTTTTAATGCTTGATTGATTGATTTAATTGACACAGACAGTGGGTGTCTGACACCGTAAGATGTATTTGTGTGTCTCTTAAGTCACACATGCTAACAGGTGAATTACAGTACATATAATCTACATTGAAGTTATTTCACTTAAGGACAAAGTTCACAGATATTTCTCAAGAATTTTGGTTTTGTATGCGGTGCCAGACAGAATGAAGGTCTAGATGATATGTTGCCTTTCTTTCATTAGTTGATTCATATTTCATTGCAATTTATAAAGAGTGTTTAGTCTCAGGGAGCAGAAGGTTGGCTTTGATTCAGAGAACACATTTATCTTCGATCTCCACTCCATCAATATGGTAAATGGTGTTTATGGCAAATATGAAAATAGGATACGAGGTAACACTGGTGCTATCATATTCATTCATGTGTATCCAGTGTTGCAAACCCTGTTTCTATTTATTCAATTCACAAACACTTTTGTGAACTGATTAATGGCGACAGTTTAAGATCATGAATCTCCAGTTAGTTCCATCCTGTTAATGAGATATCCGTCTACTAATACTGAGAGAGACGAAGACAGGAACAGACATCATAGTATTTACCATTAGTTAGTCTTACATATCATTACGTTTTTCTCAATGTGACACAGATGCACAGCCGCTGGCTTTACAGTTTAGTAGGGTAATTAATCCACTGACATGTGGGCAATGGGCCTGGGTCTGCTAACTCATGATCATTAATAAAGGCAATGTTTTTTTACATAGGCTTTCTTAATTTGTCTTCTGCCAAATACACAGAAATATAGTTCCCATAGGTCTTTTGGCTACTTCGGCAAGTTAGCTTGCTCAAACCAAGCCTGTCAAGAACAGAGATGAGTTTGCGAGCACTGGCTAGTCCCTGTGTCCACTGGATGTGGCTGTGTGGTATTCAGATTCCACTGTTCAAATGTCCACTGAAATCGTTTCAGAAGCAGAGCGTCTTCAGTCTGTTCTTCAGAAACAACATTTCCAGTACAGTTTACAGTTGTTTTGCTGACATTCTTTGATGTTTACAGCTCATTCATGATCAATGTGGTAACAGATACTTGGTGGCTGTAACTATTTGTTCTATCTTACCTTTATTTTATATCTGTATTTCGTGAATATCATGCATTGGCAGAAGGAAATAGTAGCATTCCTTCTCTTGCTCCAAAGAGGTCAGAGAAGTGACATAAACAATAATTTCATGTCAACTGCCTATAAATGTGAGTATTTATAAATATTTGCAAGTTCAGTTCAATTTTATTCAATTCAATTTTATTTATATAGCACCAAATCATAACAGAAGTTATCTCAGGGCACTTTTCATATAGAGCGGGTCTAGAACATACTTTTTACAAGAGAGTTTTCAGAGAAGTGAGCTGGTTCAGCAAAAACAGACTCAGCATGTCAAGAAAGCAGAGTGAGAGCTATATTTGAGCTGCAAGTGAGAAACTTCATTCACACATCTGGTGGACATTGGCACAGTGGGCTGGAATGGCAGCAGATTGTCTCCATTAGGATTTAGAAATACATTATACTGTAGATACTCTGAGGATATGGAGGTGTACAGAAGGACAACTGGACAGCAACCAAATATGTTTTACCTACATGTACACCTATCTTTACACATATCTGGGGCAGAGCTAGAAGGGGGACAGGGATTTACTGAATCAGCAGGCAGGTATCAGTTTATTGTCTGTCTCCATCCAATAAGAACTGATGGTCAGCCTCTGATGGGCCTACTGCGCTAAAAGCGCTTAAAGAACTATTTCTGCTGTTGTCGGGAAACCCTTTAATCAGGAGTTTCACATTGAAGCCAAACTGGCTGAAAGTTCTGTCTATATGGCAAAGGAGATTAGAGTTGACCTAAAACCTTTTAGACCTCATTAGAGCAGTTCTTCCTAACCTCTATAGTTTCTGATTCCCCGTGGTGCCATGATAAGTCAGGGAAAGCTGAAAATGTTTTGTTGCAGAAGAATTGTATTTTTGCTCTCTGGGAAGACTCCTTTACCTCTAATTTTCTGACACCTTCACATCCTCAAATGATACTATATTCAGGTTTCAAAAGTAACCTACGAGTTTTGGGGCCAAAAGTTCCACACGTCATGTCTTTGGTTTGGAGAAATATAATAAATAAATTCAACTCTGCTTCTTATTTTGTCATTGGGTGTAAAGCTCTGAGGCTCTGACAGTGAGGAAGGAGCTGAAGGAGATTTGGTTACATCAGGGAGTAAAGCTGAACAGTGCACTTGTGTTTGAGCGTATGCTTGCCCAGTTTCATGTCAAGCACCTTTGTGCTTTTAAAAAGTGCTACGCCAATTAACTTTATTATCATTATTAATAATGCAGTGCCATAGGGCCTTACAAGTATCTCCACACATCATCTGTATGTCTGATTGTGTGCAGGCGTGTGTGTGTGAGTACTGTATGTTTGTGTGCACGCAGTTATGTACAAAGAGGTTGACAGACACACCCCGAGTTTTCACTCAGTATTAAACGACAAATACGAAGCATCAAAAATGTAGCTGAGCCTAAAAATAACATCATAAATCAGTAAAGCCTTGGAGGGCCTTCAGAACGCAGCCGGCCTCATATTCTTCTTCTTCTTCTGTTTCAATTCTGTCAGGGCTCGCTTTATAGTCATATCGCTTCATGAAACACAGATACATGTATAGGTCTACACTGTACCCACCCACGGATATGGGCACATACACTGAACATGCAGATGGAGACAAGCCAGATACCCAGCAGCAGATTGCCTCACTTATTAGCATGTCACAATAGCATCAACACAGTGTGCTGTAATTCAGGAGGCTGAAGCATGATGCAGCAAAATATCTGGAGCAACATCTTACTGTAAAAGGCATGTAGTAGTGTGTGTTTGAGTGTGTCTGTGTGCACATAATGAGTGTTTGTGTCAGCGGTTGAGCATGTCCCTGGTTGCAGTGATGCATTAGTAAAACACATTTTGATTTCACACAGACT
The DNA here is from genome assembly GCA_005408345.1 of Macquaria australasica. NCBI lineage: Eukaryota > Metazoa > Chordata > Actinopteri > Centrarchiformes > Percichthyidae > Macquaria > Macquaria australasica. Next base: position 680,587 of record SEMN01000176.1, on the reverse strand, counting down.
GTGTACTGTTAGTCTATTCATCAATTCTTTAGCAGTAGTTGAATATGGAAAATGACTGAGTCATTTGCTTTATAAGGAGCCAGGGAATGTCCCAGTCTGTTTGTATCTCAACTGACTGAATTGAAACATCTAGAACATTAGGACCACCTTCCAGCTACTGCCCAGACCTTTCTACAAAATCCAGTCTGAGTGTTACTAAGCTTAGAAAACCCTCTTATCAACCTGCCTCATCCCCTTCATGTGCACCCATCATCATATGACTTCGGTGGATTTAAACAGGTAAAGTCGTGAACGGGTGGTAACTTTCACCTGGCTCCCTCCCCTAGCTGGAGTACTTTTGGGGGAGAGAGTAGGTGTTATTTGTTCACTGACTGTAGGCTACGTTGTGCATTACAAGTAGTGGTAAGGCTTTAATGATAGCACAAGTGTAAAAATTACTTTTCTCATTTAGGGGATAAATTGGAAGGCTAAACCTGTCAAGCTTGTTTTCATTTGTCTAAACCGGATAACAATGAGCTGGTGGAATAGGCTAATACAGACGTTTGAGCATTCATTTCTGGCCCTTTCTTTTCTTTTTCTTTTTTTTTTAAACAACAAATAACAAATGTCTAGAGTTCGTCGAGCCAAAGCGCCGTCATTTGCTTTGCTAGCTTGCAGCGATGCACTGAAGGGAAAACAAATACAATTTCTATTGACAGAAATCTATTTTTGGCACTTTATGTGGTCGTTGTTTTACAGACTAGTTGGCTGTATAATAATGAGGTGTAAACACCTTACCGAGCAGCGGGTATCTCCTCTCTAATCCCCTCCTGAGCGCAGGGCGAGCCGTCCCGACCGTCCTGGATAGGGAACTACTTCGAAAAGCGCCGCAAAAAAAGCCGCACCTTCCTCAGACAGTGAGAAGTCAGTTAATCCATATCACCTGGCGTTCAAGCAGCACGAGCAGCACAGCTCGAGATCCCTGTTAGAAAGCTGTGTTTGATAAAGTCCCAGTGCAGGTGAGCGGCGAGATGCGGACGGGTGAGGCGCACGCGGCTTAAACGACAATAATCTTCTCTCTCTCTCTCTCTCTCTCTCTCTCTCTCGCTCACACACACGCGCGCGCGCGCATAAAGTTTTAATAGTGATGGCGGGGTCTCGCTTCATAAAGACAACACACACACCTCAGGCTCACTGTTGTTGACACACCTGCATCTCTCTCTCTCTCTCTCTCTCCATTTGCGGATTTGTATATGCGCGTGGTCGCGTGCGTGTGTGCGTACCAGTTCTACCGCACGAGAATACGAATATAGACCTAATGCTGATATAGCCTACAGTCAATATCCTCGCTTCAGAAATTGTGTAAGGAAAAAACACAAATATCACAGCTTACTTTACTATAGAAGGCTATATTTTTATTAAGAACTGAAATACCGTACATAGACAGACTGTTTATTGGCCTCTGTCGCCTCTTACTGGCGTCAATGGTTTACTGCCACTCTCAGCTATCCACCACAGTATGTTTAACTACAGTATAATATAGTAGAGGATGGATTACCAAAGAGGGAAACTGCACCTGAGCCCCACACATCCAAATAATAAGTTCATTATTTTTGTTTGTATTTTGTTCACATGGTGAAATAGAGTTGTGTTTCATCAAATTGCCACAAACTAACATACAGAAAACCTGGGGCAGGAAGCATTCTAGTATGAGAGTGCTGGATGGTTTCTGGGTCTCTATGCAAAATAGGAAGCTGACATCCATAGTGTGCTGTGTGCACTATACTTGATGGGAAATTGGACCCAACAGCAAATTTTTGCCACAGGCCCCCCAAACATGTTAATCCAGCCATGATTATAATCGACTGAAACTAAATTTAAAGTAGTAAACAGCAAAACAACAACAACAAATATACTGAGCTGAAAAGAAAGAAAGAACAAAAAAAATTGTAATACTAATATACATGTTCAGAAAGTACTGTAGAGAGCCTAGATATACAGGCAGACATGTTGCAGTACATTAACAGTGCATGCAAATTTTATTACTAGCTCTTTACCTGAAAAAACTCTTAGTGAAGGTTCCTGTGTACACCAACATGCACGTGTCCAGTGCTGTCTGTTATTCACTCACACTGCATTCAAATTCAACAACTGTGACTCAAATATGCAAAGACATTTATGAAGACAATGCAATGATTTTCCTTCAAACATGGTTGTATTTTCAGTGTTCTCTAGTGGTTTGGATTGTTTGCCCAAACTTAAAATTTGTTTAGATATCATAATAAATACTGATATCATTATAGAGTGTAAAAGTAGATATGTCATGATAGAGGATTTTATCCATATTGCCTGCCTGACAGTGGCTGTACAAGTGATAATTAGATGAGAATATGTGGTAGTAAATGAATGTCAAGATGGGTTATGCATGTTTTTGATGAATTTGTTATTATACGACCTCTCAGGAAAATGGAAATGTAACAGGAATCAACTGCCTTTTGTGGTCCAACTTGAAGTTAATAGTTTAGTTTACACATCTGGCCAGAAGATGTCAGTGTTATACAACTGTACTACTGCTTCCTCTCTCTCTCTTTTTGTCTCTCTCTCTGTGTCTCACTTTCATCTACACACACTGACACACATACTAGTCTCACGTGAAGCTTTAGCACTTGTCCCCCCTCCATGCTGCCTTTATTAATAATATCATAACCACACAGTCCCCTTCCAGTCAATACTCGAGCCCCTTTTCCTCTCCAGGAAGCCCACATCGCCATGCACATCTACTCTAATTTAACAGAGATTAGGAGAGGAAACCCTTTTGTTGCTCATGTTTTGACCCCCCCTGCTTGGTGGTCAGTTTGATCTCTGTCCTTGGCCGTCAGCTGGTGGACAGAACTATTTGGGGTGGGCGTGAGGGGATTTTTTGGCCTGTTGATTGCACTGAGTCATTAGGATGGCTTTTCAACTAAAGGAGGGAGACGGGCTGCAGTGGGAGTAGAGGCATCTTCTAGTATTAAATGAGGGAAAAGATATTATCCACATGGATTGATGGAAAAAAGAGGTAATAATAACAAAACAAATTCAACACTAATCTTACAACATATAAAGAGAAAATTCGACCGCAAGAGAAGGTGTGTGAAGACCAGTTTGTGCTACAGAAGAAAAGACAGAGGCAAGTGTCAATGGTCATTACGTTATGAAAACATGTTGTTTTCCTTTTGCATTTTTTCATTTTCTGCAACATTAATTGAGCACACCATCAAGACTGTAAATAAGAAATACATGTCTCCTTTTGACCAAATGTTCCAAAGTTTCAAAGGAAAGTCCAACAAACTATTGTATTGACTACAGAACTGAGCATATACACATTCTCATTGCTTCCTTTCCCTTTTCCTCTCAATATGGAGATGAAAAGATCTTTCATGTTGTTTCCTCTTGTTGCATTATTTATTGCCGTGTGGCGCTTTATTAGCTGGTTTCATCTCAGATTTTGCAGGCTGTTTTTGGAGAAGCCTTTGAAATGTGTTTCTGACTCCAAACAATCCTTTTCCCGCTTACGCTCACTTGCTCCAGTCGCCTCCTCTCTCATGATAAAAAACCCTAGATTTTCAAAGCGAATTGAGCTGCCATCTGAAGCCAAAATCCATTCAATACTGTCCTAAGGAAGGGAGATGTTGTTCTTGTTTCGTGGCTGACATGAAAGGAGAACAGAGGACCCTCTTTGTCATTAGCCTTATTAGCATCATTAGCGCAGTATGGATGAACTTCAAATGCTTGGCTTGGAGTTATTTGTATTACCATAGAAGCAACATGAGTACTATTTTATGTTCTGTGTTGGAGACTGTTACATTGCGAATGAGGTGGGTGTGTCTGAAGAAAGCTGATATATTTCAGATATAACCACTAGATGGTGGAGCTACTCCTGACTCTAAATGAGACTGACTGGAAGAGAAGAGGAGAATTGGAATTACTGGAAGATATTAGAGATTTTGAGATATTTTAAACCACATAACCTTAATTTAAAACAGGTCTGTTTCATTCCAGTATTAACAAACATTACCAAGCTATACACACCCTCTGAAATCTTTTAATACGGCTGTATGTATGTGTAACTAAGAGGGATATGTGGAAAGACACATTTTAATTGCCTTATGTACACTGACAATAAAGTAATCTTCTTCTTCTTCTTCATCATCTAAATCTGAAATGATTTGAATGGGCAATAAACACTTATGAATGGTTGTTTGATTGGTACATCTCAATTGGCCGCCACAAAACATTTGATAATGTTGTCATGTACATCATTGGTTTGGTGCAGAAGACTTGGCATCATAATGTTAGAGGTAAGCATGTGGCTTGATGAATGGGCAAAGAATGTGCATGTTTTCATCGCAACTTAACTTACAGCAGGAGGTTTCGCTGATTAGCAAGGCTTCAACCAGACAGGAGAAGCTAATGAGTGAAGTTAGCAGAAAAAAAAGGCATTACCTAGAAAGGTACCCTACCCTACATGCTCGTAGTGCAGCCCACTGGTGGTAAGTGCTATCCAGTAAAGACAGTTAAAGACAGCAAAAATATACTGTAGATTTCACAAAATAAAACATACATTTTAAAGTAAATTTTCTTTATAAACTAAGATGAAAAGGGTTCCAGTAGATGTTACTGACAAACTGTCCGTTTGTCTAATGAATAAATGGATTTGACAGTTTCCCTCATCAGGGAATGAATATATGCAGAGAAATATCTTACTGTAAATTACAGTAAGGACAGAAAAATCTCCTTTGGCTGGTTAAGTGCTTAAAGCACCAGCATGACTCTAGAATCAAAGTGGCCATCACATCGGATGAGAGATGAGATGAAGGTAAAAGAAGAAAAAGGCTAGCAGATTTTGGATAGCATGCGAGCAGTTGGTGGTAGGGGTTGAAACCTATGTAAACTTAATGGTTCAGCATTTTATTTTTTTCCTCCTTCTTCTTCTCATCGGGGTTCCTTGCATCTTTATCAGGAAGCTCCAACCACTCTGCAGTTGATGGTGGATAAGCCCAGCAGGCCTGATTTGGTTTGAACTCGTCTTTTATTCATTCCATCTCTCCCAGTACCCACACCTCCACAATGGCCCGGTTTCTCCTGGCAGGCCTTAATCTCTCTCCCTAATCGGCTGCAAACGTGAGGCTTTGCCATTCTCCACAGGGCTGCACATGGGATATGGACAAGTTTTCAGAGTGAGTGCGGAGGTACTTGGTGCAACAATGGCAGAAGTGTCGTCACTTTCAGGTTTAGAGAACTCAGTGTGCCTCCTTGCATTTAGCCTTTGAGATTTTCCCAATCTGCTGAGATGAGGAGAGGGGGCACATGCTGCTGAGGAGAAGCAGAGGTCATGCTACATCATGTCTATATGTCAGCAGATTTAATGAACCAGGAGTAACCAGCTGATCCCAGCATTCAAGACCACTTGGGTCCAGCATCAAACACACACCAGCACTTTGATTCTCTGAAGGAGTCCTAAGGTTCCCATTGCGAACCCAAGTCATAATAAACACACATAAACAGCTCTGTCTTTCATGTCAGCCTTATAAAAGAGGAATAAATAAGTACAATCCACTTCCAGTGCGGGCTTTTGTGGAGAGGAAGCAGCTGGAGATGGCACTGGGCCCTAGTATTGTTTGCCAGCAGCTCCCTAATCGGACCATGGTGCCTTGCTGGCGTCTCCTGGAGAAGTGGGCAGGACACGTCACCCACATGAAAGAGACAGTTTTGAGTCTGAAAGTGCTGCGATGGTCACTATGGGTCATGTTTCTGTCAGAGTTCTTTCTACACTGGATGAATGCCTCTTCATTTCTTGGTCATTATTCTTCATGTCAGTGATTAATCTCTTTGTTGGACTAAAAGTGATCCAATTACCTTTGATAATTTCTTCAGAGTAACAGAGAACAAACAAAACTTACTGTTAAGTGAGGATGGAAATTGTGCTCCAAGGTTTATTTTGGATTATCCCCTGTTGAAAATGTACTTCCCTGTCTTCCATAACCTCTTGTATGGGACTTGCATTAGAGGATTTCTGGACCTGAATATTGAACAATATGGTATTTCTCTCTCTCCCTTTCTCTGCTCTGAGTTGGTGTTTTCTTGCTAATTCTGTCTCTCCCTTAGATGTGGTTCAAGCTATTTACAAATCCAACTTTTGGAATGAGTGTCCAACTCCCTTTCGTCTGGGATTAGATAGAAAGAGAGAAGGATGAGGGATAGGGAGGGAGCGAGAGACGGATCATAGCACATACAGTGCTGCTGAGGACAAACTTGAAAGGATTAGGGAAAAAATACAAAATGTCTAGCAAGTAATAAAAGTGCATGTTATTTGTTGTTGGCTACAAAGTGAGATCAGTGGAGCTTCAAAGGACATCTGATTAGTGGTGTGGAGTCACCAGATATACTGTCAGGGAAAAAAAGTGGCCAAAGAGTTGTATGGAATATTTACCGATACACAGAGCATGGCTTGGGTTCCCAGCCAGCTGGCAGCAGATACTGAGAAGTAGACAGAGAAAGTGTAGAGGAGGCCAGCAATGATGACACAGCTGAAAGAAAGGGAGAGGTATGTTTAATGTTAAGTATGTAAATGCTCAGAGGGAAATAAGGTGCTCATTAGTGCAGAGGAATGACAGATGACTGCTTGGTCAAATGTTAAATCTATCACCTACTCATTGTCATCATTAATATGCAATATGTTTTGATTGAAAAAACATCTTTTTGCTTTCCCTCCTCCAGCGATTTCAGTTCAGTGTCTTGCTCAAGAACCCTTAAGGCCAGAGTATGCTTGAAACAAACCAGTTGTCCGACCACGTCTGAAGACAAAAGTGTTTATATGTGTTCTCAATGGCCACCCTTGAATGAATCGTACAAATCAGATAATGGCACACACTTTTGGACAGTCTTTCCTGGGAGGCATTAGTGTTACACTTCGTTGTACAAACGAAAAGTGTAATGTGAAGTAGTAATGTGAGAAGCATGAAAAAGGAGAGCTTGATTGAGAAGTTCAAATCCCGCAAAGTCTGCACGCCTGGCCAATCGCTGCGTGAAGTGGGCATGGTTGTTGGATTGAATGTTCTGCAAAGTTACAAAAATTGTCGGACTCAGCCCCCCCAATTCTGACATCAGAAAGGTGTGGTGGGTGGGAGTTTAGAACACTGTTTGACGATCTGACAAACAGTGTTTGAAGCATACTAATGCCTTTTACCCTCCTTTCACACCAAATGCGTAAGTGCAGCATTGCCCAGAGCAACAGAGAGTGCTTCAGTTGAGTCATAGTGGCATGCACTGCCCTGATTTTCCGCCAGAATTTGCATTTGAGTTCAACTAAATTGAACTTTGACCCCAAATATGCTGACCCCCATAAGCACATCCAATGGCATTCCAGCACTGACAGGAGAAACCAATTTTACTGTAGAGGTGCTGGTATAATCCAAGTTATGTAACTTTATTCTCCTATACTACCAGGACTTGTTTTCATTCCAGTGTCGTCTGTAGCATCCTAGTTAGCTTTGTAGGATGGGAAATGATCTATGTAATGTAACTCATCCTAGCCTCCACCACTTGCAAGCTACACGCACATGGTGAGAAAGATGGGAGTTAGGGCGGGGTTGTTTACACTGCACCCTCCTACCAGTCTATAAGGAGTGAAGCTGTACGTTACTGAAGCAGACTGAGTGAGTGGCATTAGCAGACTGATGATGTGGCTGCTGTGCATACTAGCAGGGCTCCAGTTGGACACAAAGCAGTCTACTTGTGCAGCACGGCAACACATGCTGTCCTTATGTTTAGGAGACTGTCTGTCTTCAATGCACATTGTTAGACCTTTTCTCTCTCACACGCAGACGAATGAGAGAGACAGACAAAGAGAGAGAAACCTTCATTTTCCTTTCCATCTGGTCAAGATCTAGCTGGCGTGCAGATGGATATAGTAAACCAGAGTCATGGCTGTGAGAAAAACAGTTTCGTTACCATCCAGCTTGAGCTGGAGAAGCATATGAGTACCTTGAGCACCTGATTACCTGGTTGTCACCTGAAGTCCTTCCATAGGACTTTGAACTAACTGCCACTGGTAAACATTTGCCATGCCACACAGTATCATAAATGCAACATGGGTGGCCTTAGTAACAACTGAACTCCTTTATTGTGGCAGTGTTTGGTACCATGTACTCTATGAGATCATGCCTATTTATTTTCCATGGAAAACTTAGTTGGCCTTCAGCAAAACTTCAAAATGTGTATAAGATTGTGTTACATAAGATTATTTGCATCAAAGAGTTCATTTGTTCATTTATATCTGATTTATTAACCATCTGTGTAACACCAAACAAATGTGTTTAACTTCTGTTCTGGTGAAACGAGTGGCACACTGCGCCATGTGAATACATTAGTCATCAACAGGAAGCTGATACTAATAGCTCCCAAGTTGTGGTTTGGAAGGACACATGTCGTGACAATTAACCAGGGGCTGGAGGAAGCGGGTTACTGGCAACACAATGCCCCAGGCTGGCCTGATATATGCTTGTCTGATAAACACTTTGGTCGGAGGAAAACCAAGTGTCAGCCGGATACGCTTTTGAAGTCTGTTTGTATTGTTTTTTTGCAGATAAAAGAGACAGGTGCCTTTGTTGTCGGAGGTTGGAGGAATGTGAGAAAAGAAGCTGCCATTTTGTGTCATTATATCCTCTTTCATATTGGTTCCCATTGAAAAAGGCACGTACAGTATTTACAGGAAAGGCAAAGCTCCATTACCTGCTAGTTTAATGTTACCTTGAGGTAGTGGAGGTTAAAAAGACTGCTGGCCTTTGATGAAATAGAGCAACACTTAAGCCCCAGAAACCAAGGGTCTTTGATCACTTAACCCGATCTTCTTATATTTAATAGCAAGACCCAAGGAACAAGCATGGGAACGGGCTGCAAATCCTTTGATGATCTGAACCGGGTTCACATGTGCACCTCCAGCAGAGGAAACATCACAGTGTAATAGTATAAATCATGCATCCAAAACACGCATATGCAGAATTCCACTGCAGATTTTACTCTTTTAACAATACATTTCCCCTTGTATTGAGCTATTGAATTTTTCTTAAAGCTCCATCAATCAACATTTTTATATTAACAATAGATCAAATTAGTGTAATGTGTAATGTGAAAGAGGTCACTTGTAACTTTTTATCTTATTTCAGCTCACTGTTTTGGTTTTGCGGCCGCAACTTTACTGTTTTGATTCAATCTCACCACTCTCATCAGCATCGCTTACAGGCTACTGCTTTCAGTGGAAAAGCTGTAAAAACCCACTGTAACACAAAGACAACGTTAGTGACAACGTTAGCTAGAATTTAGCAGCTAAAGAGCCAGATATTTCCCTCAGGAGTTGGTGGAGACCAAAACAGAGCTAAAAGGAGCATGAATATTGGACTTCATCAGGACTATTCATCTGGTGAACACATACATGACTCTAAATGAACGCTAATGTCGCTCCATGTATAAATAAGAAACTGTTTGCAAACATGTTTTCTATTACGATTACATGTCAGTGTTGTGTTTTTAGCATGTTGCGCTGCCCCCTAGTGGCCAAAAATCAATTAATATAGGTTTAAAGCTGTCTTACATTCTTTGTGTTGAGACAATTTCACTTATTGACACTGCAGCTGAACTTGTTCAAAATTTGAAAAATCAATTTAGTGGAGTTATTCTGTCTAGTTTCAAAATATTGAAACTTATCGCTACAAAATTCATGAAACTGCATTGGGAACAATTTTGTCTCACCACATTTGATGGAACTTTTGGCTATTTTTATGTCACATACAAGTGTAACACAATATTAGAGGCTATAACACTCCCAAAATTAATTATGAATTAGATTAATCAGAATCAATCTAATTGAAATGAAAGAAAATAGTGCAACATGACTTCTCATTTGAAAAAAATTCAGATCCTTTTAGCAGGACTTTCTTTTGCACATTAACTGCTGCCCATACAAAGGTTTGTCTCCAAAGCAAACCTGCAAAAGCAATGAGAATCTGTAGTTAATTTGATCCAAGACAGCAGTTTGTTCTGAACACATCCAAGTGTTTTAATTGCACAATGAAAAGCTGTGGAGGTGCTCAGTGAAACACCCCGTCACATTCGTACTACAGTATTTTATATCTATCATTAAATCATTTCTGTGAGTAATGGCTCGAAAGTGGACTGTCTCTTCAGGCGTGTGCCAAAATTGCCAGATGGCCAGTCTGGGTCTGGCTGCAGCTCTGCATTTTTTCTCCTAATATATGTTACATCTGATTCACTGACACTGACCTACATGGCAGTGGGAGGAATCCATGATAGATGAACCTTTTTTTCTTCATCCAAAAACAGAGAAAAAACAATCTGTGGCCAAGTTTCATGATGATGACAGTTTGTCTTTTATTTGAGCAGAAAAAAACAACCCGCTGTTTAAAGTGGCCTTTGATGTAACTCTTTTCTGACTTGTACCATTAAATTTAACACTGAGTACAACTTGGCATAAAACTCCTTTCTTTTTCTCTCTTTTTCCTGTTAGCTCTGTGCTGTGTTCAGTTTGATAAACTTCCATCAAAGGGCATATGCTGATCCATCAGACATCTTATATAATCTACGCTGCTTGTCATTACTGTAATTTACTTCTACTGGAGAGATCAGCTCCTACTCGCAGTCTTTATTATTCCATTGGAGTTAAATGGGCTCCTAAGTGTCATGGATGGCTGTTTGGGTGGGTACTAAAGATGAAAAGGTTTGCCTTGAGCAAAGAGAGGCAGACAGAGTCTTCTACCCCAGATCTTTGTATGAAACAGGCTTTGCCCTCTCACAGTTTTTGTTTCTTCTTCTTTTACCACAGAGCCGACTTCTAACGGCTGCAGTTGCACAACCAGCACTTTATTTTCATCTCATTCTAAACACTACGTGTCATACATGTACCGAAGCTTCAACCCACATATCAGTTTCCAGCAGCCAGAGTACTCAGCCTCTCTTATAAGATATATACTTGCTGCAAGTGTTTTTATAGCACACTCATACTTTTATTAAAGATTATCTTTACAGGTGTCTGAAGTTTTCACGCTCAAAAGAAAAACCTTCAATAGTTAGCAAGAAAATTAATTAGTCAAACAAGTACTGTAAACCATGAATATATGTCACAGTTATAGTTTGTTCCAATATAAATTCAAAGGGGCTACAATCAATATTTTTATATTAACAATAGATCAAATGATGACGTCTAATGTGAAATGGTTTGCTTGTAGTGAAAGACCCACAGAGAATTATCACCTGACTCCACAGTTTCCCTCAGCTTTACCGAACTTTTCAACGTCTTTCAGCTCATTGTTTTGGTTTTCTGGCCCACAACTTTGCTGTTTTGGTTTACTCTCATAGCGACATTTTTGGCCACATACAGACAGCTGTTTTTAACAAAAAAATGCTTTGATAAATGAACCTATTTGATTTATTTCTTGATATTTGCAGCAACAGTTTCAACAAAGTATAATATCAAGCTGAGGTTAATTTTGGGAACAAAACACAGAATTTCAGAAATTGTAAACTCTTTATCACTTTGTATTTTAAGGCAAGTCACAGCACAGTGTGGTGTGGTTTTGCGAATAGTCTCCATGCTGAACTGGGCACTCTTACAAAGTGCCATTGTGGGATCTTTAAAGAGTTGCCCAACATTAAAGCGGAGGTAGTGGTAGCAGGTGGTGTGCTGGAGGAAGAGGATCTCCCTGTGGTCTCATTCAGGCCTGAGAGAGAGGACTGGAACAGGTGGTCAACCCCTTTAATGTTCCTAGGCTTTTCATCTGAGCACGTGGCTCTAAAACAGGGCACACTGTACACTGACCAAGAACTCTTTTCTGGCAGCCCTGTGATATAGTTTCTGCTGCTGTTGCTGGCCGTTTCATGTGGTTCCGCCCCGCTTATGTCTGCAGCATGGCTACTTAATCCACCAGTGACATGTGTATTGCTTTCGGTGTTCTTGACACGTAATGTTGTTCAAGCTTTGAGAAAGTCTTTGTCACCTGTCCATGACAACTGACAGCTGACTTATAACAATTTATGTGTCTACTTGTTCTCAGGTTATTCTTGGACAGGCCTAATGTTATTAGGAAAGATGAAAGAAATGTTCATATAATCCCGGATATCACAAACTATTCCAACAAGAACACAAAAGTAAAACTCTGACAGTTAAGATGCTTCCTGAGTAGCCACAGTTTGGACATGTTTGGATTTTTGATTTATGATACTCTTCCGTGCTACTTGAGAGTGACCACAGCCAAGTCAGAGTTGGGAGCCATTAAGTCAATGCGTAAAAACAGCCATTGGCTCACAAATGTGAGTTGTCCTGTGTTGTGGAAACAAGCAGGTGCATTATGGGGGCCTTAAAACACAACGGTATCACTTTGCATAGGGGCTGCCCCTTGTTACTGTTTCTGCTTGATGGATTGCATCATTATCCTAACATTGTTTTTCTGTTAACAGGAAGAACTGTCAATATGACCGTCTCAAGTTTCATGTTCCCAGGTCCAGAGTGCCACAAAGAGAAAGAAGAATTTTGTTTTGGTCGGGAGCTGTTGAGGCTCATTTGTAATGGGCCTACTGGTTTGTTTGCTGTTGGCAGGGTCCAGCCAACATGAATTTGACAATAGTGGCAGGTTCCCAACAGCAGATGGATCATTTCCATTCAAATGCTTAAGGCTCACATGAAGTTTCACCAATGTAATGTTTAAGCACACAGTATATCAAAACATTCTTCAGATAGACCCTTAGGGCTCCAACTAACAATCATTTTCATTATTGATTATTGTCTTGATTAATCGATTAAGCGTTTTAGCTATAAAATGTCAGAAAATAGTGAAAAATACCCATCACAATTTCCTTGAGCCCAAGGTGACATCTTGAAATTGTTTGTTTTGAATGACTAACAGTCCCAAACCCTAAAAAACTCAGTTGACTATCAAATAAAAGAAAGAAAGTTTGCAAATTTTTACATTTTAGATGCTGGAACCTGAGAAAGTTTGGCATTTTTGTACTTTAAACAATTTACAAATTAGACCATTATCAAAATAGTTTCTAATTAATTTTATGTGGATTGACTAAGTGCCAGTGTCAGCAAATAGATACAATGCAAATCTTCTCTATCATTAAATGCATGTTAACGTAATGCTGAGTGATTTGTTTTTACTGTATACCTGTAAATGCAGGCCACAGTGGTTCTAGAAGTGCTATACTTTGATTACAAATTGGGCCTTCAAATAACTTGAACTGGCATTTCAAATCATCCTTGTTTTTTCTGCTATAACTACTAGTGGTTGATCAAAACATCAATAATACCACCAAAACCTTTTTCTTTCAAGAGTAAGTGGCGTTCTTGACATCATTAGTACAACAGAAGCACTTGCATCAACCCCAAATTGTACCTAATCATGTGAACATCAGGCAGATTAAAGGGGCACTACACTGATTTAGTACTGTAATTGCATAAAGGAGGGGGATTTGCAAAAGGATGGACAAAACTGGTACATCAGAGGTTAGAATATCCAGAATTATTGTACCAATATATGGGTCAAGCTTAAAAAAATACTGGATCCTACATTTCCCATAATGCAACTTAATAGACCCTTCCTGCCTGGTAAATATCCATGTCTTTAAAACTCAACACCCCCAGTTTGTAATGCAGGCTTTGTTTTATGAATTTGTCGTCTCTAAACTCAAAGTGCAAAAACCCTGATGGCATCACTATGACATCTTCAGGGTTATTTCCTCAGACTTGACAAAGCTCATCCAGAGCTACACAAAACATCACATCCTGAGTGGCACTCCTCATGATGAGTAAACTGTAAGTGAAAACATTAAAGTAGCAAAGTTTTGCATTTTTACAGCTAATTATTTCAGCGCCAGACATCAGTTTAGAAGCCTCTGTAGCCCCTTAGCTTGGCGACAGGAAGAAAACACACAATTCAAACTCATGAATCGGTGACTGTATCTCCGATTCCAACTTCCCCCTTGTTTTCCATATCCTTCACACAAGGAAAGTGCTCTGGCTTTTTCATTAGTGCCTGTTTGTTCATCCTTGGTAATGATCTCATAAGGGGCTTTTTAGTAGAACATGGTGCTCTGTGATTGAATGGTTTTATGTGGAGTCAAAGCACTCAGGTTTGCACAGCGGGGTGCCACTTCAGATCACTCAGCGCAAATCCCTGTGGAGCTCTTGGGGAAAAAACCATCGATTGCTGCTCAGCCTCCCTCTCCTTTTTTCCCTCTTCTACCCCCAATTTTTTCCCTCTTGCAAAATAATCCACTTTAACCGTCCCACTCCATTTCCTCTCTCCCTTCCCCTGAAACTAGTGATTAAGCGCTTAACCAGTTATACACAAAGAGGGATGTGTTTGAAATGCAAACAAATCAACACCTAGGACTTTTGAGGTTATGTTTTATGAGTTGTTGTGGCAGTATTTCGTTCCAATGTACTTCATCAGTATGTAAATGTAAGGGATTGTAGGCAGTGATAATTGTATCTTTCCATGTGTAGCACTATTTTAACAATTCAACAATTTAATGATATTATCCATAAAGCCTGTTATAGATTATCAGCTAAAAATAGGATGAATATTTTGGTCAGTTTTAAGAGCTCATGGATGTGTGTCATTTCAACCTGTGGGATGAATTAAAGTCATGTGTATCGTAATATTTGAAAGTATTGCTTACAGCAGGTATTCCTAAATAATATTAATTAAATAATTTGCTTCACTCATTACATATAATATTCTGGAGTCTTATTGTCAGCTAAGCTTAAAGTGGCAATCATGGATGTATTATAAGAACTGGATACCGGACCCAAAGATGGCGCCCATTCAGTTCGATGAGAATTGCTCGCCTGGCGCATACGCCGAAAAAGTTTCTAGCTTCCAGGTTTACTTCCTGGTTATGCGGCTCACTGAATATGTGCAGTAGTGTTTCCCTCCGCTGGCCCCGCCCACAAGTTCCTGCTCTGCCCATAGACTTTACATTGTGATGATGTCACAGATTTTTAAATCGCTTTTCTCGGTTCAGGGAAAGTTTTACAAATATAAAACCTCCATGGTTCAAAAATGCATACTAGAAAGAGTCATAATGGACCTTGTTTGCAGTTGGAGGTGTCCTGTCAACAGGTTTACACACGTCTCTTTTACAATGGTGGCCTATGGGGAAAATGCTTTTTGGGCGGCAGGAAAATTTTTCACTGCAATACCGCGAGTGGCCACTGGAAAAAATTGGAAGCAAGGCTGAGCGGCGGCGCCATATCCAGTTCTTATTATACATCCATGGTTGCAATAGACAACTTTTCAGCATTTACCCCCTCTAGTGTTTCCAAATGGTATTACTGGTGGCGATGCTGTTGCAAAGTCAAGCAGATCGCTTTCAGTTTCAGAGCCTAGCAACAACACAGGAAACATTGCATTTGTTTCCAATTTTCCGTGAAGAAAAGATCAACACCACTTTGGAAATAAAAGAGAAGAAAGAAGCATGTTCACAGAGGAGGTAAAGTGAAATTGTCATAATTTTATATTGAGTAATAACATAGTTTGAATGTACATGACTACAACAGGTTGGTGTAGATGTGGAGGGGGGAGTAGAAGAAAACACTGTCGTCTAGTGCTGCTCATGGTGGGAATCGTTGGGTCTGTAAATAATAATATAAAGAGTAACGTTACGGTCTAGACCTGCTCTATAGTGCACTGAGATAACTTCTGTTATGATTTGGTGCTGTATAAATAAAATTGAATTGAATTGGTTTGTTTTCTGGCTGCTAGCAGTAGCATTTTGGACAGTAGCCAGGCTTGTCCAAGGCAAGAAATGACCATAAGAATCACCGATCTCAGTGCTGCTGGTAGAGGCAGAGTAAAACACCCGGGAATCGGTTTGGAACCCTCTCAAGTCCCGCAGCTCTCTCCATCCTAATTTTCTTTTATCACTCTCGCTCTTCACAGTTACTCTGGTTGTTTCACCGTCCGCCATTTCCGCTAGCTGGGGATAGCTACCAATAGCTACCGGAAAATAAAAGCCAGTGTAACAGGCCTGGCTACACTGGGCATGTAAACAGATTTTGAACCTGTAAAACAGGAGAAATAATGAAGCAGAGGAAACTTGCTGCCGTTCGTCTGGTCGGTCTTGCCAGAATGACAAGATTACGACAGCTACGTCATCAAAACAGCTCCGTTACGGCAAGCACGCTCCTGCCCTCTGCTGTCCTCTGCTGTTTGTAGCAGTATACATGTCTTTCAACATAAAAGCCTCTGAGGACCAAGTCAACTCACTATTAACTTAAAATAAACAGCATCATTTATACAAAGTAAACAATTACATTCGGTTACATCACAAAATGTGACATACTCTGTATGGGTCACACCAGTGCAATGGTTGACCCCAAGCCCCCAGAAAGTGCGCCAGGCTGTGAAGCCAATTTGACATAGTGGCCAAACCGTGTAACTTCTGGGTCACACTGGCACACTGTCCCCAAGAGACTTTTTCCCATAGACTTACACTGTGTAAGAGACATCTGTAAATCAGTGGATACTTTTTTTGAGATACAACAACTAGCCAGTACGAACACTTAAATAGCCCCTATTTAAATCATTATGTCCTAAAAGTTGTAAAATGCATAAATAGCCGAATCCAGAGTTATAGAGTCACTGCCATTCATGTGAGTGAGCCTGAGACGGAGCGGTTGGGAGGCGGGCTTAAAGGAAATGCTTGCTCTATGGGCCGCACAATGCGGAAGCTATGTGGAAGATCCGGGTAATTTTATACCCAGGAAGTCAAACCTTTTGACTTCATGCGCCACTGTGCAGCTTTCATAGGAATGAACGGGGCCCCGCCTCCGACACTGTATCCAGTTCTCTTTATACATCCACGGTTGACCCACTTCCGTTGTGCCGTAAATAGAGCCTTCTTTTTCCCCGGCATATCGTACCCAGGGGCAGACAGAATTGCACAGTGAAAGCGAGGCTTATAGGAAACCAGTCTAAACGCCAATGGTGTCATTATTTTATAGCCATTACATTGTGCAATTAATCATTTACTTCATAATGATAAGTTAAAGAAAGAAAGTTGTCTATTGTCACTTTAATTATTTGATAAATCACACTGTGATGATCAGAAAGACTGGATATACAAATGCAAACTGTTAAACTTCCATTTGTGGATTTTTTGGCCACTTGGGGGCAGTGCACCATTACCTCTGTCATATTATCCCCTTATAAAGCTGATATGACTAACATGTTAGCAAAACAGTTGGTTACTTACACATCCATCAAACACAGAGCAACATTAGCATTCATTTGGAGTTGTGTTTGTGGTCACATGGTGAATGTAAGTCCAATAATCCCTCTCCTTTTAGCTCTGTTTTTGGTCTTCACCAACTCCTAAAGGAAATATCTGACTCTATAGCTGCTAAATGCTAATGCTAGTTGCTAACTTTCTCAGTCTGCCGTTTAGTGCTGGGCAGGTAGTGTACAGTGGGTTTACTAGAACTTTTTGCTGAAAACAGCTGCCTGCTGCTGCTGGAAATGACAATTACTTCCTAGATTGCTTGCACACACATATGCACAGAAATGACAGCTAATCTTTTCAACTTCTAAGACAAAGGAAACACCAGACAAATTCCGTTGAAGCAGCTGAGGTACTCTTAGCAGGTTAGAAATGTGTTACTGACACCGACATGTATAGAAGAGGAAATCTAAGTTTTAGATATGTTGAGCTGTGGGAGGAGGCTATACTTCCATAGTCTAAAACTGCAGCTAACACCTCAGCAAATAGAACAAACTTGCTAATCCCAGATCTAAAAACTGAAGGAAGAAAGACCTTTCTTAGAGAGGGTGGTGTTTTGGAAATAAACCAACAGATCTGTGCATCTGTTGACATGTCTTATTAACCCCCCCTCCTACACACTCACTCACACACACACACACACACACACACACACACACACACACACACACACACACACACACACAAGGTTTAGATAGTATCTTCATTGGTCTATCAGAGTGCCATCTGCATGGCTCAGCCTGAGCCTGTGACATCACTTCCTCTCACACATGCAGGCGCTTGTGGGAAATTGTACCACCATGACATCATGTAATGGTTCCAGCATGTGGTGAGACGAGTTGTATCCAACCGCCCGTGGATGCAGGAATGTAAGCTCAACTTTACAGCAAAGTCAGTTTCTCTGTCCACCTTAACCACTGTGGCCTCGTTCCTGATTGAGCTCCCATTCATCTGGACTTAAATTTCATGTTTTGAGCAGACCTTGCCTTGATATTAAGCCTTTCCAGCCTACTTAAGTAACAACAGGCCACAGGGAGATAAGAGTTCACTTCCACCTTAACTTTTAAGGTGAAACTGCACATTAATCCCCTTTTTAATGATGTCACGATGACCTCCACTCATGCACTCTCTGCTGTTATTATCATATTGCTCAAAGTCTAAATCCAATAACTCAATATGACTCCTTAAAGTCTTTCATCCTGCCTTAGGATCTTCACACATCTTGTATCCATCATCTGTCCCTCCCACACATGGTACACTCCTCCTCTGTTCTCACGTTAATCTGCTCGTTCCTCCCTCACTCATTTCCACTCTCCTACAGCCATTTGCTCATGTCAGATTCCCCCCTCTCCTTTCTTCATGGTACACCAGGAACCATTGAGAACAGCCAGTTGTGTGCGCTAGCTGCATTTGTCTTGGCACTGGCTCAGGGTTCTAATATTGCCACTTTAGATTAGGTGTACTAGATGACTGCGGAAGGGGGGGGGTTCCTTCTCATGAGGCTGCAGTAAAAGATCAGAAGATTTGGGAGGAGATGTCCACTAATCCATCTACTTATGATTCTTGCCGTTTTGTTACACTAACTTAAACCACCAGTCACGGAAAATTACTTGTGAAAGCTATTTACTGTACACGACACATTTTTGGTAGCATCTGTGGATAAAAACATTTTCACATGCAGGCAGTTGACTCGCTCTCAAAATCATGAAATAAGAGAAAAACGAATGATAATGCAGGAACTGTTCCAAAGCTTCCCAACTTTTTGGCCAAGTTGAACTGTTTATGGGCTGAACTCTCTCCTCTTGTAGTTGACTCACACGCATGCTGTCAAAGAGGGTAATAGTTCTGCCACTCGTAATGAACTTCAGAGAAAGCAACCCCAAATATGTAAGCCGGTGTTTGTGTATGTGTGGGTGTGTGTAAGCTGCTGTGCAAATGGGGTGGCCTTTGATGTAGCGCTGCTCGGATCCTCTAGTAGTTAGCCGTTCCCAGGCTGTCTGAGCCTGTCCTTTTCTTTTTCAAGGGCAGGACACAGAGAGAGATAGAGACAGGAAAATGAGAGAGAAAGGCAGGCTTTCTCAGCTTTACTGTCTTTGGTTGATGCTGTGAAAAGAAAACAAGCTAAAGAGGGCAATTTTGCCTAAATACCTCTATAATTGCTTCTGTGTGTGTGTGTGTGTGTGTGTGTGTGTGTGCATGTGTGTGTGTGTGTGTGTGTGCATGCGTGCGTGTGCGTGCGTGTGTGTGTGTGTTTGTGTTGTGGTGCATAAATTGTGACGGTGCATTTCTACATTCATGCATATGTGTAAATCATATCTAATGACAATGTAACCAGCTAAACATTTGTGAAAGCAACTTGCAACATCACATTTAGATACATACAAGATCGCAGGACGTTTCAGTGTCTTGCATTTCCATTTGGTAGTTTTCATGTTAAATGTTGTGGATGACTAATACAGCAGCTGTTTTAGTCAATAATATCCAATATCCAAATTATAATCAGTCTAATAGGGTCGGGCAGGGTCCTGTTGTATTGCCACAGGTCTTGGGTCTACAGCATGTATATAATAGTCTAGTGGATCAGAGCAGACTAGCTTTCAGTTCTGATAAGAATTAATAAGAAACATGTGGTTTTTGGCATGTGAACAGTGAAGTGCAGAGAACAAGTATTCTTACTATTTTTGACCACAGCTGCTGGTTAACTGGTGGCGAATCACGTTGTCGTCGGTGTTCTGTGGTCTCTCTCTATTAGGATCTGCTCAGGTCTGCTCGCTGCATTGGCCGCGGGTCCGAAACTTTGGACTCGTGAAGACCTCTAAGTCAATATTACTGATATGTTTTACTTATTGGATGGACTTGGATGTAATGCTTTAATAGAGCATGAGAAGCTCTTTTAATTGCCTCTGTGTATGGAAAAAATAAATAAACTTGCCTCGCCTTGAACAGAAATAATGTAAGTCACAACACTGCCACCAATAAATCTTGGTCAGTAACTATACCTCCTTGAGTCTGTGTCCCAAAAGGAGTCCTGTTTTTCTTGTAAAATAAAGCAGAGCCGTGAGTCTTACTGACCTACTGATGTTATTCTAATAATGTGATACTGTTTTGTTAGCTGGCACAGACACGTGCATGGATGTAGACAATCTGTGATGTCACCCATATTTATTTAAAGAGGCAGAAGTTAAGATTTGGATTCACCAATCCAAATGGAGAGAAATCGTGGTGATTACTGGAGCCAGAAAATCCAAATTAGGGCAAAGAGAGTGGAGGCATGTAAGGGCCGCCGGGTTATGCTAGAAAAGAACTAGTTCGTACATTGTCTGACCACGTCTGATGACAAAAATGTTTATAGTTGTTCAGGATGGCCACATTCAAAGGAGAAGTGAAAAGCCGGCTGTCATAAAGAGTGGTGATGTGGGCATAATGATGCACATTTTCAGACAGTCTCTCCTGGATGACATTCATGGTGTTGCACTCGGTTGATCACATGAAAAGTACGGAAATAGTTGGTGTGTCAAGAATGAAAAAACAGCTGGCCAATCACGATATGAAGCGGGCGTGAATGTCGGATTGTCGGTTTTGGAAAGTTACAGAAATTGTAGAAGACAGCCCCTCAGTGTTGGAAAGGTGTGGGGGGAGGGCAGTCCTGATGCAGTGTACTGCAACTTTACAAGTAGCAACAGCCACAGCAGTATATTTCACAGTATAGGCTGTAAAGCTGCCCCTCTATCCATCAATAGTTCACACACTCCCTCATTTTCTTTGGAATATTTTAATCATGGTGCTTTGAATCAAGAAGGTTTTGTGCAAAGCTAAGAAAACATTGTAGATTTATGTGTACTTTGTCATATTAATAATTCTACTCCACTTTATAGTATGGATGAATTAATTAAAGTGGATACCGTGTTCCCCATTCATTTTTTCAAGTTCGAGTTCTTTGCTGGACACACATGCTGAAGAAGTTCTTCAGGCTTCCTCAGTTGTCTGTGTTTGTTCCACAGAGCAAGTGCATTAGAGTTCTCCTCTGGCTGAACCTGCTGACTCCCCACACACATGGATGGTATGAAAATAATTTACTAATACAGCACTTTGAGGCTTTTTCGTTTTTGTTGGACCTAATGGCTTAAATTGTGACAATATAAAGAGTCAATCATTTGTATATGAAAAAGGTATTTTTGGGCCTGTGGAAGTCTCTTGGCCTGCAATTCTGGCTGTGGCCACTACTCCAAAATAACAGCCCAGTGCTGATCCTGGGGGCTTGCTTTATAGTCCTGTATAAATCACTTCCTTTGAGGTCAAAGGCCACATATTTTTTCCTCCTCACACCTTTCCTGCTGTCTCTCTAAAACAGCGCCTTTGGAAACATCCGAGGTGCTCCTCCTGTGTCTGAGATGTGCTTTTAACATACCAGATGAAGCTCGTTTTACTGTGTGTGTATGTGTGTGTGTGACTGAAGCAACCTGCAGGTGGAGGAACATCCAGTAACCTACGGTATCTCCAGCCTTCAAAAACCCCTTTATGTTCCACCGCCAGATGTGGAGAGAAGCAGCGAGAAATTGTGGCAAAGAGCCAGAAGGAATTGTGTCAGAAAGCAGCTTGAACAGGTCATTGTGCGTTTTCACTCGCTTTTCCTTTCTGTCTGTCTCGCAATAATTTTACTATTGCTGAAATTTTCAGAACCATCAGTGCACTTCTTGCATGTGAAGAGGTGGACTGATTGACATGAGAAGGACCATCACCAGCCAAGTCACGTAGTTGCCAAAGATCCTTCTATCCCTATCCAAGAGATTAATACCATAATTCACATCTATATTTTCTGTTTTGCCACAGTTAAAACTTAACACCTGATCTTCTGATGGTCCCAGCCTGCAGTAAAATATACTGTGACCCTACACACATCCTCAGAAAAGAGAGGCTCTGACTGAATTCGCCCTCTAGGGGTGGACAGCTGGAACAACAGCAGCTGTCACTACAGAGAAAGGCAGTGAGCATATTCACAACATTCAAGATCTCCGTTTTCTTTTTCACCCTTATGCTCTTGGTTTGGGATTTCAACAAAATCATCTCAGATCTCATCTTATCTTAGAGGCAACACAACTCGGAGATAAAAAGAACATTTATACAGCAGAAGGGCAAAGATTCGTGCCCACACTCCACCATCGAGTTTAGTCAAAGGCATGATAGAGAGATCCAGCCTCACAAGGGCAACACATTAAGTCTAAACGAAGGTGTTAGTTCAGCCTGAATGCTTCTGTCTATCAGTCGTTTACATTTCAAAGCTTGTAATTTTAAAGGTATGAAATGCTTCCTCCAAAGCTTTTCTGCCTGAAGGATGAAGCTCTCAGG
Organism: Macquaria australasica; assembly: GCA_005408345.1. Lineage (NCBI taxonomy): Eukaryota > Metazoa > Chordata > Actinopteri > Centrarchiformes > Percichthyidae > Macquaria > Macquaria australasica. The sequence goes on along the minus strand of SEMN01000176.1, from coordinate 657,925 downwards.
AAGAGGGTTCCCTCAGGGATCCTCTATATCTGCTATCTCACACATACCACAACACACACACACACACACACACACACACACACACACACACACACACACACACACACACACACACACACACACACACCTTCAAAAACATGCTTGTATTGATGCACACACACATACACACCTCACTCATCTTTGTATTCAACATCTGCTAAACTATACTCTTCACCCCTCCACCTGACCATGAGTAATCTTCCCTCTATTGATCCCCCATTAAGACTCCACAACTTTCCCCAGAACAGATGTCAGACGAGCATCACACAGATTGATGTTTTTAATAAAAATGCAATAAGGAGAAAGATGAGGAGGAGGAGGAGGAAGATAGGACACTCTTCTCATGGAAGAGAAACCTGGAGGTAGGTGTGTTAGTGCGTGCGTGTGTGTGTTTGTGTCTTACTTGGCAGCCCTTTTCACAAGTTTCGCCTCTACTGATGTGGTTGGCGAGAAACTTTTTTTAAAAGCACATTTGAAGAATCTCAGATGTTACAAGACGAAACACCCACATGTGTTTGTGTGTGTGCGTGCATGCGTGCCAGTGAGTGAGCTCAGATTGACTTGACTCTTTCACTTCAATCGCATCTTTGTAGGTCTGCTTGTGGATCCTATAAGCAAAGCACAGGGGGAGAGGTTGCATAGCAGAGCTTCAATGGTTTCTTTGGCTGAATCATAAGGGATCTATAGCACCAGCAACCTGACTGGCAGGCAGATGGGTAAGGATGAAATGATAAAATATCAGATAAGAATCTGTCAAAATTCAAAAATGCACCGGTCAATAATCCATATTTTTACCCAAGCACCTGAACAAGCACTCTGAGTTTGAGTCTGAGAGGCAGACAGGAAGAGAAAGAACAAAGAGAGATCAACAGAGTGTAAGAAAGTGAGGGAGGAGATACTGACTTGATAGAACAGCAGACGGACAGAGATAGATAGAATAGTGTTTTGGAAGCTACATTGAGCAAAAGGACACTCATTACTCTCTAAAAGGTTATAAATCTAACACACACACACATACACACACACACACACACAATGGTGAAACTCCCAACTCTCCAAACCTATCACAAACTTGAAAACGCTGCCTGCACGAGCCCAGCTCCTCTCTCCTCCTCCATTGCTGATGTATTTACCCGGCTGACAAATACATGTGTCGGCCCATCGATGAATTGAAATAGATGTGTGTATGAATAATAAATCTATGGCAGCTGTACATTTTTAATTGATTCTTCCCAAGTACAAACAGCATGGAGATTGTGAGGCTTCACATGCTCCCTCTGGAAGCCGGTTTGATTTTCTTTTATCCACTAATGTATTTATTACTATTGAAGCTGGAATGAAACAGGGTGGGAAAAGGGAAGTGATGAATATTTGACAAGGAGAGTTTGTGACGTGCAGTATGTCAGTGAGGTTTCCCAACAGTCAGATTTATCCTGCCAAGCTTGTTTCAATCATCTTTTCAGGAGCTGTTCTGTTACCTCTGCCTTGGTAAAAAAAATTGATTTGCATTTATGTTTTATGATTGCTGGTCATTTGAGAGGCTCCATCAAGTAGATAAATAATATTTGATAACTATGGAGTCATAATATCACCATCACCACCATTCATTTTCTTCTTTCCTATTATTTTTCCCCTACACAGACCAACCCATATCTTGTATCACACTCCTGTTCATCAAACCCTAATCTATGAAAGCTGAATCAATAAAGCCCAAGCAACTATTTGTTGTTGTTATGATGACTGGACACAAACTGTAATAAAATCCAGAAATAAAACTGAGCTAGATGTTATTCTAAAATTGCTACATAATATTTAATAGCTCAAAAATATACAGTCTCTATTGAGACTTGGTTTGAAAGTACTATAAAAATCAATCTTTCTCATATATAACATACACATTTCATTTGAGAGATAATCATGTCATAATGCTTACGAATACGTTGTTGTCCATGCCCTAGAACAACACATAAAAGCATTATCTGATCTGACGCCCCTGCTGTCAGGACTACATCGTCATCGCCTGTGCCTTCCAGGACCGTTAAAAAAATCACTGTTGAAAAATGAATCAGTTTGGTTTAGGCACAAAAACATCTTGGTTAGGTTTAGAGAAAGGTCGTGGTTTGGGTTAGAGTTACTACTCTGTTAAGATTAGGGGAGCTTGGTCGTCATCAATCTTGGAACCCATCGGCTATTGTCTGACGATGACTTGAATGCAAATAGATTTTATAAAAGCTAATAAAAAGCTAATCTCTAGGGTTCCGAGATTGATAAAAAGCTAAATCGTCGATAGTCGATGGGTTCCGAGATTGTATTTTGGCCTCTTTTCCTCTCCACATGGACTGCTTACCTGCATGTAACCAAAGCCCACTCAAACGTGATTGGTCAATACTACTCGGACTATAAACAGAAACTTCTATAAACTTCCGATACCAAAATCTTGTCCCTTGCCTACAGATTCTGCATTCATATGCAGATATCTGTTTATAGAGATTAAGTTGTCATTAATAAACATGACTGTGGGTTGGACACGGGAAATTATCTCCCATGTTAAAGTCCAATGTTTTGTTGACCAATCCATTCACCCCAACCTCCTTAGGCCGTTTTCACATAGAATCAGGCGTTGCGGCGATTCAACGCAGGGTTGTGCGGTGGTGTGGGAGTGTCTGATACTAATCTGCAATCCCAGCTTGAAGACCGATACAAGCCAAGCCACTGCATAATTATTAACGTCTTTGTGCTCCCTCGTGGTAGGGCTGGACAGCTGATGTACAGTAATCACGGAGCCGACCAATCAGTCTTTCTTCCATCTTCTGAGTTGCTCGGTAAACAGCGGAATATTAAGGTAAACAGCTAATGCTACAGTGCTACAGGTAAACAAAGTTCTTCTTCATCTGGGCGTCTGCTAGTCTGATCGCCAGCGTGATTGGCTGCCGCAGTGTAACGTGGGGTTGCATTGAATCTGTTTCGACTGTTTCGCCGCAGGCCACTGCGTTTCTTTGCGGCCCCCCCTGTGGCCCCCACTGCTGCAGCCTGAACGTGTGACAGATATGTGTATTAGTGCTGGTCACTGTTGAATATGTCACTGTAGAATATGCAGCCAGTAATGCAAACACAGATAGGTAACACAGATCCTTGTCTGTGTGGGTTAATTATTCGTCGATCTGTTGGTAATGCCTCGGGGCTCCAGTAGGGGGATCGCGCTCCTCTCTTTCACTCAATACAAACGAGTGAAGACGAGAGCTGCACGTGTTGGTCTCTTCATCTTTCCCCCGTTACTATTTCCCCTGTTTAAGGGCATAACAAACGCAGTACCCTGGTTCAAATGAATGGGAAAATCTGTGCGCCTGATTCTATGTGAATTCTGCCTTACACAGACTGCAGCTCTATAACAACATCACCTGACTTCTTCTTTGGTCCTGTCATAATTCCTACGGCCGCTAGAGGGCTTTGTCACTTGAATGTAAACACATGTTGTTTTTGGGCACTGGCTGAGATTACTGATGCTGTCGTTCCTCTTGGGAGGACAGTCTCCTTCAAATAAGTAGAAGTGGTATATAAAGGAGCAATGGTCAGGTGAGGCTGTAATGTTCGTTACACACCAGAAAATAAAATTGCTGGATGGATGAAACAAGGAGAGATGATTTACCGATAGTGGGGCGAAACAAGGTTTATCCTAAGGGGGATACCGGCAGGGTGAACTCATGACAAACTGAATCAAAAGTTTTATCTTCTGTGAAGTGGTCATTTTAGGACCTCGAAGACTCAGCTTGTCAGGCTCAGCTCTGTGTTGACAGACTTGTTGCACTGTATGTCAGGTGAGATAAATATTAGCATGCTAATATGCTATCTTTTGCAATTTAGGATGCTAAACATTTTGCATTTAACAATCAGCATGTTAGCTTTAGCATGTTTACATGCTCACTGTAAGCCAGCAAGTTTGATTGCAAATAGATCTATATTTAAGGTGGGGTAGGCAGTATTTTTTTGGCGTCACTGGGCAAAAAGTCCATAATAACCTTTCAGCATACTGTAATTCAAGTGGTCTGAGAGAAAACTAGACTTCTGCCCCTCCTCTTGGCTCTGTTTCGAGGCTTTAGAAAATCTAGCCCATGACGAGAGACTTCACAGGTCGTTTCAGAGAGAGGGTGTTCCTATTGGCTGCTGACAAATGCAGATGCGCATGCATGTCCCTTCAGATGGTGAAAGTCTGATTCAGTAGCGGAAAATCCTGCAACTTGTGATAAATTTCCAATACCTCCTTTGCCTAAAACAGCGTATAGTACAAAACACGTGTGTGAACACACTGAGCTTTGGGCTCATTATGTTCGATGCCATGGTGCTCATATGGATGAGTGGCAAAGAGGCATCATGACAAACAGTGGGGAATAACTTTTGAGGGGGGGCAGTGGTGTGTGTGTGTGGTGTACTAGCCTCTCATCCCGCTGGTAGACGGCATTGCAGCTGCTTCTGAAGCCTGGGGCGCTCTGCCCTGGGGCCACAAAGCGCTGGAGGGGCGTCTTTGAGAGAACAAGTCGCGACGAGAGGGACCGGGGTCTTGGCGAGGCTCATGCCGTGGAGAGCGAGCCCTACAAGGAATGAGGTTTTGCAGGGTAACTGACTACTTCTGCTGCTGTTCTAAGTTGTGGGTTTGGTGGGAGGGGCTTAGCGGAGTGATACGAGGCAGCAGAGAGAAGGTATTGCATAGATTTTGCCTACTGCAGCTTTAACGTGTCTATAATCAAATTTTATATATTGAAAGGGGTCACCTGTAGTGACAAACCTACAGAGAATTATCACCTGACTCTGCAGTTCCCTACAACTCTACATAGTGTTTTAGTGTCTTTCAGTTCATTGTTTTGTTTTTTACAGCTTTGCAACTTCACTGTTTTGGTTCACTCTCACTGCTCTCAACAGCGTAATCTTAGCCAGCAGGCAGCTGTGGCCAAAAGAGCTCTAAAAACCCACTGTTCATTACCGGCTCACCACTTTGTTTGTCACCACCAGCAGACAGACACAGTTAGCGACTTGCTGAAGAACATAGTGGAGCATTTAGCAACTAAAAAGACAGATATTTGCCTCAGGAGTTGGTGAAGACCAAAAACAGAGCTAATGAAAGAGTGAATATTGGACTTATATTCATCAGGTGGACACAAACACAACTCCAAATGAATGCTAGTGTTGCTCTGTATCTGCTGGATGGGTAAATAGGCAACTGTTTGTTAACATGTGATGTTAAGTTCGCCATCAACTTAAAAGATGATGATATGTCAATGCTGTTTCTACTGCCCCCAATTGCCCAATCAGTGCAGGTTAATAATAGTGGCAAATGTCAGGATTGCTCTCACAGGGTTTTTGCTAGATTCATCATTATGCACCAAAGCAAAAATGTAAAAAGGAGAGAAATGCATTGTAGTATTAGCAAATAACAGTTTTGAGTACACAACACTGCAAGGCTTTTTACTAAAAAATCTCTCTTGCTCATACTTGGCCATCAGTATCAACTTTTATCCACTAACACCCCAGTGCTGCATATATGACTGGTTTCGGTTATAACAGTTATAAAAATCACAGATACTGTGAAACAGTTCCTAATGAATGAAACAACAACAAAAATCCCTCACTGATACTGTAGAACAACAGTGTGTTTTGTGGGTTGATTTTTCATTTAAAGTGGCCTACACATGCTAAGAGAGCAACATATTAAAACATGATGCAACACAAATGGCAGAGAGAATTTCCTCATCTGCATATTTATACAAATATGAGAGGTCACCAGGGTTAGATAGTTCTAAACATACATTTATGTCCTGCTTTTTTCACAGTCAGGTTGTTATCTAGTAGTGATTGCTCTTTCTAATATTAATGGATATAGATTCACCCACCGCATGTTTATCAGCTTCATTTATGTGCAGTTAATTGCCTCCATATTGGTGAACAGATGGTCCCCTCACTTTAGTAATTTCCTTCTGGGACTCAGTGTTAATTCCAGTCAGCTCAATATGTTTGTCCCCACACGGTGACACATCAGACTGATAACACTGCCGGGGGTCAGTCTTCACCTTCCTGTAATGATTTCAAAAAAGCCTTCCCTTCCTACCTTTACTAATTACTGTCAGTCAGCCCACTTTTAGTGCTGAATGACGAACAGCTGGTTTGTTATCTTCCAAAGGAAGATAGCAAAACCCTGCAACACTGCTGTTTATCATAACTGCTGAGACAACTGAGAAAGAGCAGAAAAGTTGTATCTTATTAGTATTTTCTGCTCTCAATGGAAGGTCATCCTCATCACAAGCCACCTGAATTGGGGCAGGGAAAGAGTGCTGAAGAGGATATTTTTAGACTTCTGACTCTTGAGTGGTATCCTCGTTAACTGGATGTCAGGAAGTGTGGTAGAAAATCCCCACACCCCTATGCTGGGTATGTTAAAGAGAATATTTGATTGCGAGTTGAGGGGCATAGTTTGTACTAATTACAACACATGTACACCATTACGGCATTTCATCCAATAATATATGGGGGAAAACAATATGTTCAGCACACAGAATGCATTTGCATAAAGTAGTAAAATAAAACCGGATGAACAACAGTGCAACACTCTCGCTGTAATGATATAATCTATTATTTCTTCTATTCATACAGACTGTAAAAGTCATACATTCCAATTGTAACCAGGGTCTATCTACTCTTGATTACAGTTTATAAAACAGCAAATACATTTCTTATATCGCTGATAGTGATAACAGCCAATAGTCTCTGCGTTGTGTTTTGTGATGTTGATGGACTAACGGCTGACAGCTACAGTAGTTAACTCCAATGCTGAGACACAAACAGCTCCGATGTCGATTCACAGATGATTTATTGCTTACAAGCACTTCGGGATCTGGGGGATACAAGCCCGGTCTCAGTAAAACTATTCAGTATAAAAGAAAATCATAAACAAAGGAAACTTACAATACTAATGAATGATTTCTGTAGCCAATCTAAATAAACATTAACTGACAAATTATAGAACCAATGGTCCAAGACTTCTTAAAAATTACACATTACACAAAGACACTACCGATACAGATAAATTAGTACACATAGATAATTACTCTGGATGTCAATTTAGTTACCGTCTCTCTCTCTGATAGGCTATACATTAATATTTACAGGTTTTCATTTAACGGTCAACCACTCACCTGGGGGATACAAGCCCGGTCTGACTTGTTCCCCCGGTGATGGACTTTATAACTGCATTGTTACCATGGATACTGTGTAGCTTAGTAATAAATATGAAATATAAAATAATCATCATAAAAATACGAAAATAACACAAATATGTACAACTATCAAATAAAGGTAACATTACTGACAAAATTAAATTCTATATTACAAGATTTTGCTATTAGACAAAGTAACAATTTAAACCTCAAATTATGTATTTAATGTAACATGCAAGAAGCATATGTTACACAATGAGAAAAAAAGAGACTTTTTCATCACTGACACAATGAATTATTCTGTAATGTAATGTAAAAAATAAAAAATAAAGCCAGCGTGGGTCATTTCACCCAAATTACAAAAAAACGTTTTCCCATTTAGCCCCATTTAGTTTTTGTTTTGTTTATCTCTGTCCCGAGGTCTGTGGAGAGTAACTGGGACATTGTTTGTGGAAGAGTTTTATTTTTTGATGCATTGAACACTACCAACAAAGTTCCATCTCCATTGAATTGGAGTGGCGGCCAGTCTCAGTGGTGGACATCTTAAAACCACTTCAAATAAAACCAAAACTAGAAAACAGAGGCACCAGGGGCAATAATGAGCTGTGGGCCCCTACTGATCCCCCGACTCGCTATGCATATGTATGTATCTGTTAGTGATTAACTTGTGATAAGTTTATTAAGCCGAAATTATTTAAGGATATGTGTCATTTAAAGTTATAATCAGTTCAGTACTGGTTGATTTGGTGACACCTGTGGTTACTGATGGTAACGCTAAGAACATTTTAATAATACAAGTTCCAGAGTTCTGTTCGAAATTACACACTTATCAATCACTAGGTACAGGAAACATGCAGCTACTCTGTCAGAAATACAACAGAATAAGACGAGCTACTCACGTATCTGTTCACATCACAAATTCTGTGATCGCAATGCAAATATGTTTAGCTGTTCTGCTCTTCCACATTCTCATATGTCATTACGTGACATGCGCAAAAAATAGAATGCAATGTGGCCCTTCTCTTCTGAATTTCTTCCATTATGTGAATGCATTGTTTCTGATGATTCCCTTGTGTATGTGCACATCATTTGAATACAATGCAGGAACGGTGGACTCTACCACTGACAATGCAAACTACTATATAGAGAGGTAACTAATAAGTGTAAATACATTTAATAAATGCCAGCCATAAATAGTATCAAAAATTGTCTTTCATATGATAAAAATCTTAAGGATCATAACTTTAAGCAGAAGATAAACTGAAAGGCTTTAAAACTATATTTTAACTCAGGGCCTCTCTACAAGATGGGCCCTCAACCTTAAGGCCACTGCCTTTTCAGTTTACATTGTGATTTTAGTGCTGCATTCAGTATTACCAAACAAATTTGCAATTAATCTGGAAGCTGGACCCTTCAGACCCCCTTAGGGTCTGGGGCAGTTGCCCACTTTGCTTGGTTGGTAATCCAGCCCTGCCTGCATGGCTACAGTAGATACCAATACAGTTAAGTTGATTTGGGTCAACCTTGAAATTCCACAATGAATACCCTGAAACATTTTGCTATGAGAAAGTAATGACTACAACCAGAATAGAGGACAATATGAGCAGGAAGGACGGGCCCTGGGCCTGACTGATAAGAACACATGATCAATATTATATTATTTAACACCCCTGTTTGATTTTCCTCAGTAATGTTATCATCGTTCACAGGCCATACAGGAAAATGCCATCAAAGAATGACATCTCCTTCTGCACACGTCCTTGGACCAGCGCTGCGTTTAGATAGACAGACAAAGTCACTGTGAAAGACTTTTTTAACACTTCCACATCGATGATGAACCGACAGTCACAGCATTAATGGATTTTCTGCCACCGGCATTGGGAAAAAGTATGATGTGTATAACTGTGATACAAACTGCACAAAGTTAATTTTCTGCAGTTGGTACTGTGTATATTGACCTTGCTCTAACAAAACTATACAATATGTCTTGCTTCACCTATATTTATATAGATATGTATCTCATATTTATTTCTAAGGGGAAATAAATGTCGCGTTCCATCTGGTCAGTCAGTTCCATAAAAAAAGTCAGTAGTCTGATCAGTTCTTGCTGTATATTATCATGATTTTATTCTTATACTGAACAACAATACAGTACTTAAAAGTTTATATTTGGGTTGCTCAGAAAGCCACTGCTCTGCTGGAGGTTGTAGCAAAGACCTCTTGCACCAGGACTCCATGGTTGCCTGGGATCCTAAACTCCAGACATGTACTGTATGTTTACGTGTGCTCTAGCAGCAGCAGGAGAAACAGTTCTGCAGGTCTTAAACAGTCTGTATATTGTCAGCGAGCCAGTTACGAAACACATCAGTTTCGCAGTCAGATTATTCCACAGATGTGGGGCTGACTGGCTTCCAGCTCCTTTGATGGGACGCTGGAGTTTCTAGATTCCACGTCTGTCTAGGGTTACATCTTATTTGTGGAGCTCAGCGTAAACAAGCCAGTTGCCGGCGAGCCAAGTCAACCTGACATCCAAAGAACAGGAGTGTAAGCAACGTCGGGAGATGGGGCCCAGGCTTTCTGTTAGCCGCCGTAATCAGTGACGCCGAGATGGAATCGGTGCAGATGTGAGATGGAGGTCTTGCGCCATAAACAAAGGGTCGGGGAAAGTTATATCTAATCTTGCCACTGTGTTCTTATTTGTAACATTGTTGGGTAAACAGTTGCCGTCTCAGGAGGGCCTCGGTATCGGGCGGCAGAAGTTCAAAGGCGATGCAGGGGTCATGGGATGGAAGAGGCAGGAGGCAGGAGGGGATTTGGTTGGGACAGGGCTCTTGTTGTCCCCAGCTGTCCTGTCCATGTCTCCCCCTGACCAAAGGGCAGCCCCAGGTCAGAAGGCCACCAAGAAGAAAGGAAAGAGAGAGATGAGGGGGTTCAAATGCAGGCTATAGACCGGAGGAGTCTGGAGGAGGGGTGGAGTCTGTGTACATGAGTGTGTATGTGTGTGTTTTGCGACAGCACACACTGTCATCCACTCCCCTACCCTGTTCTCACACACACAGGGACAGCGTGACCAGACTTCCCTTTGGCCTCTGATATATTTATATGCTCAGAGCAGTCTCTGCTCGGAGAGAGGGAGACCCGCGAGATGCACCTGAGCAAATATTAACATCCTCCATAAGGAGCCTTTGATGTGCGGGGGCCAGAGCCCGGGGTCGGCACCCCTCAGCGGGCTGGGCTCGGAGCGCAGGGTCTGCAGAGTCAATAAAGGAGTGGGAAGATACTGAAGAGCAGACGGGTCAGACTCAGCCAGACATGAAGGCTGCGCAACACATTTTGGGGTCAGGCAAATCTGCATCCAAATTACAAAGGTTATTCAAGTGAATTTATTTAGAGGTGTGATTCAGAAAGAAAAACACACTCAGTGACCTATTAAATACATTCAAATGTCAAAGCATCAAAGAGAAATTCAATCAAGTTTTGACTGAACATCAGAAAAACTTACTCTCATGACAGTTTTAAGGCAATGCTTAAGATTTTGTTTTTATTACAAAGGCCATAGTTAGCACAGGGAATCCTGTCTCTCAACCCTCCCTGAACTACTGTCGAAAGTTTATAAAACTCAACAGCGCACAAAAAAAATCCACAACTTATTTGAAAGAGGAAAAAAGATTAACTTCCAGAGACTTAAGTGTCTTCACTGCTAAATCCCTTTTCAAACGTTGGGAAGAGACTTGAGGGAAATAAATATATAAAGTCATCCAAGAACCAGGCTAAGTGGTTTATCTCCTTTCATCTTGCCACCGCTATATGAGGACTAATCCTGCCTTGTGTCTTCAGTGCGGAGCCGGGGCCCCTCTGAACTACATTAAATAGAATAGATTAGCTCCTCCAAAAAGTCACGAGGTGGCATTTCAGAATCTGCCTTGTTTTCTGGTGCCATAGATAGTGGATGGCACGAGTCAGTATCTGTGCTTGCCTTTGTCTTTGGGTGTGTAGCTGACATCTGAACTCTCAACAGAGCGAAGGGAGTTTTTGCAGGATTGCTGACGATAAGGGGCCATTGATTGTCTTTTGGTAACCAGGTGTATTTGAAGTCGGTGAAGCACTTTTTGTGTGTGTTTGTGTGTGAGATATGTGTTTGGGGATGGCTGTGTTTGTAGCTGTGAGAACAGGGAGCGAAGAACTGATAAAAAAAACCCATGTGAGCCATTCAACAAAACATCATCTGCAGGAGCATTGTTCTCCATCTATTCATCACAATGTCCATTCCTACAGACGAAGAGGACAGTTTACCACAGGAAGTGGAGTGTGGGTGTGTAATGCAATTAAATGACTCCTTCATCTTGTTTGATCTGCTTCATTTCATTTGGTCTTACTAATTTGGAAGAAAAATCAGATAAGGCGAAGCCCTCATGTGTTTTCACATCAAAAGTGATGGACGACAATGTTTCCTCTTCATCTCCTCACTCAGACTTCTGAGGGCAGCGGTGATTAGATCATCTCCAGCTCTCTACACAATGAGCTATTGTGGGGAGAAGCAGCCATAAATTGGACTTGTCAAAGCGATCTAGTTAAGGCTGGATCAAAGGCTTTACTGAATACTACTACCTCTCATTCCGAGAAGACTTGTTTATATCTGCTAATTTCTCCTCTTTTTTCCCAACTGAGTAGACATGTGAGTTCAGAGACATGAAATCAGCTGAAGAAGATGTAATGGGAGCAAGACACTTTGTCTGAGGACAAACCTCAGGGTCAGTGAGGTAGCTCAAGCTATGAATACCACAGCATATTCACTGTGTATGTTTTATTGTATATGTTTGTGAAGTTGTATACCCGTTTTTGAGTGTGTATATGTACGTCGTATGCATCATGGGCTGTCTGATGCAGCTAAAGAGGTGTGCGGGAGGTTCTCCAGATGCACTGAGTTGGGGGAAATGTTAAGAAGACGGCAGCTATGCCAGATATGCCCAAACTAAACAAGAGGAGCTGAAAAGACACAGGCCGCACACCGAGGGCTCCCTGATCAAAGCAACAACGGAGAGATGCAGATTGAGATCTCATGTCAGATCGAGGCCAAGAGCACGGATTTCAGCGCGTAAAGAAGGCTGTGACCTTTTCAGGGAAAATCATGAGGTTTTGATTTGTTGAATGATGGGCTGGGTTGTTGTTTCCCATGTCTTATTGATTTGGATGGAGCATTTATTAGCATGTCAAAATGCAGGCAGTCTGATGTTATTTATGGACATTCATAAATCGTCCTCTTACTCCATCTCTGCACGTCTGTGGTACAGCACATAACTTCAAGGTCTGCAAGACACAAAGCAGTCTGCACTAGAAGATATAGAAGCATACTGTATGTATCTGCATCTAGTCACCGCATGTGACAGTCATAGCAGCCTCTGCTGGAAATGTATGAATCACATGGGAAGAGTTTATGGCTGTGAATTAGGAAATGAAAGCCCTGATACCACACATGCTGCAGATACACAACTGTTATAGTGTCACAAGGATATTATGTAGTGTTGCCTTCTTTTCCAACAATGAAAATGGTTAAACTCTCTTTTAACCACTATACCTTTGTGTAGTATGTGAGCATGTGACCAACCCTATGTAAAGGATACATTTACATGCAAGCACATATATACTGAGCAAATGATGTACTACACATACAGGAAACACACATGCAAAATGATCATCTGCATTCTTTTTTCAAGGACACATATTCACATACATACATACACATACTACCAGTTGAAAAGGGAAGTCTTATACTTCAGCTTCAGCTGATGGAGCTGCTTTAACTACTTTATGTATTGCTCGTTAGTTTAATCTCTAACCATGCTTTATGTTCTATAAACAGTTCATATATTTTGAGCGTAAAATCTTAATATACACTAGCTAGTAACTACAGCTGTCATATATATGCAATGGAGACAAAGTAAAATACTTACACTGTACTTTAAAATACAGATATGGAATGTAGTTGAAGTATGAAGTAGTAAAATGGCAATACTAGCAAATGACAATACTTGAGTAAAGTACAAGTATCTCAAAACTAAATAACCAGATGAGTGCTACAGTATTAAAGGAAGCCATCCAGCTGCAGTAAAGTATTATGGAAATGTATTTGCTTTCTGTATGAATACAGAGTAGGACCACACACTTTTTTGGTAGCCTTTAAAACGTCCTTTAATGCCTTATGAAAAACAGTGACTACTATTGGAGAAAATAAGAATCAGTTAACTGATCTCAGATCTCTCTATGTGCATACACAAACAAATAAATCAGCATAGTGGCGATGAAGAATATCTATGTGTAAGGTTGAAATCGAAACGTGAAAACCTCCCTTAGGCGGCTGTAATACCATCAAAGCTCCAGTCATGCTTTATAACACAGTACTGGGACTTGCCTGCTGTTCTATTTTGGTATATGTAAACAGGGGCCAGTAGTGGACCTCTATCTGTCAGCAGAAACACATTTGTGGGAGCATCAAATGAGGGCCAGAGCTGGAGAGCAGGCCGCCTTATTTAATAATTAATCAAGGTGCAGTTCAAGGCACACAATCTGATGAAAGCGCCGTCTGTCAGGCGAAATTAAGCCCTTCTATCATTCCATTATTGTTGTTAGTTTAGGCTGATCTCTCTTTCATTCCTCAGCCCTTCTCTCCCTCCCTCCCTCCCTCCTTCCTTCCATCCTTCTTGCCCCCACTCCCCTCTTCTTATCATAAGTTTGAGGTTGTCAGTGTGTCAATTAAAACAGGCAGCGGCATGTTGTTTCATCGCATGGGACGTCTGATGTCTTGATATAAAAGTGCTTTGAAATCTGTTTATTTTGCCTTTGTGTTGCTCTTTCTTCAGCGCTCTTCTTCGCACTGGCTGGTATGCTGTGGGTTCCTCTTATCTTTTGTGGCTGTGAATTAAAGCGTGGAGGAAAACGCAACAAAGGTATGCAAGAGGGCCGATGATGTCACATGCGGATGATGATGAGTTGAAAGTAAAGTGCAGAAAGCTCCTCAAGGGCACGTAGACAAGGTGGTTTAATCAAGAGACCAACATATTCCTCATACACAAGGACCAGGTGGGTGGTCAGGTATGAACCCAAAGAAGAACTTGTAAAAAATAAGCCTCGGCCAATTCAGAAAGTGTTTTGAATTGTTGTCAAACCTAAAAAAATATGTCTTATCGTTTGACCACACGTCATTTGCCCTACTGGCCTTTGTTCGAATATCAGATCTTAAATTAGTGTGTAAAACGTTGTCATAACGGAAACTGAAAGACCCATGTTGTACAAAAACAAAGGATTTTCCTTTAAAGAGTGGAGCGCTCACCTTCCATCACCACTGTCCATTAACATCAACTCTCGGCTCTGAACTTAAAAGCGTTAATCAAATAAGTCTTTCATCGTCAGGTGTATAAACCTGCACCTTCTGCATTCCAAAATGCTGCCCCTGTGTGTGCACTAGTGTGTGATTGTGCCTGCATCTATGTACTCATTGTTCTCATTGTTCTCACAGTATGTATATCTATCATATCCATATGCCCATACAGTACATTCCTCACTACCCACACATAGAACTCTCAGGCATATTTGGCTCCAGCAACATAAAACACAAGCAGAACTGACAGGAACAATATGTGTAACAGTGAGTCTGTTCTTCATACCTGTACAGCAGTGTTCCTTCAGCATGATACCACAGGAGGACAATTACCAGCTACCAGCTACTACTGAAACAGGAAAGCAACACTATAACGTGACACACAATAATTGTCCCCAAAGCAAAAGTGAAGAATGTCTTTATCAATCCAATTAATAAACCGTTTTAGTTCTTCAACCGGTGTTGATATGAAACCAAAGCTAAAGTGCAGAGCTACTTTAAACACATACATGGTACATACAGTACTCACAATAACTAATACTCACTCTTCATACATTTACTGCAATGATATTTAGTCTCTAAAATGTTACAGTTCTATGAGGTGATCTTAAAAGAAATCTCAATAACTGTGTTGAAGCCATATTTGGTGTAACACACAATTTTATAATGTAATTTGCAGTTGTGCAGGTAATAGTTCCTTTACAAATGTAATATAGCATTTCAGAAAGCTGCACTGATTCATAGTTTTGACCTCTTGGGGGCAGTGAAACATACTATAAACACAATGTTCACATACTACATGTACCACCTTTTAAAGTTGTTATGGCGATTGTGTTTCCGTCCACCTGATGAATATAAGCTTGCTTTGTTTTGGTCTCCACCAACCATAGATAGATAGAAAAACTATCTTTAGCTCTTTAGCTCCGCCAGGTAGTTGTCTGCCGTTTGGTGCCGGGCAGTGGGTTTTTAGCTGTGCTTTTTTATGAAACGGCCGTCTGCTACGGCTGGAGACAAGGTCGATGAGAATGATCAGACTGAAACAAAGAGTAAATCTGTGGTGTTGTAAAAACCAAAACAATTAGCTAAAAGAGGCTAAAATGCTCGGTGAAGCTGAGGGGAATTGCAGAGTTGGGTGATAATTCTCTGTGGGTTCGTCACAGTAAGTGACACCTTTTACAGTATATATAGTCATTTGATCCAATGTTGATATATAACTATTGATTAGTGCAGCTCTAAAGTATGTGTTGCAGGCATGTGTCCACATTATGTTAGCTAGATAGCACAGCTCTCAAATCTCAGGTAGTTTTTCACATTGTTCAAGTTGACATGCTTGTTGTAGTATTCTGAGCAAAGGTTTAATCTGTTGCAGCTGTTTTTTGAAAACTGGGGTTATTAATTCAGTTTTTTAATTTCAATTAATAATTTAGATTAAATTTAGATTAAGTTCAATTTTTGCTTTCGCACCAGCTCTACCATTCTTCCCTGTGCCTTAAAGTTGGGAGAGGAACACAGGAACGTAGTACAATGCACATATTTTTACATACTACTTATTTTTCCTATTTTCTATTTATTATACTTTCTCTATGCTGATGTATATTTCTATTCTAGAATGGGAGCGACTGTAACATGATCAGTTTCAATAAAGTGTTTCTGATATTTCTGATTCTGAACGTGGGGGATTTCTGTTGAACACACAATGTGGGCCTGACCGTGTGACTGTGCAGCTCCTTTTCAACTGCCCTCATGATGTTTTGTGGGAATTCGCCGAACCAACTTTACTTCGCAGAGTCATCAAAGGCCATGTTTAAAAAAGAAAATCAGATTAGATGTAAAAGGCCTTCAGAGCATTCCTGTGATCTGTGAGCAAGATTCATGATTCACACGTGTAGGTTTCAACTAAGAGGCCATGACTGCTTATTATAGCTGGACCGAAAGCACCAGTTATTTTAACATTGTAACTGTTTCTTTAGCATAAATACTGGTTTGCATCTTTAGACGGAAATCTGATGTGCACAGTGTTGAAAAAGTGAGAGCTGATGTGTTTTAATATAAAGGTACAGGTATGTGTATATGAATAGATAATAAAGCTGATTTCATTCCACAGTTATTGGCATGTAATTAGGTTTCCATTTTCGGATAACGTATCTGAATAACACACTGTATTATCTTTCAGCCTATAAAGAAATACAATTACATCTCCGGGTAAAATGGTAAGATTTCCAATGTGGAAATTCCCAAATGGCTTAATTACAGACAGCCCAGAGAGAATTTACATTTCAATGGCATAGTAGTATGATGTTGTATACATGCATTCACATAAATTATATATTATCTCAGCAATGGAAGAAACAGCCTCTGAATGATATAATTGCTTGAAAACCATGAAAAACACACATCTCACCAGACATTCTGTCTTTGGACTTTATATTTGAATTGATACTCCTTGTTTCTGCATAAATGTAAATGTAATCAGCCAAAAATGAAGTACAGCACTAAAATGATTCTTGATGGAGGGAGGGAAAAAAACTCTAAAGAGTATTTACATGAACATGATCTAACCTTAAGTCAATAAGCAACATAACATATAGTTTAAGTATCCATATTGCATTACTAAAAATGAACATGAATCACATAATATACAGACATTTACAGACCCCTGATCACAACATCAGATGTGTTTTCATGTGGCCATACTCTTTGCCTTGCGGTTGAGAACGTGAAGGTGTGTGTGTGTGTGTGTGTGTGTGTGTGTGTCTGTCTGTCTGTCTGTCTGTCTGTCTGTTGAAGAAGACTGGTTAGGCCTGAGGCCCCGGGCCTTTTGTTAAGTAGAGGGGACAGTAATTAGGACGGACTTCGTCTGGGGCCAATGGTCTAATTCAGTGGTGCTGTTAACAGCCTCACTAAAGATCAAATGCAGTGCAAACAGATCAAAGCGAGCAGCGGCCTGGTTTGAAAAGGGAAGCTACAGCCTACATTAATCAGGGCTTTTATTCTCCTCAGTCAGGTGGCTGAGAGGAGACAGGTATGTGAACAGCATGAAGGCAACACCTGGTCAGTGTCCAGGGGTGCAGTGTCAATTAAGCTGTAACTGAGGAGTGTGTGTGTCTAAGTGTGTGTGAGTGCTTGCTTGCACACCTGCCCTTTCCCTTGAATGAGGACACCTGCACCAACCCTTCACCTTCTTGGTATGCTTGATTTCAAGGATAATTCTGGTTTTTGGGGGGTTTAAAAATTGGGATTTTTTTTTTTTTTTTTGTTTTGGTTATGATTAACACTAGGGCTTGGCGATATGGCCAAAAAAATAAAAAGACAATTTATTTCAAGCTTGGGGCAGATTTGCAATTTAATCGATCCTCCAAAATGCAGGAAAACTAAAATATGATTGAAACTTCATATTTTTAGGACTGGTATGGTTACCACTTATTTTATATCTCAGTGTAGTTATGTGATGTCCTGAGCAAATCCCCATCAATTGGTACTGAACCTTGAATAATTATTTTGTATCACTGAAATTCTAAACTCATTTCTTTTATTTTTGCAGCTCAAGGTTAACATGTTAAGACTGAGCACAGCTTCCACCCTAAAACTAAGCACTGCTCTTGAACATTTCCCGCTGATGTCACACTTGATCGGTTCCCATAGATGATGTCAGTGTTTACTCTGTGTTTACTCGGCTCCTGCCTGAGAGATATCACACCAGGCTACCACGTGGACTTGGGCCTGATGAGTGGATTCTGCAGTCACCGAGCCAGGGCCTCATTTAAGGCTAATCTGTTTGGCCGTGGAAAACAATGATGATGTCATCCGTAATTTGGCCCCTTGTGTGAAGTATGGCGAGGGGATCTGGCTTTCATCTCTGAATTCCATTCCCAAATCCTTTTCACTGCACATTTTTGACTCTGACTCTACAAAATTCCCAGAGATTCCCTCTTGGGATTACTGAAATTCTGTTATTGAGGCAAGAGTTCCAGTCTTGTGTCCCCTCTCCTTGTTGAAAACACACTTCTGTTTTCTTGAATGCTTCATGTTGCTGCAAGATGACAAACAACCTATGTGAAGTGACTAATGGCTGCAATACATTATGAAGGCCTATAAAGATTAAGCCCAGTGCTAAGTGGAATCAGAGGGCTGTTGGGAGGTAATTACATGCCAGCCTTACGAACGCCATGTTTCCTTGGGATGCAGCCAAACCTGCTGTAGTTTTCCTCATTGAACTGACTTAACCCCTGGCTGTAACCTGAAGGGGATATACAGAACAGTATGTGATCCCTGCTAATGTTAGGCCACAGGACTCTTTTTGTTAATATCTACAAGATTATCCCATGGAGTCTAAATATGAATGAGTTTCTTGCTTCTCCTTTTGTATCAGATGCCAGAACCAACAGAAAGCATTATTTCTTGACCATGCATGGAGATAATGAGATCTCCATGCATGGAGAGTTCTGCTACAGATACCACCCAGAACCTCCTGATCTCATGTCCTCTTTTCATTATGTATCACCTCACTCCTGCTCTCTTCGTGGGCGGGAGCTCCTGGAACACTGATCTGACATCAACCTCCTTCTGTCACTAACCTCAACTGTTGCATGATGAATTATAAAGCTGATGCGGGTGCAGTCGAACTGTTTTGTGCAAGTAACATCCCCTGGAGTCAGCTGGGTGTAGTGAAAGATGAATGGGAGGAGACTGCTGACAGAAGGTGTGTATTTGGTGCCACCTCCAATCTGTCTGTATGAATGGTAATTAGACTGAAGGGTTTGGTGTTAATACCCGGAGAAAGAGGGTACGTCTGCGCTACCTGCAGACACTTTGACTATGCCGCTCTGATAGCACAGTAAGATGTTTCCTAATCATTCCATGCATGTGCACACGCTCAGGCTTTACGCAGCACTGCACTCTGAGGACAAACAGATTGGGCTGAATAAATTACACCATTCATTAACAGCTGCCCCAGCCTGGGAACCTGATAAATGACGAGATAAAGTGAGCGGCGTACGGAGGAGCTGAGCTAATTAACAACTAATTAAGCATTCACAAGCTGAATCAGAATGGGATTGAGGCTGCGGTTGGTTGGCGTAGCTTGGACGGCACTCGGGCTGTGGCTGCGCGGCTCCTGCAGTCGGCAGCACACAGTTCAGAGCAAGAGTGGAAGGTTTGTGAGGGGCAGGATAATCGTAGCGCCATAGCCCTGTGAACAACTTCAAAGTGGAGTGAGCAGCATGCAGGGTGCATATCAAGTGAACAGTGCAGAATGGGAGCTACATGGGGGTGTTGTAGAGACCAGCTAAAAGCTCTCAGATAGTAGAAAGAGTTAGGCTGTTTCTGTTTTCTTGCAAGTGTACTTTAATAAGCGATTGGCCTGTTTGTAGAGGAAGTGTCTGCCATGCATAAATAGTGGTTGTTCTCTTGTTAAACTAGCTTGTACTGAAGGAAGGGTGATGCTCTGCAGTGTGGGATGGCATTTTGTTTTCCCTCTCTCTGCCTCTTCTTCTTTTTACTCTTCCCTCTCTCTTCCCCTTCTGTTTCTGTTTAAGGTTTCTATTTCTCCATGCAAATGAGAGAAGCCACATTGATTTGGCCTCCAGTTTCATGTTACTATGGCAACAATATAAAAACTACAAAGTGCTTAAAGCGCAGCACTTTTATCCCTGTGTCCCTCTGATCATCACAGGAAATTAGCATACCGGGAAACAGGAGAGCTCACAGAGGAAAGCAATTGTGCATTTGGAAGGCCGCGTTGGCTGCCTGAACAAAAAGGGGTTTTTTGGGGGGGAACTTGGCGAATGATGGGAAAAAACACTGAAAAAAAAAAAGAAAATAATCATGAGGAGAATATATACCAGCAGTTTTTGTCAGGAGAAGCTTTCATGGCATCTCATTCACTGTTCTCACTGAGTGTCATGCTGTGAACATACATAAACATGTGCATGTAAACACACAAACTAGTCACATATTCTGTCTCCACCTCTTTCATACAAGCATAAAAAACAAAAAAAAGGGGCTCATTCGTCCTCATTTCATCATCAGTAGAGTGCTGCAGCAGAGCGGAGCAGCGTGTTTCCTACCGGCAATGTAAATGAGTGAGTATCTGCCTGTGTGTGTGATGTTGACTGTGTGTGTGTAAAGAGTGTATTTTGTGTGCGAGAAACAGGGAGGATAGATAGGTGGACAACAGGGCCAGAGCACCAAAGGAGATTTGAAGGCCAACATCAAACACCACATCAGCTCGTTAATGCATGTAGGGGTGACCCTGACCCAGCACCGAACAACACAAACACATCAAAAACGCCTTCCAAAGCCCCCATCTTGACCGTCAACACACCGAGCCATAGGAAGGCTGTGAAATCCGCCCACCAGCCCCCCAGATTTGAATTGTTGTCTTGTTTATCATGTCTCACTGAGCTGCAGAGATGGACAAAGGCTACAGATTGAGTTTGGAAGGCATGGCATGGGGCTGACAAAATTAGATTCACACTAACACCAGTGTGTAATGGGTGTACTTTCGCAATGCATGAGAGCAAGCCCAGGCTACTTTTCTGAAAAGAAAGGAGGCAGAAAAAAAATTGCCTTTTCTCACACTGGTATCTGAGCCATTACATTGGTCAGATATCAATATTGTTTTCCAATTTTGCCTGCTGCACGAGGTGGTTAGCCACAGATGAAAAACGTTACGCTTCAAACTGTCTCACTCACTGAATCTGTCTGCCTGAAGGCTACCCAGCATGCAATTCTGAAACAAAGACGCCTCTTTTTGATTTCTACACAGCGTGACCTTTTTTGATTGGGTGAGATTGGTTGGCATGGAAATCAATACTACGTTGTGCATTTGATGCAGCCTTATCTCTTCTCCACACTGTCTGCAGGTAGAGGCAAGGGAGGTTTTGTATGTGTGTGTGTGTGTGTGTGTGTGTCTGTGGGTATATTTGCGCTTAGCACTAACACTCTCTCACAGCGTTTGGAACATAACAATAGTTCCTCTTCGTGAAGTAAATTACTTTTGTGTGCCAGACAAAAAAGAAAGAAAAACAGTTTGAAATGAGTCTGAGGAGACTAAAACTGAAAACAAAATCTGCAGCATTGTTTAGTTCAGTTTGTCTGTGGTTCTGGAAACATGTTCACATGTTCAGATATTACCATGAAATATTTTCTCCTTTATTACTCCAGCTTTAGTAGACTGTTCAAGACCTCCAAATTGCCACCAACATCTCAGATTTGTTCTGCAATTCAAAGAGGTCTGACGTTGTCCCCATTGACAACATCGAATTAAGCAGGCAGGATTAAGAGTGGGGCTAGCTACGTTCCTAAAAAATAGCGACAGAAAAATGGCGACAAGCATGGATGAGATTGACGCAGTTGTTGTTCTAGGTCAACTTACAGTAATAACAACCCTTAAATAAACATATTTCTTTGATCAGTTTGGAAAATGTTAAGTGCTGCTAGCTTCTGTATCAACTGAACATTGCATTGGTGTGACTAATATGTCACTCAGCACTGATTGGTTATGGCACAACCAAACCAAACACCCCTCCTTCCCAAACAGAAATTGGCTAACAGGAACATGGTACCAGGCTAAATAAATGAAGTGAAAGGAAATGTCAGTTCAGTCTGATCATCAAGCTAAAGTTTTAGGCCATTTACAATACAGCAGCTTGTTTCTAAACCCATCATACTACATTTCACAGCACAATTGTTTTCAAAATTGTAAAAAATTAAACAAATGTATCTTTACAGAAACCATATTCATGTGTAATCTTTTTAGAACAGCCACTACATCTGCAGACTTACAGTATAGTGAGTTCAAATCACACAAAGCGTGGACAACAAATCTGTTTTCTTTATCCTTGACAGTGAGTGCTCATACATACAAGTCTTTCATCCAAGGACAAATATAGCTTCATAGTATTGTATCTCTTCTTTGTATTAAGATGCCATATGAACATTAAAAAACATCTCAGAAGACGTTCAGTACTGTAGGTGATAATAAGCTCAACCTCTCCTCGATGCTCAGTCAGTTGCAGCTCAGTTGGGAGCCGAAATTGACTGAGCTCCGTTGGCTGAGCTGAGCAGCATGTGACGGAGAATCATCAAAGGTGATCGGGTAGGACTACATCCTGGTTGACTGTTCTCTCTGTGGCAGCGTGCTTTTTTACTCCCAAATCCCCCAGTTACATGCCCTGAGTCAGAGCAATCACATCGGGTCAGTCCAACCACGGACAAAGCCAAAGGACCCGGAAGGAAATTGAACTTCACTGGAGCTCAACACCGACTGAATCCTAAATCCCCCAAAAGACAAAAACTTCATAGGCTTTCTTTCTTGTTATATGGGCTCGCCAAGAAGGTTTAAACTCAGTGACAAACTTTTCTTGTGTTCAAACTGTGCCTTCAGGTGCATTGGGAATATAGAATCCTGCTAATATGAGTTTCAGGGTCGCCATTATGTGATTTTTTTCCTCTGGGATATCTACTTAAACCCATTTAATCAAAAGCAATCTACAGTCTTTTAGAAGATTTGTCAAAGAAATTTCTTGAAAGGAATTCAGCAGCACATAGGCTGATACTCATTGTTGTATTTCAAAGCTCAACTGTAATTCCATATAGTAATTTGACAGTATAATATATATCAGTTTGGGGTGTTGGGTAGTAGATAGGACTTGTATAAGTCAGTATCATGATAATCTACTAAAAACATCTATCTACATAATAAAACATGATACATAAGGATAAGAGCCATGTTTTGGCAAGATCCTGTCTGAATCCAGCCTACGGGGCTACTTTAACAGCCTCAACACTCTTTTTGTGCATATCAATAGCCACAGCAACCAGCTGTTTCTCACTGTGCACCTCCAAAGGCGCATCTGAAACCATTTAAATCAAAAGCAGTCACAGTTTCCACAGTGCATTATAGGCATTCCAGCATGGCCTTACGCTCCATGCTGTGTAGCCTCGCTCGGCAGGGGAGCGTGGTATAAAGTGGGCACACAGCAACACAAATATGCGGCCCACTGCGCATTCCCCTCAGGAACACTAAATGAGGGAGAGTCAGAAAGAAACAGAAAGAAAGTGAGACAGAGAGAGAGAGAGAGACACACAGAGAGAGAGACACAGAGAGAGAGCTGAATAACCTCTGAGTTTCTTTACTCTGGCTTCTCGGGTTAAAACCTTCTCCCAGGCTCAGATAAGAACCTTTCTTCTTCTTTGAATGCTTTGTCTTCTGGCCAGATCAGGGGAAAAAGGGAGAAGAAAGAGGAGCGCTGTCTTACTTGCACACCCCTGTGGTGGGTGCTCATACACAAGGAGACAGAGGGGGAGAACAATGGTTGATGCTAGCCTATGGAGGCAATTCATTTACAACACTAGTAGGCATTTAAACACATGTGTAAAGAGATTTTAAAGCTCTGTTAAAGGATATTTTTATAGTAACACTGAATCAAATGACTCCCTGTAGTGTCAAGTGTTGCTCTTCCTGTCGAGCCCACTGAGAATCAACACAACCCTGCAGCAGTATCAACCCAAACCAGGACCAAACCACCAAACCAGAGCTAAATGGCGAGGAAATGTGGGGCTTATTATGGGACTATATATAATCCATTTTGTATTTGTATTTTTATATATTTTGCCAAGTCTGCTATATTCTACATCTGGACATGTCAGAGGGAATTATTGTGCTTAAACCACGGTCACTTAGGACAGGCAAAAAGATCAACTGTGTCTAAATCATCATCGATTTGTAAAAGGTGTATATAGGTAACGTCCAGTGTATCATGGAGACAGATTGTTGCTATGGCTATATGCATTTTATCACATATCATGCACATTTATTAAACAGTGGTTAAACTGTTGGCTGGAACTGGTTTTAGTTGTCGATATTTGCATAGCTGGATGAACTATGTCAGATGCCCTCTCCATTTCATATATCCACTGAAATCAGTAATCTCCTAAGAACTATATTAAGCATTCATGAAATTATTTAAAAATGACATAGTAACCACGAGGAACGCCACGTGGCCCCTTCAAATCTAACAGACATTAACACTGTAGGACCACACCAACAGCACCAGTATGACATCATGTACAAGTGTTTTCATTTTGGCTGACCTTGACATGATTCTATGGATTACTGAATATAGTAGTACTGATTAGGGATGTCCCGGTTTTTTTTTTTTGGCCCAATACCAATCCGAATCCTTTAATATTGAGTATCTGCCAATACCAGCCCAATCCGATACTTACATTTATCTAATTGTTGATTAAATATGTATCTGAGATATTGAAATAACAGGTGTAGCCTACTTAATCTGACACACCTCATTTTTCACAAGCTACTTATTGATATGATGAATGAAAGATTGAAACTAAACATAACCCGGTCCTCTAGAGAGGAGAGGTATTCCTCTGTTAGTGCTGTTGGAACTATAGAAACACGCAGTCCACTTGCAACTGATCAGAGGAACTGCTTCCCTCACAAACAATCTCTGGCCGAGTACAGACACAGGCTTGCAGAGAGCACTTTAACCAGATAATGGACACGTTTCATTTGGGCCTGTTATCAAGTTACTCATGGAATTAACGTTAATTGAAGACAGCTGATATGATCTGCTGCCGACGACGTTTGTGTTACTACTCAGGAAAAGCAGGACTGGACCCAAATGCAGACAACACAGGCAGAGCAGTAAATTCAAAGATTTATTAGAAATAGGATGGCATACAGGCAGGTACAAGCAGGTTTTGGTAGGTAAATATGCAGGCAGGCAGGCAGGGTAGCAGAAGCTCAACAACAAAACACCAGGCAGGAAAGCAGCAAGGCACATGGCAACCAGGATGAACCGACAAAGGAACAAAGGATCAGGGCTGGTATATATGGAGAAGCTGATGAGGGACTGAGATGCAGGTGAGTAGTTGGATGGGGCAGTCAGGTGATGGGGAAAGGAGGGAAAGTCCAAGGTCATCTGGTGGACTAGTGGAGAAAACAGAATGGTGGCTGGAGAGGAGGGACAGGGAGACAGACTGTGACAGTTTGTCACAATACGAAGGTCAGCGATGGTTAAAAATGAGAAGCTTCTGGTCTATATGCATGTTTTGTACACTGCTCTTTAATAATGATAATTTGTGTTGGTGAATCCGTGCATTTTGCCAACCTCACTGTCAGAACTCTGAGTCAATCACCAGTGCACCCAAATCATTTTTCACATTCACACACTCAAATTCTCACTTGGATATGCACTGTATGCTGCACTGTACAGCCCAGCTGTCAGTAAGGAGAGCAGCGCTGCAACACTAGCAGGCTGATGTGGACAACACACAGTAAAGAAAGGATTGGATTTTGATCTGCTTTATTTTAGCTGATACCAATCCATTAAAATATGCCCAGATTGGCCCTGATGTCAATCTTTAGGATTGGTTCGGGACATTTCTAGTACCGGTTTTAAAGACTTTTTCATTGCATAATCTATCGGTCTATCTATATGGGATTTTTTCCCTATCTTTAATCAAGAGCATGGTCTTTCAGTTTGAGAGCATATTTTATTGATTTCATGTTCAGATTTTGTAATACGCTCTCTCAAAACCCTGCTCTCGCATTCAAATAGCCCCTGCTTGCGCTTGGATTTGCTCTGCTTCTACTCAAACTGGATGACAAAGTCATATTTGCGGCACAAGAATACATCCATGATAATATCCTTGGCTAGGCAACTAAACAAAACGGGCGCCGCCATGTTTGTCAATAAGCGTGAGCTGACGTGGTTGATTCATGACATCCTTGCCAGCGTACAAAGTATAGCAAAATGAAACAATATCATAAAAAAATTGGTTCCTGTAATGGCACCATTAAAGTAAAAAACTTACTTGAGGTCCTTGACTTTGGTGGTCCATGTTGTCCAGCGATCCGCTAGACTCCCGCTCCAGAGTCATGAAGGTGACGTCGTTTTCCTCTCACCGGCCTTCCGTCGGTGTGCTATACGGCTACTAGCTATTATAGTAAAATAATAGCTAGTATACGGTATATAATATTAAGTATTATAGTAAAAGAAAAAGTATGGTTGCTGCTATATATATTAACTGTACATATAATAGAGCCATGGAGGGTGGGAGTGGTTAAAGAGTAACCGCCCATGCGGGAAGCTATAAGAAGTAAAGCGAGCGCGCCCGCAACGAGGCAGCGATTATTTCCTGGGTTACCACTACAGCTGGCATTCTATTGGTTGGGGAATTTTGACAGGCTTGTTGCACAAAAAAATCCAAGAGCAGAGCAGAAATCAGAGAGCAGGCGTTTCACAAGCGCACACAAGCAGCCTGAGTGCGAGAGCAGGGTTTTGAGGGAGAGTGCAGGAAATCTGTGCAAGCAACAATATATCTGAGTGCAAGCATCCAGTTTGAGTAGAAGCAGATCAAATCCAAGCGCAAGCAGGGGCTATTTGAGTGCGAGAGCAGGGTTTTGAGAGAGCGTATTACAAAATCTGAACATGAAATCAATAAAACATGCTCTCAAACTGAAAGACCATGCTCTTGATTAAAGATAGGAAAAAAAACCCATATATCTATACATCGTCAAAATGTGCCTCATGTTAAATTTGTACCTTCTGGACCATATTTTCTAAACTCTTGTAGCTCATATGTCATGTTCAATAATGTTAAGGAGAATGTCTTCAACCTACACTGTCTTTACATAGAACATGTATGAATTCATTCAGTTCAGTTTTAGAGCAATAAAAAGAGATTTAGCTGTCATCTGCTCAGTTATAAGAAAAAATGTTCTTTTGTTCCTTTAACTGACTGAATCTTCTCTAACGAGAAGTTAATTTGTCAGTGGAAAATGTTGAGAAAACAGTTGAACTAAACATATATTATAGAGACAAGACTGCAAACCAGGCTGTCATTGAGATAAGTGATCACAGTAGGTTCTCTATTTCATTTATGTTTGATCACAGCAAAGCAAGGAGCTGTAAGGATTGACACAAACATGTCCCCTTACGTCTTAGCCATGGAGAATACTTGATTCTGATACTTATATTTGAATCAATGCTAAGTTGCTGTGGTGTCATTACACGAGCAGTGCATATCCTTTCTGGTGCCTGAGCATTGTGTGTTTAGCCGAGCACTGAAGACATAAGAGACATGTTATCTGAGAAATGGGACAGCCGTTGACACTAAATGAGAACCGCCACAGAGTGAGAGGTCATCCTTGCCTTTGCCCCCAAACAACTGTATTACCTCTCCAGGTCCTTTGGCCAAGTTTAGGCCACCAGATGACTCCAGTTGTTGCCTCCCCCGTGGCAAAGGCATCCCGTCCTCACCCGGTGGTCTGCAGTCATCTCATCTTTCATAGAACACAAGAGGCAGGAAGTATCCACAGGGATCAACAGATGCAGGGGAAAGCCACAAAATGGCTTCCTCCTGAGTTGGCCATGTGGCTTCTGCCATCGTAAACCTTCGAGCCTAAAAACATACAACAAACAACACAATACCATGTTCTCACTTTGAGGTTATGCCTCAATGAAATTTACTTTCTTGAGGAATGTCTTGGTGAAAATCACTGACTGGTGATGTGGACACAGTGGTGAAGGAGTGCAAGATCTGTTAATGGTGCAACTCCAAAATCCAAGCAAATGAATCAGTCTCAGTGGTTTTGATAGTGCGTGTAGAAAAGTTAGATTGCTTATTCAGACAGAGAAAACTTTTTTCTGTAAAGCAGCACAGCCGGAGAAATGATTTTGGAGTATGGATGGCAGCGAGAGAGAAACCTGCTGAATGCCAGAGTAAATAAATAAAGTAAATAAATCGGTGGATAATGTGAAGCAATTGTAGGGGTGTGCATAATCAGGGATTTGGAGGCTGCTCACTCTGCTGCTCATCTTCTGACTACAAAACCAGGCCCGGCCACCCCTACCCCCCCTTCTCTAACTCTCTCTCTCTCTCTCCAGCCAGTGATAATCTGTTCCAGTACACTTGCCATGAAATGAGCGATGCAGGACTCGTAATGCACTGGACAGGCAAAGCCTAACAGATAACATAAGCCCCCTTCGCTGCCCCCCTCCCAAACACCCCCCTCTCGCCATTACCAGCCCTCATCCCCTTCCACTGGTATATCAAGGCCCTTCAGCAGTAAACAAGAGGAAGAAGATTTGGTTCATTACAAGGGGAGTTGTTTTCTCTCCCCAGCTCTTCATCTGCTATATAATATCTGTGGCGAGCTGTCTCGTCGCTTTATGCTTGCGTCATATTTCATCTTGACTCTCGCGACCTTCGCTGTCAGGCGTACAATGAGAGGCGGCTGTTGTGGGTATTGTTCTCCTCTCCTGTTTAGAGTTGTGATTGTCATTTTGCTAATTTATGCATGCATACATACACGTGGGCCTTGAAGCGAAAGCCTTGCAGCTGACAGTAGTAGTCTGTAGTCTCACGGAGTGAAAGCAAGAAGCCTATTTTGATGGCGATGAATATATAATTTTTGCATTATTTTTTGCTTTTCTTCTTTTTTCTCTGCTGTAGCTGTCTGCCTTTTAGTCCTCTCTCTTTCCTTTAGCTCCTTTGATCTGGCTTTGGTTTGAATGTCATACCATCTGGATGAGTTCACTCTGGAAGAATCTCTCTCCACAAATGCTCAAATAAATATATATCAGGAATATAATTCCATATGTTCATATGGTTTACTTTAAACCACTTACATTTCACTCCCACTTACTCACGATGATAAGCAGTGCAATCATATCTCTAACAGGAAAAACTGGCTCTGACAAAGAAGAACCGATGCTCGTTCATTTCTACACAGTGGCCTAATATGTTAAAGTAGGTGAAATGAAAGTAGAGTTTTAATACTGTGCAGGACTATTTATTGTGACACTATAATATGGGGCAAGAAACACTGATAATGAAAAGATCTCCACAATGCCTGTTGAATTTATTTTGTGATTAAACTGTCACCTTTATTCAAAAGCATGCACTCCTCCAAAGACAACAATCCAAGCCCTACAGCATTTCATTTGGAATCTGTGTAAACGTAGATCAAAAAACTTAATGAGGGCGAAGAGCGTATTCATCTCTGTGAGCGACAATTACATTCGACTGTTGATGGGGACCTCCCTGGCAGCATGTTTGACAGCAAACAGCAAACAGACCCGGCTGTGATCGATAGACTCCCAGCCCCTGTCTTCCCAAGTGCCTTGTGGTTTTGGAGGTTCGGAAAATCCGCCACGAAGCGGGGCCCTCCCATCTCGTCTGAACCAAACATTGTCCGGGTGGCTCCTGCTCCCATGCTCCTCGCTCGCTGGAATGCCGGCATGCTGAGGATAACAGGGTTTCCTAAGATCCGACTGGGACCTCTCTAATTTGGGCATCCACTCCTGCCACTTCCCCTGACCAGAAACCATTTTAAATTGGTGGCCACGTAGGAGCTGGCATTCCCCTTTTCCTCCTTTTTTAATGGTTTGTTCACTTCTGTGGCTCTTTCTTGGTCGCTCTTTTATTTCTATCTGTCCTTTTCCACCTCTGTCTTGGCCGAAAGTAGAAAGCAAATTTATTTCCGCTCTGTATTATTGTCCATCATATTAAATTATGGGCTTCATGTACAAACACAACCCCCCCCACCCCCACCCACAACCACCACCACCACCACCACTGTCAATGCCACTCCACACACACAGACACTATCAGTGACGGGCACAGCACAACAGCAGCGATGTGTTAGCGCTCTCCCAGCTGTGTGTGTGTGTGTGTGTGTGTGTGTGTGTGTGTGTACGAGCAGGTTGTTCCTGCCAGTGAGCGCAGAGAGAGTGACAGACCACCCACCTGCTCTGGCTCTTCCTATTGATGTCAGTATGGCATCAGTGGGAGGGCAGCTAATGGGATTTCACTATCAGCACCTCAGTGTAGCCACCATGTCAGCTCTCCCTCCTCCGTAGCGCTACGCACAGTCAAGCAAGGTAAAACTGCTTGGCTTGGATTGCTAAAGACTGACTGTGAAAGGCATAAGACGTTCAACACAACATAATGCAGTTTTCAAAACAGACACTGTAAAGCAAATAGTGAGGAAATAGTGACTGGAGGTACTGGAGGCCCAGAAATAAACCGACCTGTAAGCGAACTGTCAAGGTCACCTTATCATGTCACAACATTTTACAGTAATATGTGACTCCTTTTTTCAGTAACGAGTATTGTAAGGGACTACAATTTAAAGTTCAGTACATTACAGTTACGAATCCTGACAAATAGGGGAGTTGACAATGTGCTGCTGCAGGACGCGTTAGCTTGACGCGTGTGGAGGATTTGGAGTTATTTGAAGGCACCTTTGAGAGAGCTGGGCTGAGTAATGAAAGTAAAGTAATGAGTAACCCATTACTTTTGCTGTTGAGTAAAGTAATGTCATTACTTTTTCACTGAGGATGATTACAAGGAGTAATTGAATACATACTTTGGCAACACTTTACTTTAAGTCCCCCTATTTAGCATTCACAAACAGCATATAAATATTTAATAAATGATTTATAACACATTATAATGTAGTTGTAAGGTAACAAATGACAACACAGTGAAATACTGTTGTAATAATATAAAATATGTCTTCATAGGAGAAGTTGAAATTGCTGATAAATACTGTAAATTAATTAACACTTTAAAATTATAGCGTGTACAACTACATTATAGTGTCTTTTACAATTTATTAAATGTTTGTATACTGCTTATAAATCCTAAATAGGGGACATAACGTATAGTGTTGCCCACTTTTCAGGTAACTTGCCCAACACTGCTGTCTAATAACCCTGCTGATGCAGATCATTTCGGTTCACGCTGTCTTTCTTGTCAAACTGTGGTTTAGTTGGAAGTCCTGGGAACTTGCAGTCTTCAGTAACAGGTTTTGAGCAGAGTAGGTTGGCATTTTCATTATGTACAAATAGTGAATTATATCAGTGTAAAGCCACCAGAGTCTTTTAGTGTTTCGCTGCCACATCCACACAATCCACAGGCTGAAGTTTTGTGAATGGTGGCTAATCAGTTCAAGGTGTTAAGAAGAGTGTAGGAGCTGAGTGAGCCTGGAAGAAATGAGTACCTCATTACTGCATCTAGTCACTATTCCTTCAGCTGGCACTGTCATAACAACACTGCACTTTTAAAGCCTTGCCTCACCTTCTCTTTCTCTGTGTCTCACTTTGAGCTTTTCATTTTTCTGCCTTCTATGGCGCTCTCTTTCTCTGTCTTTCAAAGTTTACAACTATTGTCTGAAAGTTCACACTTTTAGTTTGGTGGCAGCGTTGCACATTTTTTTCTTCTCCCTTTTTCTTCTTTATTCCTTTCTTCCCTGTGTTGCTCCACATCAGAGATCCAGAGAGGGGCCTTTTGTGTCTGACTTTGCCCCAAAGGCAGTCGTCTTGCAAGGCAGATTAATAATTACAGAGTACACAACATCGGGGAAAACAATTTCAACATCTTTGATGTCAAACATGAGAGAAACCAAAATTACAAAGAAAAAAAGGATGACGAGGAAAGGTCTTGAAAGATGGTCCTCTCTCTGTCTCCCTCTCTCTCTTGGCAGTATTTCCTGTTATTGTTGCTTTCTACTGTTTCGCAGTGCATTAAAAACATTAAGGAGGACTTAAAAGAGAGAGGCGTCTGCCCCTGGAGGGCCACATTTGAGAAGTGGCATGGCAACTCTTCTTTGACAATGTCACTGAAGATGAGAAGGAGCTATATATAATATTTCATAGGATTTGATCCATCTGTTTACATGTTTGGGCACAGCAATAAGCTCATGAGATGTTGTTTGTTTTGTGTAGCATTAGGATAAATAGAAACCATGGCCAAATATAGGAGGACAGAGCTGTCGTGGCCCTGAGTTATGATTATGGGCTGTAATTGAAAGGTTGAGGGTGCTCTTTCCTTTGCTTCACTACGAAACTCCCTATAACTGAAAAAGCCATGGATCATTGGACTGAGAATTTACAGTCTCTCCTGTCTTGTACTTTACAAAACCAATACTTTTTTTGTCTTGTGTAATACAGAATGATTGGCCTTGGGCGGCCGTCCAAATGCAGATCATTACTATCCCCTTTTAATAATGATATTGAATGAATAACAACAAATCAAAACAAAGCGACCACAACCACAACTGAAATTTAACATGTTTCCTGTGAGATCTTCTGATCCTTCTGAAAAAAGCCAGTCCTTGGGTTTATTGAGGTTGTGCTACTTCTGTATCTTGGTTTTCAAGTATAGTTGAAGCTTGTTTTGCGATTATCAATACTCAGTGCCTTTTCCACATCTGCTAAAAAAAAAAAAATCCAACAACAACAAAAAATTCTGAAAGAATCTTATCTTTGTGTGCTGAGTGACGCGCAGTGTTGGGAAGGAACAAGTTAGTGCACACCCATACATGGACAACTATTAAACCCAATTCAGATGGGGTTGGGTGGTGCGCGATTTTTCACCTACCTACCCTCATAATAATTACAGCTCCAATTAGCAGTTGTTGTTTTTTTTTACTTTGTCCTGTCCATAGAGATAGTGACCACACTTTGCTATCAAATAAAAGCCATGGCTGTGTGCAGCACCCAAACATACATACTGTATGAATACCACCCAATATGACATATAATTAAACATTAAATTGAAATGATTTGCTGGCTCATTCCACAGACTGTAGGTTGCATGTAACAGTCATTTCTGAGCTTTATTTTTTTGTTTGTTTAAAAAAAATAAATGGTGACGTAGCTTCTCTACTACTTAGGGAACAGAAATAGCTATGCTACTCCAACACTTCTGGGAAATGTAGTTAAACTGTATAGCAATGCTACACACCAACCCTGGTGACAGGGCAAGTAAAATTAGCAACTCAACCCTGAGCAAACAGGGCTTTGCCATAGATACTTTTTTCATATACTACAAACGTGTACATTGCAGATTCAGTGCATGCACTCTAAATATCGTGATTTGATTTGAATGTGAGAGGAAGAATTGGAGAGCTGTGTGAAGATTCACATGACACTGCTGTGGAGGTTGAATTCACATATTTTCTAATACAAAGAAGCAAGAGGCACAGTATCATTTTCACCAGTATACTGTAGCGACTCCACAGCTTCTGACACATATATTCCAAGAATATACACCAAGTCACAATCACAGCAGTAGAAGTATTAAATGGAGTTTTTAAGGTGAGAGAAAAGGCAGTGTTGGCATTATCAGTGTTAAACCTGCTGTACACCTTGTTGCTTCTCCACAGCAGACATTCTGGATACACAGCAGTGAATTTGACAGGTGTCAGTATGGAAAGACTTCTCTTTTGCCTTAAAAACAATGCTCGGTAGTGTTACACTGTGTGCTTTAACTGTGACAACAGGAACTGAGGCGTCAAAGCTAAAACGACACAGAGGAAAAGCCACATTGTACTTGAATCGTGACAGCAAGCTCCCTGTTTGACGGATGTTGGGGCGTCATCGCAGATGTACAGTATTTGCTGAAAACACAACAGTCATCTGGAGCGGCTGTGACAGTTTTGATGTGTTCTCTGTTTATTTACTGTATCCATTTGTGTTGGTGATAAACAACAATATAAATATATTAGAACATCCTGTCATATGGTGTCCATCTGATCGCAATCTGTGACATAGGTGAACGGGTTCATCACTGGCTTGGTGAAATTCAGAAACTGCTGAATTTGTAGGGTCAATGCCCAGTCAGTGCATGTGATGACTGTGCAGGCTCCATTCACACTTTAAGCAATTTAAGTTTGTTTAATGGACTGGATTTTTTTAACCTCTTTCCTGAAAGGCACTTTACCTTCTCTGGAGTTTTTACCAGTTAAGGAGTGATTAAATGTTTGCATATAAGCATTGGCAGTGACACCAGGCTTTCTAAATAACAATCACTGACCCCAATCAGAAGTCAGTGTCCATCTCCTTTTGTAACACACTGTTAGAACATTTTGTCAAATGAGCACAAACAGTATTGCGGTTTCAATTTAAGTGAGTTCCACACATAGCACAAATCAGACACGAGATTTTCATCTGTTCTACACACAAAATCATTACAGCTGTTAAGCTTAGTTAAGGAGAACAAGTTGAGGTTAAAGCGGGACAAAATCTATATTGTCATATCAACAATGGAAAAAAATGACTGTAATGTGAAAGGTGTTGTTCACAGTGACAAACCCACAGACAATAATCACCCAACTCCACAGTTGCCCACAGCCCTACAAAGCTTTTAACATCTTTCAGCTCAGTGTTGTGGTTTTACGGCCTGCAACTTTACTGTTTCGGTTCACTGTGACCGCCCTCCTCAACCCCCCTTTCCACACCCAGCTGGCAGCTGTCTTCAGAGAAGAAACTATGATAAACCCACTGTAAACTACCTGCCCAGCACCAAACAACAAACGGCCAAAGTTAGCGACTAGCTGGTCACCAGAAACATGACTTCATATTGCTAATGTTGCCCCATGTCTGCTGGAGGTGTAAATAGGCAACTGTTTGCTAACATGTTTCCCATATCAACTTTATAAGGAGATAATACACTATATGGACAAAAGTATTTGGCCACACCTGTTAATTATTGAATTCAGGTGTTTCAATCAGACCCCTTGCTACAGGTGTATAAAGTCAAGCACCTAGCCATGCAGTCTCCATTTGCAAACATTTGTGATGCAAAATGGGTCGTTCTGAAGAGCTCAGTGACTTCAAGCGGGGTACTGTGATAGGATGCCACCTCTGCAATAAGACGGTTCGTGAAATTTCATCCCTGCTGGATATTCCACGGTCAACTGTAAGTGATATTATTAGAAAGTGGAAGCGTTTAGGAACAACAGCAACTCAGCCACGAAGCGGAAGACCACATGAAATCACAGAGCGAGGTCAACGACTGCTAAGGCGCATGGTGCGTAAAAGTCGCCAACGCTCTGCTGATTCCATAGTTGAAGAGTTCCGAACTTCCACTGGCATTAATGTGAGCACAAAAACTGTGCGGCGGGAGCTTCATGGAATGGGTTTCCATGGCCGAGCAGCTGCACGCAACTGAAGTTTGGTGGAAGAGGGATAATGGTATGGGGCTGTTTTTCAGGGTTTGGGCTAGGCCCCTTATCTCCAGTGAAGGGCTATGTTAATGCTTCAGCATACCAAGACATTTTGGACAATGCTATGCTTCCAACTTTGTGGCAACAGTTTGGGGAAGGCCCTTTTCTGTTCCAACATGACTGTGCCCCAGCGCACAAAGCAAGGTCCATAAAGACATGGTTTGATGAGTTCGGTGTGGAAGAACTTGACTGGCCTGCACAGAGCCCTGACCTCAACCCCATCGAGCACCTTTGGGATGAACTGGAACGGAGATTGCGAGCCAGGCCTTCTCATCCAACATCAGTGCCTGACCTCATAAATGCTCAACAGAATGAATGGGCCCAAATTCCCACAGAAACACTCCAAAATCTTGTGGAAAGCCTTCCAAGAAGAGTGGAAGCTGTTATAGCTGCAAAAGGGGGACCAACTCCATATTAAAGTATATGTATTTGAATACAATGTCATTACAATCCCTGTTGGTATAATGGTCAGGCGTCCGCATACTTTTGTCCATATAGATACATTTCCCCGCTGTGGGACAATAAAGGCTTATCTTATCTTATCTTATCTTAGTGTATGTCAATGTTGTGTTTGCAGCTTACACTGTGCCCAAGGGACCTCACTGTACTTAAACTTAAACTAAACTTGAACAACTTAAACTAAAATTGATGCTGTCACTTGGAACAGAAAACCTTTTCACAAGTTGGGAATTGAACTCGGGTAGTTAGAGTTGTAGGCAGTAGGTGTGTACACCCATATAGCACCCTAACCACAACACTCTTGCTTTTTGCCACATTGGTAGTTAGTTACCAATGTGCTTCAGTCCTTTCATATATTTTTAATTTACATGTGCAGTAAGCACCTGCAGGTCTTCATCTAACCAGCTGTGGCTGCATCTTCTTTTTCCCTTTGCAATGTTCAATCTGATCAGCCCACAAAAACTGCTAAATAATCCAAATCTACCCTTTTACTGGGCTAGGAGTTAAATTGGGTTGCTAACCTTGGTGTTAAAGGGAGCACTTCCTGTGGTGGCTTCACAATAAAAGTCTTCCAGTGGTTTGCTGATGGAAACAGCTGCAGGAAAGTTGATCACATCTTTCAAAAAATGGCACCTTCTCTACATTTGTCTCATTCAGATTACTGTGACATGGAAACAGCTTAGTTGATGTTAGGGACTATCATGATAGCATTGTAGGTCAGTGTGGTTGTTGCCTTTCAGTTAGGATGCTCTGTAACCAGAAAAGAGTGCTGCATTTCACACCAAGCTCAGCTACAACCTGCAAAGCTGCACCACTGAGCCAACACGGACCACGACCCACATTTTCACGCAGTGGTGCTTACCTGACTTTCAGAAGTTCCAACTCAACTGACTAAAGCTCCAAAAATAAAAGCTCAAATAAACCCCTCCAGACATGCTTGGTGTGATGGCACCCGCAAGTCACAGGGCTGACGTCAGGTAGCAGTGCTGCTGGGAAGTAACTGGTTTACAGGCAGTGTGGGCAGCTGTTCACTCAGCAGGTAGGAGCAGCAGTGAAGCCACGTGGAGCAGGTGTGTGTGTGCTGGGCGGTGAGGGAGCTGACGAGCAGAAGCAGGTGGGAAAGAAGACGTTCCAGGCCTTAACTGTGAGGGTGAGACAGACACCATCACGACCTCTCACACCTTCACCACTTCTGTACATTCATGGACAAATCAAGATAAAAGATAGCCTATATTTATCCTCAGTATCCTGCTGATTTTAACAGTTCAGTCTATTCACTGAGACAAAGAACTCTGACTGTTTATGCTACACTTTGATGATAAAACCCTGTATAAAACTGTACACACTGTTTATATAGTGGTATTTATTTTATTACATACAAAATTCGAAATTTACAGACACCCAGTGTGATGCAATGCAATCATGAATTTTTAATTATGAATATATTCTTCAAACTAACTTCTGATGGAGGTAACTAGAGGGGAAAATACATTTTTACATACCTTCCTAAAATATTGGAAACATTTTGATAGTGTTCATTTGTTTGCTTGGGCTGAACCTGCAATTAAGAGACAGATATTCAGAGACCCCTTAAGCGTAAAAAGTCAAACAATGTTGAACATTCAAACTGAACATACATGAACTTTTGAATACGGTTTTCTTCTTGGGATATCTACGGTGTTTAACATCTTTATGTTTGTCTTGAGACATAAAAACAGAAAAGAAAAATCAAACTTAAAGGTCCTGCCTTATTGAAAGATCCAGATCTATAAATATGCAAATGTTTTTAGTTTGTAAGGTTTAACCACTGGACACAAAATATCTTCTACTTCACTAAAAAGCCCATTCTCAGTGTTTGAGTGCTGGGGGCTTCAGGTTTTCACATCACACTCGCGTCAGTTGCATATTGGAACACGATTGGCCTCAAAACTAGTCATGATGTCACAGAAACCTGCCTGTTGGCGTAGGATAGAAGTTGAGCACAGAGAAACTTTCTGCCTTCAGCAGATGAATGTGAAACCAGCCGTCTCAAGGCCTTTACACACTGGAGGCGTTATTTTCGTGCGATTAATTCACACGTCCATATAAGTGTTGTTTTTGTCATGAGTACTTTCACACAGAAAGCGAATATTACACAGAGAAAAAGCGATATAATTTTGTTATGGAACGAGGCCAATTTTTCGTGCAGAACGGACGTCACATCACAACTCCGGACCTGTTGATTGTTTGTGTTTCTCATCACCCTGTATTATATGACAAAGAACACAAAAATTATAAAGACAATGAACTCAAGGACAACTTGTGGAACAGCACCGCTGGATGCAGGATAGTGAGGAGCTGATGTAGTGATGTAGTAGTGTATTTTGCATTTTTGTGTCATTTATTTGTTACGTCCCCGGGGCTTCACTCTGCACATACAACATTCTGCACAGTGAATGTCAAACATCCAAGTGAACTAACAATAAACTGAGTGGAGGGGGCTTTAAAAAATGCAAGGTAATTTGAAAATACACTTGACAAATTGGAAGAGCAAGCATAATCTGTTTCCAGTAAAAGAAAAAGAGCATTAGAAGGATATAAAGATATGGAAAAAATTCCACTTGTGAAAGTTGACATAAACAAGTCGACTTCCAGCGGTTTGCTTGAGATATAATGGGGGCAATGGGGAAATGTGTCAGCAGCGTTAGTCAGGCTGCCTCAGACTGCTCTGAAGATCAAACCGAGGCACCTCTGAATGACTGCCTGCCTGACATCCACTTCCAAAGAGCCCGGGTTGTGATTGCAAAATTCTTGGTTTTCCCTGTAATGGCTGACGAGGCCATTCTGCAAAAATCCCACAGAGGGCTCAATGTGGGGGGAGGGCAGATGATGCCATCCAATCAGATCCATGAAGACATCACTGGATTTACAGTATATGCAGAAAACCTTTACTTTAGCCCAGGATCACGATGGCAAGGGATCAAAAGTCT
This sequence comes from Macquaria australasica, assembly GCA_005408345.1. NCBI lineage: Eukaryota > Metazoa > Chordata > Actinopteri > Centrarchiformes > Percichthyidae > Macquaria > Macquaria australasica. Next base: position 618,835 of record SEMN01000176.1, on the reverse strand, counting down.
TAATACTAGTCATTTCCTGATAAAAAGTGTGAAAAAGCCAAAAAGCAGAGAAGAAAAAATACCCATAATTCTGAAACAAACAACAGGAATGCAGCTGCATTCAATTTCCTGCGGCATGCTGTTTCTATCACAAGGTCTTTTCAGATGCACCAATTGAGCCGAGGTTGGGAATGGCCATGAATCTAAACCAGTCTTTCCCTCTACACTCGGCTTAATGAGGGCTACATGTGGGGAATGTCGGTTCCCACCCCACACCTTTTCCCCGTGGGCTTTTTCAGAATGATAAAGAGGAAACAATGTTTTCTTTAAATCATTTTCCATCTCTTGTGGTAAACTGAAATTCATACACAATGTAATTTAAATTGTTAGCAAAATAATAAACAATTTTGATATTTTCTACCAAAGTGGATGATCAAGTGTGGTACCTCAGAGTCAAACCTACTGACATCTCAAACGGCCTAAATCAGTACACAGATCTTCCACACTTTTACTGCAGTGATAACTACAAAAAAAAAAAAAGAAAAGAAAAGAAAAAAAAGTGGGACAGTGAATTTTCCATCCTTAAGCTTTCTGAATATGATACGTTCCATCTGGTTGCAAAGAGGGATTGTTTTTGTATGGCCAGATGAAATTGCAAACATCCCTGCATAATTATTTCAAAAAGCATCCTGTTTTGAATAACATTGTGCTATGAAGGAAACTGCGCACTGGTAAACAACAACATACTCCTCACATGGCCCTGCTTTTCCTATTAGAGGTCTTTATATCAAGTCCAGAACCTGTTTTTCATAAGACCACGAAGAACGTGTCGTTTTGCTCTTGATGGTGAAATAGGAATATCAGCAGCACAGAGAAAACAGTTTGTGTGTATCGGATGTCCCTGGACCTCATTAGCTCGTGTCCTTATTAAGAGTCTCCTCACTATCCCCTGGAGAAGCCTGGTGAGAGTCTTCCCATGTCATCCCCCTCATCTCTCGCTCATTCCCTCTATTTCTCTCTTCCTTGACATGCCCTTTGAACTTCCCTCAGTCTCCAGTCCCACATCAAAGCTTTGATAGAGGCTTCCTCTTTCCTCTTCTCAAGGTGAAGAGCGGGCTACATGTGCACGTGTATATAAAAGACTGAGATGGCCAAAACGTGAATTATGGTACTTTCTGCCCATTATTAATCGTTACTTCCTTCATAATTGTGATGCGCACGTTAATTAAGCTAGTTGTCCATAGACTCCACTATTCCAAAACTAAACTGAGGAAAATCTATCAATATCACCATTATGTGACTAATAAAGTAATATAGTAAACTAGCTCACTTTCTTATTTCATTTGGTTTTGTCCATGGTTTTCTAAGGTTAGCCTAATTTTCTGTTTGGGATCCTGGAGACCCTAGAGCTCATTAAACAGCTTTATAAAAAAAAAAAGATTTTTAAAAAAAACGTGAAAAAAGCTAAAAAATAAAATAAAATTGGGAATTGCTTATAAACATTATTGACATCTCTCAGATGTCTGCCACACAGCCCAGCTGTAAAACATGGTTAAATACAATGGAGTACAGCAGAGGAGTCTGTGAGACCCTTATCAATGAAGACGTAAAGCCAATGTCAACATATTAAAATGGTAAAGACAGATATCCAGATCTGTTCTTCACACTCTCCGGCTATTCTGACATGACAGGGACTTTTTTTTGCATAGCCACCAACAACCATTAATGTTGGACAGGCAACCTTTATACTCTTAGACTAGAAATCATCAGATTCTCCATGTTTAAAAAAACGAGTTAGATAAGATACTTTGTGTTGTTCAAATGGAAAAGCTTTGCTCATTTGATTCTGAAACACAAAGTGCTTTAGATGTTTGGGGGCCGTCCCTTGACTATTTAGAGGAAACTGGCACTTTGAAATATTTGTACCAATTCACAGTCATCCTTTATTTACGAATCCCCCCCCCCCCCCCCTTTTGTTCATTTATTAAGGCTGTAGGTGTTCTTTTATGATTATTTATTTATTGTTAAAATGTATTTCTAGTTTCTCTTTCTCTTGAGTTGTAAAAACTGAAGATAACAAAATATGAAAAAATAGACATACATCAAATCCAATGGACCTCATTCTGAATGATACAAATCTCCACTAGCCTTTATACCACGAACACAGTATTTATAGCAACAATCAATTTCATGTTTGTGTGACAGGATTGGTGATGGCTGGAGAAGCAGGCCTATCTAGAAGTGACATGTGTACTCACAGGACCTGTAATTAATAAATAAAAGTTGATTTTAAAGAGAAATTGTGCTGTTATGCACATATTTCATTTTTTCAAATGACTGTTAACACAAGCTTTTTCAACATGGGGAAGACAAGCGCCTCATGCAACTGTGCACTTGTGTCTGCAGTTATACTTAGGCTGAAATGCCAACCTCATGTCAGTGCAGCAGAAATAGGTCAACCCTAACACACACACACATGCATACACACTCACATGCACACAGATAAATGAATTACTCATTCTCTTTCATGGCCTTTGTAGATGGAGGAAACGGATGCCGATGCAAAAAGATCAAAACCCCTCTGCGCGAGAAACAAGTGTCCTCCTCCCAACAGCCGAGCAGGAGGGAGGAAGAGTCGCTCAACAGGTTTGTGTCACTCCTCTCTAACTCTGCAGCTTTTCACCGTGTGTCCTTGGCTGCTCTGTCCTGCCAGGTATCTGTTTTTGGATCCTTTCTTTGTGGAAACGTCGGTGCTATCTGCGCATCAGTTTGAAGCTGCTTTTCCTCTTCCTGTGTCTGTGGAAAACACAATCAAAGAGAAAAATCAATGTATCCTCAAGCAATAAAAAAGTCAATAGCTTTCATAGAATCTATATTTAGTGCAGAGTGATGTAGAGATTCTCAGTTCTGCCCGGCTGCAATTTGCGAGATAGATCAATTTTTCCACATTAATTTATTCATTCATTTATTCATTCATTATTTCCTGCTTTATCTCTTGCTTTATGAATCATAACTCTGTAAATGTGTTTTCCATCTAACTATGGCATGTATATGCATAGATCTGGGTGGGTTTATGTGTAAGAGGTAGTGGTGGAGGTGGTGCTGCTGATGCTAATGTGATGGTATCAATTTTCTGAGCAGATTGAGCGCTTGTACCAATTATTATCTTGTGAATTTGCTCAGGTTCATTCCTACCCTCATTATATGAGCTATATTACATCCAGGACTTATCTAATAATAATATCACCTAATCTTGATTAATAATCTTACCTCATTTCGCTCTATGATTGAAATATATCAAACAGATGACTGTGTAATATATGCAGAAAGCAGTTCTATTGTTTGGGGGTAAATGGTTTCTTTTGAAGGAAGAACTCCCTATTAAAATCCTATCCGAAGCATTTTCTAGGTACCTGTGTGGTTAGACATGTATACAATGCAGCAACCCCACCCGCACTGGATAAAATGCATTAACCAATCACCATCAGAGAGCTGCAGCAGGAGGGAGTCCCTAGCAACAGCTGGATACCTGTTGGCCAAATAGGGCTGTTGGCATCTATTCCAAGCTGCAGATTCCCTCCTAAACAGCACGTCTGACAGAATATCACTTATCCCTCATTGCACCATGAGCCTGCTGCAGACTATGAAGAAAAAAGAAGAAGAGTAAAATCATTTAGAAACTTTTAAATGAAGAAGTCCCTTTGATGGGAAGAGGTCCAGGGAGGGTAGGCTCCTTCCAAATTATACTTCAGATCTGAAGCCAGTTTATAATTTCTTAGTAATAAGTGTGTCAAATTCTTGATTGAATTTCAGCCAAGTCAAGTTCAGGGCCATGTAAATCTATGCAGCTTTTTGGGCCATGTGTTCACACACACACACACACACACACACACACACACACACACACACACACACACACACACACACACACACACACACACACACACACACACAAATATTTTTTGTAATTTTAAATAGACTTTAACATAATCAATTATATAATAATTAGGAAATTAAAATATCATGTGTGTAATGCTTTTTTAATTGTTCAGTATGTAACTTTCCTTATTTCGAGCTTATTTAGTGATAGCCTGGGAACCAGACAGATCTGCGAGCTCATGTTTTATTTGCTCTGGCAGATGCGTCTGGTCCCCCTCCCATTCAGACAGATTTCCAGCCAATCACAACCGTTTATCTAATGTGGGGCGGGTTTGATTCGATGACTGTACAGAGGAGCGCCGTTGAGACATTTTCGTAAACAACCAAGATGGCCGCTGATGTGGAATGTTCTGACAGGATTCGCACAGCATTACGTCACACGTTTCATTGCTCTGATTGGTTGAAGGTCTATCCAATTGCGTCCAGAGGCATTTAGGTCTGTGCCCGTTGATAACGTCCCTTGGAAAATGAACTGAGAGGTTCCAGACTAAATCGCATTTGTGAATTGGTCTGGTGATGTTAGGATATATTTTGTGCTTCACAAATGGAAAATCAACCCTATTGCCAGAAAATAACATCAATGTATAACAGTATTGGATGATTCTACAAAACCCTGGTTTATGTACAATGACAATGTTGTTTTTTAAGACCATTGCCAATGATTTTTAAATTCTTGCTTCTTGCTTTCTAGGATATTGGTGAATGGCAACTACGTTACGATTTAGGTTAGGGAAACAACATGGTTATGGCAAATAAACTATGGGTATGGTTTGGCGATTAAAACACTTGGTTAAGGTTAGGGAATGTTAGTTAAAAAGCAAATATTAATTCTAACTTTTGTGACAGGACACAAACCCTGATCTCCTCCATGAATCTGATACACTACATGCACATCCACCACCTTGACCTCCGCACCCTTGCAATGCATCTCGCCACATATAGGGCACTCTACATCCTGCACTGGTTCTGAATGTTGGCATTGGCACGGAAATGTAGATAGTTCACAAGGGAAATGTAAGAAGTCTTATGCGAGGATAACAGTTTCTCATGTAATATTAATCAACAGCATTTCACATGTGCTAAATTCATATACTGTACAGGCCCATGTGAGTTGTAGACATTCATGATTTCACAACATTAATATCACATAGGCTCTTTTTGTAGATACTACATTGTTTTTTGTTTGCTACAAAAGCAATATCACCCTGTAAAATAAAACAGTAAAATGAAGTCAAGACACTAAGCATTAGCACTTCATTTAAAGGATCTTTTAACTCAAAATACAAAAATAAAAAATTCCATTCCATGCAGATAGTTTCAGTTTTATCTGGTGTGGTTTTGAGATCTTCAAAATCTGATAATGGTCAAGATAAGAAGATATGATCTTAAAGGGGATTTTACACATCAAAGTCTGTTTGCAGGTCTTGGGGAGTTCTTCTCACATGCGAAACCAGTTGTACAAAGCCTTTTGTGGTTCCAGAGGGAGCTGTGTGAAAACAGATAAATTGATGTCATATGAGTCAATGTCAGTTGGGGCTGAAAACCACAACAATGAAACAAATCTGGGGGTGTGGAGTTAGAAAGAAGTGAGTTTACCAGACCTCTGTCGCCCGCTCCTCATCTCTGCTTGATGATTTGTTAGCTGCTACTAGCATAACCCACTTGAATCTCTGAACGAGCTGTCGGTGGTTCAGTTGCATTGTGGGTAATGTAGGCACCAGGTTTTGACAAGGAAGAAGACTTGGTATAAAAAAGATGGTATCTATGGTTCTGCTGAATCTATGTTATAGCAGTGAAATGCTAAATTGGTGGAGTACTCTTTTAACTTGTGTGGACAAGATAAAAGAGTATACTTTTTCTGTACTTTGGGGGCTCCATACAATACAATGGAGAAGAAGTGAATTTCATTTGTGCTGCTCAAAACAAAACAACAAAACATTCTGATTACTGTGGATAATCTACAATCCTAACTGTCAACAGATTTTACAGGAACTACTTCCTGTTCAGCAGCAAAAAGGAAATCCCATTCACCTCCATTATATTAGTGCAGCAGCAGAACTTTTACAAGCAGATATCTCAAAACCTGGGTCCATAAAACCAAAACTATCTGGACAGCTGGATACCACTAGAGATAAGTGAAAAAATACGTTTTTTATGAACTGACCCTTTAACCTTTGTTTTTAGTACAAACACTACTCCTCTAAACCTGGCACGTTTTGTGGTCAAAACGTAAGTTCGAACAGCTGAAATGTGCAGGCTATCCCACCTTTCACTGCTTCATCTTAATATAGTTTCAAGCTGCAGTCATTTGTGGTCCTTCACTGCTAATAGCATCCCCTTAAATGAGCTCCCATTTCCTCATCTCATCTGAGCCCAGCATGACCCACAGATAGGCCCTTGTAAATTCTCCCCCCATCTGGCTCCTTTTAAGTCTATGTCAGACTGTCCATAATCGCTCTGTCAAAATGGCATCCCGTCACCGCCGCTTGTTATGAGGTAGCGCAGAGTAGGAGGCTGAGACATGCCAGAGTCGGAGCAGTCTAGCGAGCCTGCCAGCCCCCTTCATGTAACATGAGGAAATGAGTTTGTGTCAGGACTATTTTGGAGTTGCTTTGAAGTCTTATTTTGCCCCCTTTGCCTCCAGGGGGACAGCATAGAAAGCAAAGAGGGAGGGGGGCTGGGTGGTACAATGTGGGGAAATCTGCCGAAATGCCCTGATAACCCAAAAGGCAGTGCTCTCCTGATGTCATGCCTGGGTGGTCAAAGCACATAGAAATGCATCACCAGTCAGATCTGATATGTATGTCACTGTGTCACATACGGCACAGCCTGTTTTTGTGGCACGATTTGTCTTTTTACGCCAGCTGTGGTTCTCATGTTCCTTTCTGCATGCAAAAACATGTCTTTAAGAGAGAGTTTCATTATCCTGAGGCCTTTATTACTCTCTGTTTTATTTATGCACTGTACTCATAATGCACTCATAATTTTTAAGTCAAATGTAATTCTTGTGTAGCCTAGAGTGGTGTTTTCATAAATAGCAGCATATAGAAACTCAAGTTTTCAGTCGCTGTTTAGATTCTCTGTTGTATTTGACTGCTACTGCACAAGCATCTAAAGCGCACACAAGAGATGAAGAAAATTAAACAGACACATCACAATCCCACTACTGAAAAAGACATATTGTTATTATCATATTGTACAAATTCATAGATCAATAGTCAGCAGAGGGTCTGTCGATATGAGCCGGGAGCGAAGGACTCCTCAGTGGAGTGAAGAGAGAGGGGAATATTCCTTAGGCGGACAAAACAATGATTTTTGTTCACTCACAGGCAAACACAAATATGTACACACACTAGGGAATACTGTAAAATTGCTTCACACACTGAGGCGTAATGCATTAAAAAGTAATAAGCCCATAAGTGGCCAGTCAGCAGCACCTTGACCTCGAACACAAGTTTCTGGGGTAGTAAAGGGGCCCATTGCGTCTCGACACCCCCCATTTGCTTCTGTAGCACCAGCAGTAACAACAGTCAGGAACTGCAGAAAAATAATGTCAACACAACATGAATTCACACATGCGCACATGCACACACACAGCCACATGTACACACAGACTCTTTGGTGAAGATGGTGGATGCTTCCCACCCCCTGTTGCGTCCGGAGCGATGTTCCTGGAGAGGGGACAGCGAGAGGGCATCCCGCAGTGCTGTTTGAGCGTCCTTGCCAGTGCCAGACAACTTCACTATCCCTGCCCTAGCAGGGGGCGATAATCACATCAAGCTCCCCTGACAAGAGGCATTGAATTCAGCTCCGGTCCCCTTAAGAGTCTGGCATCCAGCAGTCTCTCCTGAACATGCTGCTGACGTTACAATGAGAAGGTTTGTGTTTTCAATTTTTCACTCCGTGGCATCGCTCTTCTTTTTTTCTCTGTCTTTGTTTTTTTTTTTTTTTTTTTTCTGCCGTCTGTATTTGGGAACGATTTGGGATTCCACGTCACTTAGGCGAAAATCTGAATTGGCAGAATCGAGTGATACCACCATTGCCCTGTGAGAAGTGTTGTATTGTATTGGCGCCTTCTGTTTGTCATGGTGAATTCTATACAATATCTGGCTTTTGTTAGCCTGTCCTGGGAAATATTTTTGAAAAGTTTTCATGGGAAATTGCTTTTTTGTGTATGTCATTTGGAATTTCCGTAGATTATATCCTGCAATAGTCACCATCGAAATGGTCAAAGCACTGTCAGTAACTTCACACAGAATAAAAAGCTAAGGACTGACATACTAACACTACGTTGACATGGGTTTACACCCAAGCTCCAACCCATGCTGGGCGGTGGTCAGAAAAATGAGGATGCTATCGCTTTAAGAGGTTCATGTACTCTCCCAAACCACACTTCATCACTTTTTGCTCTTCTGGTTATCAGCAGTATTATGATTTTTTTCAGTTGTCAGCTTTTGTGATTCTGTACTTGTTCTTCCATTTAATAGTTTTGTACATGAATCTATTGACGGATATCTCGTAGCATGCTCTGCCCTTTCAAAGGTTGTGGGAGATGTTGTTTACGTTTTATAAATATCCAATACTCATTTAATATGGCTATTTTTGGAAAATGCTGTCCACTCATCAAGACTTAGAATAACAAGGACTAAGCGGGGGCATCCTTTTTTCCCTGAAATCCACCAAAACAGATGAGAACTGGACTGTTTTAAGCAGCTTTGTGGGCCTGCAGAGCTCCTCTGCTACCCAGGGAGCCTGGCTTCCAGCAGCTATACCCCATTCATCACCTGCTTTCATTGGCCACCACCAAGCCGCCTCCGGCTAGAGGACCAGGTAGGGTGCCGGGTGGTGCACAATGTTTAGGGGATTAGCAATCAAAGGAGTGCGGAGGCTAGGGCCCTGCATCCCGGCCTGCCATTCACTCCTAGCAGGGGAGGAGAGCTCCAGCAGTGGCCAAGGTCAACGTCTCCAGCTCGGCAGGAGGTAACTGAGAAAGAACCCTGGGAACCAGCCGCCTGCTCTGTGCTAATCGCGGGCTAGCAGGCTAGCAGCACAGCAGGTGTCTCACCCGCCAAACATTCATCTGTTTGTGCCGCTGATAGCATGGCTGACAACAAGATAATGCCTTGCTTTTACTTTCCTCTCACTTTCCCCCTCTTTTCTCTCTTCTTTTCGTCTTTTGTTGATCTCTTTTGCTCTGTTCCAGCCTGATTCTGTGGGATTTGGTTTTCTTTCTTTGAACTAAACTGTATGCTGAGTTAGCAGAACGATAAACTGGTACAATAGTCTTTTTAATCTAGCATAAGTTGTCCTTAGATTTTCATGGGAAGGATGTGGGTGAGAAGTGTTGGGATACAATGACAAAGGCCGTTTGAGGATAGAAAGTGAAAGTGTCTTTCTCTAAAGTTTCTCTCAAGTTACCATGGTTTCAAACAAACCTGACGAAAAAATCTTTTTTTTTTTTTTTTTTATGGATGGACAATACACAGCACTGGCTAAAGACATTTGAAGAGCAAACTTTTTTGTTAGAGTAAGAAGTCCCTCTTTGTATTTGCCATAGCCATCCTGAATCTCATGTGACGGAATAGTGATTATGGCCATCGTTTTAAGCTGATTTGGCGTCCTGTGGTGCGAGGCATTGGGCTGAGAAACCCTGGTGGGACAGCTGGTTGTAGACTCACAGATTGTGGCAGAGTGTCCAATACATTCTCAGAGATCGCAAACTGGACAGATTAGCTTAGCCCGCTAGGACTGTCAAGGGGGAAGCGAGCAGTGAGGTAATGATGATGTAAAATGAATCGTTGTCGTATTCCAGTCGGAGGCAAGAAAGCAACCATGCCCCGCCACCCCACCCTCCCACAAACACACCCCTGTTGGGATATTGGCAAGTTGTCATGACGACAGGGATGTTCTCCTGATGAAGTCTCGCATAGCGCTGTCCAATCAGATCGTGGAGCTACAACCGCAGCGTGAACAGGGGAGGACGCACCTATTCCAGTTGCACAATGCTGAGAAAGGACAGGCGAAACCCTGGACCACCAACGGGAAATTGGCAATCCGGGGGAGGCTGTCAATGGGCTGCCATGGTTCGACAATACACAAACAGCGGGGGTCGTGGATACAGGGGCTGCCAGGTAGGGGGTCTCCATCATGTCTGATGCTGTTAGAGCCGCAATTCTTTGCTGCTATCAATACAGTATTAATGCATTATTTATTTTCTATATAGGCATGCAGTTATTGAACATCACCATTAATATGGCTTATATGGTGCTTCGGGATGTTGGTTGTAGCTATCGGACAGCTTCAGGTGCACTTTACCAAATTGTGAAATCACTCCTGCAGGTGGTTTTTACAAATGTGCAACAGAACCACAACAAAAAGCCAGGGATTTTATGTGAAAAGAGGGGAAATTTCATGTAGCATTAACTTAAAGCTAATTTTGTATTCATTTCACTGCGGGATGTGGATCAGGAGTAGAAGAGGCTAATATGCAGAAACTGCAGGTAGCAAAGTGGACGAAAAACTCTCCTGGTGTTAGTTTGATTCAGGCCTTTTATTTCAAACCCAGGGGAGGCTTTTTCTTTTCATTTTGCTGCTGGCTGACCAAAGGAGAAGCCGGGGCTGTTTGTAGATCTATGAAAGATGGAGGGCTTGGTGGGGGCGCACTCTGGTTTTTTTCCAAGCACTGCAGGTAGCCATTATGGTCATCGTCCTCTTAAACTTATTATTTCAACCTATCGAATTGTAGCTGTCTACAATTAATATTCAATTTTTTTCAAATGCTGGCCTGTTCATAAAATGACTATAATTTGCATTTATTTCTTTTAGCAGTTCATCTGAGCACCAAATGTCTTCTATTCTATTCTTACCCCTCCCTTGCTCAGCTCCAGCCCCTCTATCATGGGGTCTCTGTGGGACGCCATTCGACAGACTGACCCCCAATAGTGGTTGTGTTTGACTCTTCAAACTTGAGAATCAAATGTAGGTTGTCAGCATGGAAAAACCACCTTTATTAGCTCCTGGCTGGATATCAGCATGTTTTTTTTTTTTAAATGTTCTCTTTAGTTGGACATTTTTGCAAATGACGGCTCCACAGTGAGATGATCAGCCCAGCGGGATGGCTTTGGGGTCATTGTGTTTGCCAAAAGACTGGTGAACCACTAGTTAATGTTAATTTAAAGGCCAGTTCCATTTTATAATGTAAAACTATATTTCATACTGTGAGGACTTTGACATTTTGCATGTCTGCAAAATATTGCCTATGTTGTTGTCTCATACCAGTTTATGGGTGATATAGATGACAGATTATTTGATTCACACAATGCAGAGGCATTGAAATCTGTGGTGAGTGTGGACCTCACTGACAGTGAGCACAACTCATGCAATCATGGTTATTTCGTTGTGTATGGATATTTCATCCACTAACAATGGGATAAAGCTTGAAACTCATTATAGTTTTGTATAGTTTAATGGTATTTTCTGGAATAATGGCAGGCTATATTACATGGAAATAGTAAGTCAGTCAGTCCTGTTTTCAGCATGAAGTTGCAAAAGCCCCCGTTTCTCTATCCATATTGAAGGTAAAACAGTCAATTCAGAGTTGAGTCTGAAAGTTTCTAGTCACAGTGATACCAGGCTTAAAATAAGACACAGGCAGGCTGTCACTTTTTCCACCAACTCAGCATTTTTAATCCAACCCAACCAAGTGAACATACTCACCTTACATGAAAGAATTCGATATGAGGCCTGGTAAGCCAGTTCGATGTGAGATATTGAAGCTGTTTGGCCTGAGCAGATACTGTAAGTTTCAGCTTAATAATGGGAAACTGGATTAGGCAAAGATGCCAAAAGCAGCTCATCACTGCAAGCTGATTGCTGCACTATTATGTCATTTGTGATGGCAATCAGCACTGCCCAGGGCACAGGGGAAACATGCTTTACTTGTTTAACCTTCATGCAACCCCGAGTCAACTACAATCCAAGCTAATGGCAGCCAAGATGGAAACAGTGAAATCAACTGCTGATAGTAAGCTTGAGAATTAACTCAGGGAGAGACTCAAAATAGTTTTATTAAGTCATAGACCTGTTAGCCAAATTTTGACAGCATTGTTTTCATTGTTTTAATGGACTGTATATGAACTATATATGTGTTTGTGGCTTTGGTATGTACTACATATATTCATCCATGCTTAACATCTCCCATAATGAGCCTCACTTCATGCATTAAAGCATCTCAAGGAGCGTGGATATCATTTTGCTCAAGAAACGTGTAAAACCAGCAAACCCAGTGAAAAGTTGCTTATTCACGGTCACTTCCAAGTTGGAAGGAAGGGGTTTTCCCATTGCTTTGAAACTATACACCACAAATGTTCTGGAGAGTCTGTGGACAGTGATGTCAGATTGTTGCAGGGTGAGAGGGTTTGTAGCAGGAAAACCGCTGATGTGAGATGATTGCTGTTCTTGTGATGCAGATTAGTAACATTTTGGTGACTGGGGTCAGATGTGGTGAGCTCTGCACCATCCTGTTTACTTTCTGACCTTGAGGCTCCAGAAGATGTTAAAAACATTGTGTTCACTGTGAATGGTGTAGATTAAATATGAATGATGTGTTGTAAGGAAAGAATTAGAGACATGTTTACATGCAGGATTATTCCTTTCTTACAAATGTCTTTAGCGTTTAATAGATTCTTGTTTTTGTCTTTACAAGTCCCTTTTTCCAAAGATCCAACGTGCTGTAAAAGCTGGCTTGATGAAGATGTCAAAGACGCCACAAAGGCCCTTGGGAAACCCAACGCAACCTGCTTGGAATTTATTTATGGCACCATGTAATCAACTGCCGCTGTTGTCCAGATAAATCACAATTTGAACCATTGTAAGAAAGAGAGATAATAAGCTGATGTTTCATGGGCTGAAATCAATCGCCAGAGACACATGTGTCACTAAATGTCATCTTGAGGTTGATTGGACCACCCAGAGGTTGCCCATTAAAAGCCATGCGGTTTTCATTGAAGAAGTTCCAGGGTTGCACCCCAAAGACCGTTCCCCCTGCCCACCAACCCCACAGATCCAGATCCTGTGATCTATGGCTGGGGTCCCTTTCCGCAAATTACTGCACTTGAAAAGAACCCGAGCATGGGCGAAAAAGGAACAAGGCCCCCAGACTGCTCCAGAAGAAAATGTCATTCCTAACAGTTAGCCTGCATTCCTTCCAAGAAGGAACCAGAACTAGAACGAACCATCTGATGACAGTTATACAGCAGACACTTCACCGTTCACTCAGACCCCGGGCTGCAAATGTCTATTATGACCATGTGAAGATGGGGGGTGGTTGGTGCAAATTAATTGCCCATCACTTGTCAGGCAGTGCAGAAAAACTAGCACTGTGCAACTGTCTCTGTGAGAAGCTGTCAGCCAAGGACAATGAATGCATCCCATTTCTTCCCCACCTTGCTACATCTGATTTAATAGAGAGAGACGTGGACCACAGACAGAGCTGTGAGAGAATGTACAGCAGCAATGTGGTCAGGTTGTAAACACACAGACATGAAGAGGAAGAGCGGGATTACAAACAGGTTTGATCTCCCCGGGGCTGTCCAGACCGGCTGACAGGGGAGGAGGGGAAAGGGGAGGAGGCGGGGAAGCGGTGATTTGGGCTCCTTTTATTCACTCCTCTCCCATCAACTACCTCCCTCTTGCCGGCAGCGTTGTCATTTGGGCTCTCCGGATACAACTGAAAGTCCAGCATTGAAAGAAGCACTACAATGAAGCAAGAGACAGACAAACAGGCAGACAAATACACCTGGAGGCTGAAGTCTCGAAAAACAGCTGAGACCCACCAATTTGTTAACAGCACAATTTTCAGTAGAGTCATAACGTTACCCTACTCCCTATCTCAATCTCTCTCCATTTCTCAGACTCCATTGTTCATTCTGAAGGCACTGAAAGAGAAGCTGCACTAATTTCTTCATCCAGAATGGTCAAAGGAGAGCCCAAACTACCTTTAATGCCAAACAAATCTAATTGAATTCCTTATTATCGATGCTTTTTCAAATTGAATCAAAAGCTTGTTTTAATTCCAGTGAAATTGAGTTCCATTTATCTTTATCCAGTTGTAATATTATCCTCTTTGTTCATATCCTATTGGTCTAGGAACGGCTGGGAATAGACAGATCATGAGATAATGACGGTGGGCCTTTCTTCCAGTGATGAGGCCCAAATGTGAGGATGACACGGTCTAAAGATGAAGAACCGTCCTCTCCCAGCCAATTTAGACAGGAGAATTAAAGGTCTAGCATAGCTAGAAAGTGAATCACGTCCTTCAAGTTAATGTGTGACATCTAATATCATTTGTGGCTGAAAGGCAGATGTCTCTTCTAGAAACAGTAATTGTACATCTGCAGGAGAAATGTGACCCATCCGTCAAATCTCATCTCCTTTAAAGAATTAGTATGTAAAAAAGAGGATTTGGTGGTGAAGTGTGATTTAAATCTATCTTCATTATTGTCTGGAATTAAGCTGTGAAACAATTTTAATGATGTGCTTTAGTTTTCAGCTATATACATTGTATTAATCACTGTAAAATAATCTAATTACTCTTTAAATATTCTTAGTGTTTGACTATTTAATGATTCCAATTCACGGATTCCCAAAACACATGTAAGATTTTATACACCAGCTGCCTAAAGAAATTTGTTAGTACATGTAACGTAGTGCAAGTTGTATTGGCAAATGTTCAGATGATAAAAGACTGAATGCATTTTAATTAGATCCCTCGATAGTAGTAGATACTATAACTCTACAGTAGGTATGATATCGTCACACCAAATGGCGTCCTATAATGTAGTAGAGCATATCTTACTGGGCCATTTCTGTACCATGTGACTGTATGTGTTGCACATGCAGACACTGTAGTAAAAGCAAATCTGGTTCTTATAAAAATCTGAGCCCGTGATGGGTTTATGTATGTAAGCGGCTATGATGGATCTCCAAAGAAAGAGTAGACGGAAATGACAAATGATAATGTCCTGCCAGTCAGTGCAGACACACAGACTCATAGAAATACACAAACACTCACACACACACACATGGGCATACACATGCACACATCAAATAGAGCTGGAACATCTGTCAGACACCGGACCAGTGGTTTAGTTAAAAGATGAGGAGGGGTCTGGTGAACACTCTGCTATTCATTTATCTCGCATTGCTGCCCATTGGTTTTAATTATGGTTGGCTCTTTCAAGTTAGAAATAGGCATGCTTCAAAAACAGAGCTGTCCTTTTTGTGTTTTACCATTGTTTCTGTGGGACTTTGCGTATGGGGGCAATGGTGCATATGTGTGTCTCTCTGTCTGTCTTTCCTTCAGTCTGCCTCCCTGTTCATCCATCTGTCTATTTGCACGTGTACAAACATTTTTGTAATTGATGAGCATTTCTTTGTGTGCATGTTAGCGTGTGCTTCGCCATGTATGTGCAGAATTGCTCTGCCTTATTTTCCCGGCACAGCTGCAATTGGACTGGATTGATGTGTAACCCAAGCCGGCACTTTAAAGGGCGAGAGGCCTGGACAGACGTGGTCTTGCTAGTATACCAGATGGGGCTTTATGATGAAAAGAGCATAATCCCCATCCAGGCATCACTTCCATCACTTGTGCACTACAAAGCCATTCACAGCTTTTTTTATTGCAAGAAATAATCTGGGGTTTTTTTCTACAGTCCCAAACAGAACACAGTGTTTTATGTTTCTCTCCTCCTTCTCTTGCTTTCACTCTATTTCTATCTTTATCTTCCCCTTCTCATATCCCTCTGTTTCTCCATCCCTCCATATCTCCCTCATCTCTCTCTTTGCCCCCCACTCACCCACTCTCCCTTTGCTCTTGAAGACTTGCAAATGTGGCATTAGCTAATATTCAGAGAGCCAGGCAAGCGATCCCTTTTTATCTGCCAGGGCCCTACTGATTGAGCTACAGTGTGTGCATTGGAAATGAGTGCTGCGCTGGGGCTGGCAAGCCCCATGCCTCTGATTGGTATTCAATATACATGTCACTGGAGGACATGCTAGTTTGGGGCTATGGGTTTATTCTCTCTCTCTCTCTTGCTCTGTATCTCTATGTCTCCTCTCTCATCCTCCCCTAATTCCAGCCATAGAAAATGCCTTTCTTTGCCACTGTCACTTACAAAGAAGGCAGCAAATTGGACACAGGGGCAATTAATAGGCCGGGCCAGGCTTGTACTGTAAATGTGGTTGACATATTTTTCCATTTTTTTTGTACTGAGTAGCATGACTTTGAGACAGTCCTCTATATTTGGATGTATCCCCCCTCCCTTGCTGCTTGGTAGCAGCATATTTTATAGAAAGCAGGCCCATCTCTCTACATGGAAGCTATATTGTACAGTATAACACAAAATGTAGGTTTCTCTA